>JAQFVV010000001.1:13360634-13862098 GCA_028023455.1 Epiperipatus broadwayi
AGTACATTTATATTCTCTGCATGCTTTTTTTTCTCTCTTTTACACTTTTATTAATTCTCAATTTTCCATTACTTTTATTCTTCTGGATACTCTCACCTAAAATCCTATTTGTCACTTTTTCTGCTTAACCACACTCATCCTTATGTTCAGTCCTAACAAACTCTTCTATAACTTTTTCTACTTTTATTTTATATTCTTCTAACTTATTCTTATTATTCATTCTCCTTCCATATCTTTCACTATCCTTTTTACTTTCATAATTATTTTTCATCACATTACTAACCATTTCTATTATAAAGAAATTATAATCACTATTACATACTCTCTCTACTTTAATTTTTCATAGTTTATTCATTCCCTCTTTATCTACTAATACATAAACTATTGTGTGAAATATATTATTTCTAAATCATGTGTATAATGAAATATTTAATAAATTTCCAATGTTCAAATTTGCTCTTGCACAAAAAAATTTCAGAAGTTGCCCATTCTTGTTATCCAAGTCATCAATTTCTTCATTATGTCCATTTATATCCACTATAATCATAATTTCTTTTCCCTTTTTATTGAAACTTAGTATATCCTTAAATAGGCATTCTTATATGCTATTGTTCTATTACTATCTCCAATGGCTATTCTTGTCTTCCTAACTTTATCTTAAACCACAAATGATCTTGACACTTTACAGTAATTAAATATTTTTTTGACATTACTCCTGTTCCACCATCTTTTTTCTTTTCCTTTTCAATTTATATTCTGCCATACCTAAGTTTTTAGTGTAGGTTCTTCTTCTCTTAGATATGTTTCCACATTTGTTAACACCTCAAACCCTTCATTTTTTTTACAATCAACATAGCACATTAGCAATAACTATCTCTTATATAAAATTAAGTAGAACCTTTTATAACAGTAATACTATAATATATTACATACAAGGAAGAAAAAAAAAGTTGGGGATTTCATACACAAACCTTCTTGCATTGATTGATTACTCTGGCTTGCATTGAGTTGCACTACTGTATGGAGAGTTTAGCCTCTGTGTATATTATATAATTTTCCATTCATTTATAATTAGCCACTTATTAGTTAAATTAATTGGATGTTTAAATATGATCATACAATTATGTTTGCTGCAATTACTGTAACTGGTTTCATATATCTCTCTTCTATTAAGTTCTTTAATATATTTTAAAGGTTTTACATTTTTTACACAATTTATTTTATGTCCATATTTTAAATAATGAATATGTAAAGCAGATTTATCATCTCTTCTATTAATTTAATCATTGATGGAGTCGACTAAGTTTTATTTCTTTTTCATCAGATCTCCTGCAATTAATATTAGAGATAATAAATCTGCCTTACATATTCATTATTTAAAATACAGATATAAAATAGATTGTGTAAAAAATATAAAATGGTACAGTACACCACATCACATCACATCACCAAGAAGTCTGTAAGTGATAAATTTCTATTCGAAAGTTATTTAAATCAACAAATTAAAATGCTAAGACAAAGTAAATTGAATAAATCCTTCTAAAATACAAATTAAAAAAAAAATCAAGAAAACACTATGAAATTCGAATTACAAAAATAGAAATCAGTGAAAATACATCAAACACCCCCTCCCCCCAGAATGAAGAATACTTTGCTGAAATAGACAAAGTAAAAATGCCTAAGGCAAAATAAATTGAACAAATTCTTATAAAATACAAATTAAAAAAACAAACAAACAGAAAATGCTATAAAATTCGAATTACAAAAACAAAAATTGGTGAAAATGCTTCAAACACAACACCCCCCCTCCCCAATGAAGAATTTCTATCCAAAAATGGCTGAATTTGACAAATTAAAATGCCTAAATTGAAAAAATTCTTCTGAAATACAAATTAAAAAAAAAAAAACGCTATGAAATTCGAATTACAACAAAACAGAAAAACTTTAATCGTAAATGTCAAAAAAATTAACGAAGCTTGATTAATGATGGATGAGGCTTCATTAGTAGCGGGAGTTACAAAAACAGAATTTTATCAATATTTAGCTTTCAACATTTGCAAATATGCATCTGCAATCAGATTCCAAAGCAGCAATTTATGTGTTATATTTGACAGAAATGGAAAAGGCAATAGAAAGATTAGAAAGAGGGGTAGAGATACAATTAGTCAATATCAGGGAGTGTATACATTATCAGGTCTTTTATTTGCTGATATTTTTTATGCACAGAGAGTAGGGAAGTTATGGAAATTATGAGGAAGACTCATGCAGGGTTAGATAATGAGATGGGGTTCAAATTTAGTGAAGAAAAATCAAAAGAAATGACAATAAATGATGCAGAAAGAGAAGAAAAATAATTTTTCTTGGGGGATATAAAGTTAAATGTGATTAATTGATACAACTATTTGGGAATTGTCTTAAATAATCAGAGGAATTGTTTGGAGAAATGGGGAAAAATTGATAAAAGAAGCAAAGAAAAGAATGGGACTGATAAAGAAAATAACTATGTTTTCATATATATGATATAGCAAGAATTATATGGGAGTGGTAATAGCAGTGTTAACCTATGGCAATGATGTGTTATGTGTTAGCAAAGGGTGTTAGATTATTTAGAAAAGGTACAGAGAGAAGCAGGAAGACATACATTAGATGCAGATGTGTGGACAACAAAAGAGGCAATTTAAGGAGAAATGGGATGGTCAAGTTTTTATATGAGAGATACAAAAAGTAAAATGAAAATGTTTGGTAGATTGCAATTTATGAATAGTGAGAGAATAGCCAAAATAGTATTTAATTGGGTTATGAATAAAGGGAAGATAACAAGGTGG
Source organism: Epiperipatus broadwayi (assembly GCA_028023455.1). NCBI lineage: Eukaryota > Metazoa > Onychophora > Udeonychophora > Euonychophora > Peripatidae > Epiperipatus > Epiperipatus broadwayi. Next base: position 13,363,460 of record JAQFVV010000001.1, read on the forward strand.
GTGAGAAAGGTAGTATGGTATGCAGAAGATTTGGATAAAGACTTTATGTCAGTATACTTGTACAGAGCGTGGGTTAGGATGATCATTGAGTGTTATAATGGTAGAGACTGGGATAGAACAGATTAAGATATATATATATGTGTGTGTGTGGGGGGGGTGTATTTTCTCCTGTTCACAGTCACAGTGAACAATAATGATATTTCATATATTCAAGCAATATTTATATATGTTTGATGTATATAAATTGAAAAATTCGAAGCAATTTTTAAATGAAAATTTTTTAACAATTTTAATAACTAGAAATTATATATATAAGTAGGTATCCAGATAAATGTACACAACAATATTAATTCTATTTTAAAAGTAATTTAAAACAAAATATTTTTTTATTAACATTTGTAAAGGTATTTTATAAGTAGGTGAGTGGAAATGATATTATTGTATAAAATGTATTAAATTTTTATAAACAGATCACTAATTAAGGAGATAAATATCTAATGAAATTTAGTCAAAGCATTATCTCATTTTGGTATAATCTCTTTCAAAGTAAAAATTTTATAAGTGCTGTAATTGGACAAATAAGTTGTGATCTGTAATGAAGTTTAGGAGTTGTCTATAACCAAGAGATAAATGATAGAAATGACCCATGATGGAAATTGATTTAGTTGATAAGACAACTCAGTAAACTATAAATAGGGGTCTCTCTGAAGATCATTTATTATTGAATATTCTACTTTAATTGTTTTGCTGATTCTGCTTTGATTTATTAGTGTACTGTATTAAAATATCATGAAAGAGTAGAGAAGCCATTATCTGCTCCAGTCTGGCCAATCTGGCCAGGTACAAATGGTGTGTCCATTGAGAGTTGCTGAGAAGCCATCAAATAATGTACAAACATCTTAATGAGTGTTGTGTCTAGTTTATATGTGAAATATATGCCATCTAAACTTCAAAAATGTCTATTGCTTTAGGGAGAAACCAGCTCTCAATTAACAAGGCAAATACCATCAGAGGTCACCCATTAAACAAAGAAAGTAAACACATTAGTGAAGCCCACTGCTGTAATCAAGACTAACATGATAGAAGCTCCACCAGATGTAGCTGTTTGTACAGATTGAGTCCATTATAAGTCTATCAATATCTAAAGTCAGAACTTGAACTCTTAGTGATGAAAAAAGTAATATGTGTAAACTTTGAATATATTATTACTACTGTCTATTACTAATATTAGATATTTTATCTCCTACACTTAATTTATTCTGAAAATATTTTATAAATTATTATGATTAACTTTATGTAGAAGTAGATCTATTTATAAATTAGTATGGCAAGGGATTGTTAAGTTTTACTAGTCATGCCACAATTCAGTTGCTGCATAAATCTAAAAAGAAAAGTATTTTTAATAAAGTAATTAGCTTATTATTGCAAATCCTCCCCATGCTCTTAAAATTCAGTATTTTAAAATAAAATGTGTGCATGCTAATAAAGTAGAATATTAAAAAAATAGAGGAAAGTTTATAAGTTAAAAGAAATTCTCTCAAATATTGAAAATACTCAGAAACTACATAAAAGAACAAAATTAGCAATGGCTACTAATTAAAAACAGGATTAATTAATTAATTAAAATGTTATCAAATTTAATCAAAAGCAGTGGATGAATTTTTAACAATGGATATAGCTGGCAGGTATAGAAACTAATTAAAGAAATGACCACAGGTCATCACATAAATAGTCAGTTTTCATCATTCAATCAGTTTTTTCACATATTCAGAGTCAGTGTTTTTTAATGACAATGCAGTGTTAGATGTCATCAAAAGCATATGGCCAGACTCCAGCTCAGTCTGATGGAACATCAGCAACCTGCCTGATAAAAATAATGCCTGCCTAATAATTTGAAGCCACCAGAAATATCTAACTGACTTGAATAAGAGTATCATGAAACAGAAATCATAAAAACCTACACAGAAGTCTAAAATCCAACTGGTTGGTAAAACTCCCATGAAGCAGCAAACAGCAAGGAGCCAACATCCAAAATCCTATAGGTAATAAATAACATTTTCTTATTCCATTTCTGATATTAAAGTAGCCATTGCAATAATTTGAAGCCTCCAGAGTCAGTAAAACCAATGAACTCTAGTATGCATAAAACAAACTATTGATGTGCATGTTTTAAATGCTTTGTATTATTTGAAGCTTTATGTTATATTATATTGTATGTTCTTAAGAATGTGTGTATGGTTATTATATAAACTATCATTGTTAGATTAATTGAGCATTTATAAAAGTAGTTTAAAAAGTATAATAATATGTATTTAGTTAAAATAAATTATCTTTAAAACTTAATATTTTGTTGGTCAATTCTTTTACCACTAATTAAAGCAGTAAGGTATCATATTATCCTTTTGATTGAGCTAGTTGGCATTTCTTAAGCACTGAGTCAGTTTGCCTTCATTCAAATTACATTATTTATCTTTTGAGTAATTAACTAGCCCCTGGAGTTCTCTCTGAAACAAAAAAGTGCTTTAAATGATAGGTGTTGAATTCTGCAGCTGAGAAGATCTATGTCCTTCAAATGTGGTCACAGTTATATATTTTATATATAGCTCTGACTTGAGCATGGGTACCTTCTGGGTATTATGCTTCTCTGCCTAAGGGGGCCAGTGTGGAGCAATATTTAAATTGCTGTGGTGCAGATAGAATTTTATAATATATTTCTATAAATAAAAGTAAGTCATACAATATTGTTTCACAAGTTTATAGCTCATAATAGATTTTTTATTAAAGAGTTAAATTTCAGGCTTAGATTGAGTTCTCCAAGTGATCTACAATACCACCAGGTTCAATATAATATATAATATATATATATATATATATATATATATATATACAAATATATATATATATATATATATATATTGTATTGGACCAAAAAAATGTAAAGTAGATACCCTACCTACTGTTCTTGCCAAATATGTAATGGACCGAATACTTTAAAATGGCATATCCAGAGCCTTCTCTATGACTCAGAGTTCTAACTCAGTGTAGACATTTGCTTTTAACTCTACTCAAGAATGGATTTAAACAGGATGGCAATAATGTGACTTCTATATAGGTCCTTGATGGCTTTTACTAATAAATATATTAATATTTAAACAGCATTAAACTGTTGTGTATGCACTTTGGATTTTAAATATAAAATGAATGAATACTAACACTTTAACCACGTGATAAAGTCTTTGGAAAAGATAGAATGTTATTGTTTATAAAAAACATCACGCTATATAAAATAATTGACTTAATGAATATATTAAAAATCTGTACACATGTATGATAGATATTCTGATGAGTGAAGTATGAATAATGCTTGATAATCTAGAGACCAGAGAAACAAAGATTTTAACTTCAAACAACAAATATTTATTAACAAATCTGGGTTAAATTTATAATATTTATAACTTTAATAAGATTATATAAATGAATATAATAAAGTATTGATTTGTCTTTACTATAATAAGACTAGCTGTGATTTAAATATTAAAATATCAATCAAAATAAAAATTATAAAATTATAGTGCATAATGTACAATAAAGTATCTATTATTTTAAATATGAAACTATATTACTAGTTGTATCATGATTACTTTGTTTATGTCCTTTGAATATATATTAAGATTATGTCCATGAATTACTAATTTATGTTTTGTAGATATAGTTCAATCATAAGACTGTTAATCATGCAAACAAAAAAATATACTCATATATAATTACTTATTAGTAAGTCTAATTAATATTTAATTTTAATATATTAAATGTCTAATAAAGTGTATATGTGTAAAATCTTACCTTTTGTCTTTTAAGTCATTGTCCATTTAATGCATCCAGTTATACTAATATTTTATTTACAAACATACCTTGAGTTAAGTATTTGTATCTCTCTCCCCTATATAAATTTAAACAAATGGGTTCTTTAAAAAAAAAAATGTTTTCTACAAATGAATAAAAGGGTGAGAAAAACTTGTAACTCAACTCTCAGTATACATTAAAAAAAAAATACAAAATTTAAAATATTTAAAAGCATTAAAATTAAATGAAATCTTGGACTTTTTAAAAAAACAATAGCAGGTTAAATTTTCAAGAGTGGCTTCAGTGTTCTTAGAAGATAGTGTCTTTCTTTTATTCACGCATATTGAATGATATTAAAAATTTCAACTATTTAACAATTCCCACGACGAAATCGAATTCCTGGGCTTTTAATTTTATAGCCATCGCCTTTCCAATTCTATTTCCAAATCATTCCATGCTGATTTAAACACTAAGCATACCAATGGTTATTATCCTCCATCACCATCTAATGACACAAAGGTGGTAGAAAGATCTTGCGACAATTAAATTAGCAAGATTGCATCATTAGATTTTATATATACATGTATAAGTAGTTAAATATAAGTCTTTTCCCAAGGTTGGGTTATAATATAAATGCAAACGCTGTTTATATGCAGTTTTATATATATATATATGAAATGTGTGATAATACATTTTACTTTAAAAGAAATACAAATTAGTATTTTTAAAATTCTATTTCATTATTAGTTGGCTTTATCTTTTAAAAGAAACATTTTATAATAATTATATTTTTGAGGATGATAAATAAATATGAATCTCTCAGAATTTATTCCAACAAATGAAAGTTCATCACTTAAATAATGTCTCTTTTCACTTTAAAATATTTTGCACTAATAAATAATGTAATTCCAAATATTAAAGTTTTTTAATAACAAAATTAAATCATAATAACTAATATAATAATAATAATAATTAAAAATATTCTTATTCTAAAGCTTTACTTTAAAGTACTCCATTTGAACAAAAACCAACCAACAAACTAAAAACTACTGTTGCTTAGTTTTTTCCACGTTCCAAAATCAACAAATGTTTACTCTTTTTTTATTCTTTTAAACAAAAGAAACTTGGTTAATAAAATGTCAGATATTTTTATTACTTTTGTCACGTCATGATTGAAAAGCTTAAACATTCATGTATAAATGTATGTTTAATAAAAAATAAATTAGTTAATTCCTTTATGAATGTATGGTTATGTTTGTATATATATGTGTGTGTCTCCAAATATCCTAAAATTATGTTTTAAAAGTTGGCTACCTATCTAATCTTTATACATGTTATTTCAAAACATCAGTTACTTATCTACAACAACACCTGGTTCAATATATATATAATTCCCATGCTTGAATTTGATTTTGTCTAATAACTTATTGATAATCTTAATTTTATCCAGGTTTAGAGACATTTCTCCCCAGGAACATATGAGTTTTGATTTTACTTTGTACTCTGGGTTGACAGAAGTTATTTATGTTATTATTCTTTTAAAATGGCATAGGAATGAATGCATATTGTATAAGACTGATGCTGTAATTAACTCCATATTGTGAAAGTTTAAAGTTAAGTTAATCTGTACTATTATTGCATATCTTGATATAACTAACTCATATCTAACAGAATCAGATAAGCAATGGTCTTCAGAGAAGATATTTTTAAAATAATGTTTGCCTGATATCAACAAATAAAATGTATGCCAATATCTAATGTTAATTTAAGTTTATGTATTATAATTGAACTGTTAATAAATTTGTTTTGTTTACTTGTTAGATCAATCTCTAGCATTAGACTACTATTGTCTGCTCTTTCCAATTGATGATTCTAAAGAATTTCCATTTTCCATGATCTAGTGGTTTTATAATATATGAATTAGTAATGATATGTAGCTGTGTAGATGTTTATAGTTTAAGATCCTCACCAATAAAACCTTAATATGACGTTTTTTGAGAAGATATTGGTGATGATGTGATGCCATGTGACTTCTCCTTATATGGAGTCAGGAAACTCTCAGCGTCTATGTCCAGAGAAACCCCTGTTAGCCCCTTTAACTTTCTTTTCCATTCCCTGCCCTACGTTTTCCCATATCCGACTCCATCCCATTTCCACAACATAATCTTTGTCAACTCTATGGCCTTTATATCTAAATCCCCCTTATCTTTTCCCAAATCCAGCATAAAAATCAATAACCCACTTTTTATATAATCACTTTGCTTATATTTATTCTTCCACAACTTTATTATTTATACTCTTTCTGCTTTTTAGACTAAAAGTCTAATGGCTCTCTCTAATGTTGGGTATTGATTATGGCTACAGTGAGAGGCTGATCATTATAAAATATTTTATATATATATTGAAATAATCATTTTATGTAAAAGGGGAAAAGAAAAAAAAATAGGAAAGAGAATTTATTGTTGATTATAAAATTTAAGATAGGACAAATTTAGAAGTTCTTTATAATTAGGCAAAATAAACTGATAATTTTAGAAATAGAAAATATTATTGTTTTTATGTGTGTAAAAATTATACGAAGTCTGTATAATATGAAGTCTGTATAAGCATAATAAAATATTTATAGTATTTTATTTAGTTCAAAATAAATATAAGTTTTAACAAAATTTATTTATTTGTAAATCTTTAGCTTAGATTTGAGATATTTCTAAACAAATATTTTGCATTTAATGAAATTATATTCAATTATAAAAGTCTTTATCTTAGATTAACAACAACAACAAAAAATTTTTTGTTTCAAATTGGACTAAAGTTATTTAAAAAGCCTGAAAATGGTATTTATAATTTTATTTTATTTGTTCTTGGTGGATAGATTGCAATAATCCTTTAAAACAAATTTTGTTAAAAGTAATTTTTTATTACATTTTTGCTGACATAGTTGATAAATTTTATGGTGCATCAATATAAAAGATGATTGAAATATGGGACTGGTAAGTTAGACAGACAGAGTATTATAACATTGTAAAGTTTGCTGTTATAATTTCATGAAATAGCTATCAATGAATAATATGATTATGAGTAGAGTTTCTCCAGTTTTCCTTTTCTGTTAGTTGTTATTATGGTTATTATATTTATAATTCTTGACAATGCCTGAAGATTATTCTAATATGAAATGAAATCTAGAAGAAAACTTCGAAATATAAATAAAATCAAGTACGATGATCTTGAGTTAAAATCATTTAAAGTGTTTCCTATAGCAAACTATCACATAAACATCCAGATCAAAGTAATTGCTTGAAAAAAAAAAGAATTCTAATCAGCATTTTAAAGTTGCTTGTCACTTTTCTAAATCAAATCAGTGTATACAAACGAATTCAATATAGAGAACTATTTTTGATAAAGAATTAAAATAAATTTTATGACCAAAGAAATTCTGAAGATGAGCATAAAATTAAGAAAATTATTATTTTTATTTCTCTTACCATGAAAAAAAGTGTACATTTTGAACATTTTTAATGAAACAATTTCTCAGGGAAACAAAAGAATTGACTTCTTTTTTATATTAATGAATTTTATTTTAATTTTAATTGATGTTTAAGTTTATATTTTGTTGTAATCATATTTTGGAATAATTTAAAGCAAATAATAATGTTGAAAAGCTATAGTAATTAAAGCTAAATGAAAATGGTAATAAATAAAATAAAAGTAAATTAATATTAACTGATGGGAATTTGAACAATTCCTAATATTGAAATATGCTAATTTAAAATGAGGGAATTCAAAAGTTTAATCAAGCTTGACCACTTCAAATCAGAAATTTCATATTATGAGTTAAAATAAAGAAATAGATTTAATTTGAAATAATTTAATAAAAGAAATCGAATCAAAATTTTTTATTGTGAACTAAAATAAAAGTTAAAATTTATTTGAAATAGTAATAAAAGAAATTTAAATTTATAATCTAAATTAAGATAGGAATAGCAGCCAATATAATGAATATTTTTGCAGGTGTACTATGTGTGTGTATATATATGTGTGAGATTTTAATTTTGAATCATATAAATGGATAATTATCAACTTATTTAAATAATATCACAATCAATAATTTAAGACATGTTTTTTCATTTCAAATAGATACAATTTTATTATAAATAGTGGATTAATTTTGAAATATAATTCGTTTGCTTCATTTGGTATGAACAATGTTCATGCATTATTTTATTATCATTTGTGTGTATGTAATAGTGTTCCTCAAATAAATGATTTTCAGAGATCTTAAATGATATTCAGTAGAGTTTAGGAAAAGATACCAATGAAGTCAATAACAAATATATTGAAATAGAGTTTAAGAATCATTATATTTTAAAGATCTTTGTAAGAAAATAATTCCTTTCATTCTAAAGACAAGTTATTTAGGAGCTAAACTTCTAAAAATAACATTCTACTTTTTGAATAATGCTGGCATCCATTGCTAAAAAATACTTTCATATTTAAAGAATAATGATGGTTATTTGAGATTACTATGATATATATTAGTGTGTATAGAATAAAATATATTGGATCCTGAAAGATAGTATAATGTGAGATAATTATTTGTTATTCATGTGAATGGAAAAGAAAGTTAAAGTTGGTATGATATATTGGTTTGAGTCATGTTCGTTGAATAGAGATTCATCCTTAGAAAATTTATTTCACATGATAATATAAAGCTTTATTAATCATTCTGTTCACAATTTATTTTATATTATATCAAAGTGATTGCACCATGTCCATTCAATAATCAATACTGGGTTATATGAACGAATATTAGGACGAATAGAATAAAATATCAGTGAGATGTCTTGCATACATATTTTTAGTATAATAATTAATGAATTTAAACATTACATAACAATTCTTCACAAAATAAAATCTATATAGATGAACATTAAATTGATAGGATAAAGTTTGACAGATATAGCCATTCATAATTTGGTATTATGATAAAGTTAAAAGAATATTTAAGGCATAAACCACTATCAAAAGACTATATAAATCAAAGAGAATATTTAAAGAATGTCCAATTTATTAACTGTACACCATATATGTAATTATGAATTGAGTTGATATTTAATTAGTGTCAAATTTAATAAAAGTTGTTATTATTATTATTAATTTAACTTTAAGTGTGTGTAGTAAAAGCAAAAAATAAATATTAAAGAAATAATAATTTAAAGAGAATCTTGTCCATCACCCACAAGGCAAAGAATAATGCTTAAGAGAAATGTTTAATGAAAGGATGGTTGTGAAGCACAGTCACTATACAAGAATAAGTATTATTTATATATTTTATTAAATAGAATACGTATGATTTATATATTTTATTACATAGCTGAAGGGAGCTTAAAAGTCTGTATTCAAAACCCCTATAATTATATCTAAACTCCAAGTATATAAATTATACTTGTATTCAAATATTAAAGAAATTTTTTATATTTGTTTAAATAGGTTTCAAATTATGGTGAGGATAATTAATTAATCACTTAAAATCCAAATAATACAATTTGTTTAAATGAGTCAGATAACCATGTGATCCCAGGAACAAAAATCCATGCTATTTATTACTTCAGATTTATTAACATGTTAAAACAAAAAAAGTACCATTGAAAAAAAATCATTGTAATCTGGCGAAGAGATCAATCAACTGAGTAAATGTTATGACCTTATCACTCATGAACTAGATAAAGTTTAATAATCTAATTTGAATGAATTAATCATTGCCAACAAATTTAACAAAGTTTTTATTTATACCATTACAATATATACATATTGCTGTATCAACAAAATGCACATCAATAATTATTTTATTATATCTGAGATAATCTTAATCTTTAGCTAATTCTTTGAGATTCACGCTAACTATTAAAATATGAAAAATTATCATCTACATTCATAAGAAATATTAGAGCCAAGATTTGAGTAACAAAGTAAATGCATTGATGTTTGAATAAATTAGTGCCATATTGAGTATAAAACAATTCCATTCTCATAATATGTGTGAACTATTGTAGCTACAAATTCTATTTTTCCTGACTGTATTGAATAAAAAAAGTGTTATTACTTCCAGATGTATTAAAAATTATATAGGCCAAAAATGGATCAATGATTCTTCATGAAATTTTACTTGAATTCTTAAAGGGAGAAAAAATAAAAGAAATGAATTTTGATTAATCATATTTAGTATCAATTTATAATTTAAAAATAAATAAATGCAATGACTTTCAAAGTCTATAATATACATGTTATTTAAAATTATGTTTTGTGATTGCAATAATTATTGGATACACGTTTTCTTTATGAAATTGTGTTTGAAAATAAGTATTAAATACAATCAAAAATATATAATCAGTAAAAAATTGTAATTAATGTTTATGGATAATCTCCATTTTCTCAAAATTGAACACTTGCAAAATATTGATTTCATTTTACTATTAAAGTAAAATTAACAAAATAGAAGCAAAATATAGTATTTAAACATTTTTTTGTAATTTTGTAAATAGCTGTAAAAGCAGATAAGCAACCTTTAAGTCCAGTGCACAGCAAAGTATCTCAGCAACTATCTTCTAAGAATCAGAATAGTATTGTCTTCTCATTAGAAAATATGTTATAATGTTAAAAGATAATGAATTTTATATTATATTCAATGTTTTTTTATGCTGCTATATAATATAATTCAAGATAACCAATTAAATAAACTTTTAAGCTAATGCTAAAGTATTACAAAACCCACCAAATAAGTCAAATTCTAGTAGGCAAGAGTTTAGGATTTTCTTTTTATTTACTAACTTGAAGAAGTTATTTATTTACTCATTTGATTGGAAAATTTCAAAGAAAATTATATGAATACATTCATCAACATTCTAGTTATAAGTTTTGGCAAGTAAACAATAAGCTATGATGTCTATTTTTAAATAATTGTATATACCTATAAATTATTTTTAAACAAAATTTATATAGATTCAATAAAATATCACTTCTGACAAATATATAATATTTTTAGCTGTATTTTTATATTGGACTATTTCCATCATCTAATATGTGTGTTGAATGTCTTCCATCATCTAATATGTGTGTTGAATGTCTTTAGAAAAGTTTAATGTGATATTACTAACAGTTGAATGAATTTGGAATATTTAACTAAAAATTAAACTTTTCTAAAGACATTCAACACACATATTAGATGATGGAAATAGTCCAATATAAAAATACAGCTAGAACACCATCATCACAAACCTTCAGAAAAACAACAATATAATATTTTTATTTATATCTATTATAAAAAATATATTTAAACTTACTGTAGTAGTATTTAGAAGATCGTGGACTTTTCTTCGTTTATTTGGCTGAGGAAATTCAGAAAAGTGTACTTTTTTAGGAGAAAGTCTACCAGAATCTGATTCTGAACATACAACATCTGTTTCTGAATCACTTTTATTTTCAGAATTTGCAGCATATAAAACAGAACGTAAAGAAGTTGTTCTCAAAATGGATGTGAAATCTGGAGGTATGGAACACTGACCTAGATTATAATTTAATAACGATTTTGCTCCTATAGCCTCTTTAGGCGCTACTGAAATATTGTGACGAGAAGATTTCTCTTCAATGTTAGCCTCCTCTTGACTAGAATTTGCTGACGTATTTGAACCTTCATTATTTTCGACTTTGTCTGTCAAAGCTACAATTGACTTCAAATAGTGTAAACTCTAAAACATATATATATATATATTACAATTAATCTCTCAAAATTTTTTTTATATGTATGTATGTATCTATTTGTTTGTCTATTGATCTAGATATCTATTTGACTTTTGATCTCTACCTCTCTTTTTACTTATAATAAATAATGAAGACCTCCGTCTTTCAAATTTTTTAATAGTTACCAAGTGAGTTTTTTTCTTCTCAGTGATGAAAGTTTATTCATAAAAAAAAAAGGTCTAAATACAGTTAAATTAAATGTACCGAAATCCTACTTGGCGATTATTGAAAAGTTTAAAAATATATCTTGCTCTGTATCTAAAGGTTCATGTATATATTTATGTATGCATATGAATCTTCCCATTTTTTCCACCTTAAATTTGTGAATAAATCTTTTTTTTTTTTACAGTTCTCTTTAATATATTTTTCATAATTCTTATCTTTTTAAAACACAACTTACTTTAATTTCTTGTTTTATTTTTTGAAGTTCGGTAATATATTGCTTTCATTATTTGCATGTTGAGAGTAACAAGAAGATATCGAAAACGTAATATATGGGTAAGAGAACAAACAGGTGTTACTGACCTTATTGAAAAAAAATAAAAGACTGAAGCGGAGTTGGGTTGGACATATTGCTAGAAGAGATAATAGATGGACAATTGAAATTTTAAACTGGATTCCAAGAGATTGTAAAAAACCCAGAAAGAGACCACATGTGAGATGGATGGATGAAATAAGAAAGTGTGCAGGGATGATGTGAAAAAGAGAAGATAAAGATTTGAGAAGATGGATTGAACTTGGAGAGACCTTCATCCTGCAGTGGATTGATAATGGTTGATGATGATGATGATGACTTGTATAACAAGCATTAAAAACATCATTGATGATGATTGACTATTGGGTTATTCAACCATTTTGATCACAAAAATCTATTGCCTAGTTGGTCAATTTTATTTTGGAAAAAAGCTTAATGTAAATACATATATGCCTTCATATTTTTAATACACGAGTTTCCCCCCATTTCATTGAAATACTTAAATAAAGGCAAAACTTTCCTTACACTAGAGCTACCCAGTACAAGTCAAAATAATCAATGGATGTAAGAAGGTTTGTCCATAAAATCCCTATCTAATGCCTACTCATCCAATATTCCTAAACTAGTTTCAAGTTTGTAGCTGTCATCAGTGAGGAACCTTGGATCTGAAAACACTGCACTTAGATTTTAGTATCTAATGTAACCTGCCAGCAGCCACCTTTTACTTTTTTAGTTAACTATAAAGCTTATAAGTTCAAAATAAAAACACACTAATGTTTTTAATCCAAGCTTATTTGCTTGTATATCATATAGATCTAAAACCACTTTAGAATCTACACATTTTGATGTCTTTGGTTTTTTAATAATCAGACACCATCACTGATGCAAGCTACAAGCTAGAAACTAAACTGGGAATATTGGATAAGTAGGCACTAGATAATAATCTTATGCATAGACTTTGCATCCATTGATTTCTCTGGCTTGCATTAAGTGACAATACTGTAAAGAGAGTTTTGCCTCTGTTTTAACAGTTTGTGTAAACATAGGAAATAGTGATCATATGAAATACTTAAAGCTCTTTCTTTTTGTTAAAATTTCCAACTCTATTAGAATATATAAATTCTTATTTATATATTATAACATATAGCATTATAAACACTAATAATCAGAGACAGATTAGAATAGTAAGGTTATTCAATTTAGCAAAGAGACAAAAGCTATGAGATTGAAGTACTGAAGGTAATGTATTCACAGTCACATATTTAGTAAGAAAATAAAATAAAAGATATGTGGAGGCATAACAGAAACTATTCTTAATTTTGTACAATAATATAAATCGTGATATATGATTATTGTAAATTTAAAACTATAGAATCAACAATTATATATTGTAAATTTAAAAAAGTGAATTTTATTTGTTTGTAAATATATATAATGACACCTGCAGCACTTTAAAAGAGTATCTTGCCACAAAAAAATCTATCGAACAAAACAACATATCTGGACATGAGGGTACATTATATAGGATCTGGGATATCCTTCCATTATTAGAGTTCCACAAGCACTTGAAATCAAGGATGTCACCAAAGCTGAACACAATATGATAGACCCAATATTGAAATATTTTAAACAAAATCTGCAGTCACATTGTGCCTTCACACCACCTGAAGATCTCTTTGGCCAGCTAAAGTTAGATCAACTATTCCATGCTATTGATTTCTTGCTGAACTAACCACAATACCAAACTCTTGTCATCCAGGGTCATATGAAATCATTAAATTATGTATTTGCACATGTCAGTCAGTTTAGTACCACATATCTATGTGATTTAGCAAATAATCTATCACAAAAGTTGTTTAACATAAAAGATCTATATCCAATCTCCTTAGTTCCATTCAGCAAAAAGAAAGCTTCAATATCCAATCTATCTGTGATTATTCTTCATGAGACCCCTTGGTATTAAAATCCTAGAAAAGATTCTAAAAGATAAATTGAACCATATATCCTCCCTTTATTATCACTGATGCAACATGCAATAAGGCTCCTCAACAGGCCAAGCTGCCCTCATTTTCAAAACCATTATAAATTCAGTTCAAGATAAAAAAAATATGTGCTAATGGCTGTTCAAATTGACATTTATGCTGCTTTTTAACTCAGCTCCTATTGAAATTTTAATTCAGACACTTGCAGACACCAAAATACCTTATTTTTTCTTATGCCTACTAACCAACCTAGTTCTTAGTCATGAAATCCAAATTACAATTAATGGTAGAACATCACCTTCATTCTCTTCTCATCAATACATGCTTCAAGGATCTATACTCAGTTTTTTATTATTCATGTTCTATCTTAGCCCTCTCATAAACAAGATGCAACAAAAGTTACAAGGAATTCAAATTTCACACACTGGACTATATATATATATATATATATATAGTCCAGTGTGTGAATCATATGTTTATTTATATACATGATATATATATCTATATATCATGTATTACATACACAGATGACCTTACTGTTTTTCTTACCTCCCAAAAACAACTACCTACTCTGGAAAAAATACTTAATGAATCCACCTCAAATGTAAACTCTAAGATCAACATTAATAAAACATCAACTTGGTTTCTTTACACTGGTAAGACACATACACAAATTTATTATGGTAAACCAACTAACTTCCTTGGATTTACTTTCTCATAGAACCCTCCAGAATGAGACAAATGATCCAGAAAAATCTGAGAGATGATGCAGAACACAAAACAAATTCTCTCTCCAAAACCTACCTCTCATTATATGCAAAAGTATACATTTTCAATCAGCTTGTAACCACAAAAATAACCTATTACTCACCAATCATAAACTTTATTAAACCTTTCACTTTGTCCATTTAATGAATTTAGCAAGTTATATTATGGTGCAGAAAACTAATCTTCATTTCTGTAAAATAGCTTACTCTACCAACCAGAAATGGATTAGGTTTTCACTTCATTCAAATTTTTCATAAACAAAAAAGTATTAATCTCCTGACTGCACTGATAAGAAGTTTTCCAGCTCTCAAATGAATCTTTCAAATAACACACACAGACCAACTACCACTTTTATGTGGATATTTTTCTTTGCTCACAGATCAACACCAAAACATTTGTGATCAGATATCTTTTTTGGGTGTTGGTAGATACACCTATTGAAGCATTTATAATATGCTTTACCCAGACCTAACTATTGATCCTCAGTCACCAATGCAAAATATGAACAACAGTCAGTTGATGCAATGATTCAAAAAATGGTCATTGAACCCAAATTTTTTTTTGACTTTCTTTTAAAGCTAAATTTTCATCCTCTATTTCCTTAAATATCACAAGTTTTACACCAAAATTGATGCTTTTTGTTTCTTGTGCCGCAGAGAAAAAGAAATGCAACAGTATGTATTCTGTATTTGCACAGCTCTAACAAATATCTGAGAAATTATGATTAACACATGTAGACAAAATAACATTACACTTAATAAACTAATAAAAATGCTCAGTAAAGGCTCAATACCAGCAGCCTGTGCAGCAACTTTTTGTTTATATACTTTGTGGTGCATCAGATGTATTTTCTATCTTGAAAACAACACCAGAAGCCACCCAGCCACATTCTCTAATAACCTTGAACAACTGAAGGACAGAGATGGAAAAACTGCACACCCACATATTTTTGCTGCTACACGAGTCATTATTAAAAATCTGATCCAGACCATAACCTCAAACAACCAAATGAATTTTGCTGTAACTAGAACAATTTTTTGTCATATATCTTATTTCAACAATCTTTTAAACACCACATCTGTGTATTGAATAGTCCAAAGAATATATTTAATTCAATTAAAATGTATTTTAAACTGATGAACTAAACTCTCAGACAATGAAAGGAAAACCATAGGCAAATACACAATTTACAAGTTTACATTTATCAGACACCTGCCTAACAATTTATTTGAACTGTACCAATATCTATTTGTTTGTTCTAAAGCTATGTAGTTTTCAACCATGCATTTTTAACAATGTAACTCTTTATGAACAATAAGGTTTGATTTGAACATCATCATCATCATCATACTACTAGTAGTAGTAGTAATAATAATAATAATAATAATAATAATAAAATAATAATAATAATAATAATAATAATAATAATATAATAATAATAATAATAATAATAATAATAATAATAATAATAATAATAATAATAATAATAATAATAATAATAATAATAATAATAATAATAATAATAATAATAATAATAATAATAATAATAATAATACAATTAGCACTAGGGGCTGATGGAATGATTCAAGGCCCAAGGACTGGGTATAATGTGATAGAGCCAATATATCAGCACTTTAAACAAAAGTTACAAACATAGTATCTTCAGACCATCTACTGATATCTTTTGGCCACCTGAATCTGACAACCCCTTTCACCCTACTGACTTTTCACTCAAGATAACCACTAAACATGACCCTTGTCATCCTGGATTTCATGGAATACCTAGATTTGTTCCCTCACACTTAAGTAGATTTACCAACATATACCTATGTGACCTGGCAAAGTATCTCTCACAAAACTCTATCACAAATAAGAACTATACCCTATCTCTTTAGTTCCATTCAACAAAAAACTGACTCTAATATCTGATCTCTCTAATTTACATACTATTTCCATGGGTTCACTTGGCATTAAAATTCTTGAAAAGGTTCTGAAAGATAAAATAGAACCATATTTCCTCCCAATAATATCATCTATTAAATTTGCCAAAAAAAAATTTTGTACAGGCCAAGCTGCACTTCTACTTAAAACAATATTGAATTCTGTTCAAGATTCCCCAAAAAGTATGCTCCAATGGTTATCCAAATTGCCATTGAAGCTGCATTTGATTTAGTCCCTGTTGATATCTTAATCCAAACATTTTCTAATACAACAATACCCCACGCCTTATTATATCTGTTCACCAATCTATTATTAAGGTGAGGAATTCACATTATTCTCTTTAGCAGATCAACTTTATTTGTTCCTAGTCAATCAGTACCACAAAGATTACTACTTAGTGCCTTATTATTTATGATGTATATCAATCTCCTCACAAATAAAATGCAACTAAAAATTCCAGGCATACAAATTCCATATACTCAATCATCTATATTGTCTAGTTTATATGGATGTGTACAATCTTTCTTGCCTCTAAAAACAACTGAACATCTTACAAAAAATCCTTAATGATTATACTACTAACTTTAAGCTCAAATTTAATGTTATAAAATTTCTGCTTGGTGTCTATATACAGGCAAACCACACACACAAATTTACCAAGATAAATGTACTGCTTTTTTGGCTTTCCTTTCTATTTAGGACTACCAGTATGAGACAAAAAATTCAGAACAAGCTAAGAGACAATGCTGAGTGAATAATCGCCTTCCTGTTCAAAGCATATTTTTCATTATACTCAAAAGTGTGCCTCTTCAACTAGTTAGTATTACAAAAATATCTTACTTTTTGTCAATCATGCAGCAAGATGCTATGGTGCAGAAAAATGGTCTCAATTTCTGCAAGACAACTAAGCCTCCTCACAACCCAGAATGGACTAGATATTTACACCATCCAAATGTTTCATATTCAAAAAATCATAAATCTTTTAGCAGCCATTGCAAAATGCATTCCAAAACTTGAATGTGTCTTATGTATAACACCTACAGACCACCTCCTCCTGTACATGAATGTCTAACATTCTTCATAAGCTAATTTCAAGAGATTCACAATCAAATATTCCCACTTAGTGCAAGTAATTTAACATTTTGGACTATGTATAACATGCTATACCCAAATCAATCTGTTGACAACTTCTCCCCAATGCTAACAATTAATAATAGACAATTGTTTCATCAATTTAAGAAATATTCATTGGAGCCCAATTCTTCAATTTTCTGTTGAAGCTTGACCTACATGCTTTACCCACCTCCCACTTGCTCTGATATTGAAGATTATATATCAACATTGACCCTTTCTGCAGCTTGTGTCATTCATTGGAGAAAACACTGTTCCACCTATTTCACAATTGTCAAACTCTAGTACCAATGAGAGAGATCATGTTAAGCACATATAAGTGCAACAGGATTAAAACATTTCATTGAGACTCCACCCTCCCCATCAGTGCAGTTTTATGCATTTTGGTGTACTAGAT
This sequence comes from Epiperipatus broadwayi, assembly GCA_028023455.1. Taxonomy (NCBI): domain Eukaryota; kingdom Metazoa; phylum Onychophora; class Udeonychophora; order Euonychophora; family Peripatidae; genus Epiperipatus; species Epiperipatus broadwayi. Next base: position 13,381,791 of record JAQFVV010000001.1, read on the forward strand.
GTATTTTCTGTCTTGGTAACAATACTAGATGTCATGCAGCTATGTTCTCCAATAAGCTTGAGCTTACCAGAGACAGCAAGTTTGCTCATCCAGACATTTTTGCAGCTACATGATCCCTCTTAAAACCCTGGTCCAGACTTTAACCTCCTGCTATAATATCATAAATTCAGACTGTTCATTGAACTTAATAACCAGATCATACCTGTATGTATATGTAATTACCAATGTAACTTTTCTTTAGTAAATAAAATTATTTTTGAAACATAATAATTATTATGATGATGATGATTATTGATAATAATAATCCTTTATTAGGACTTTTGACTATTTTATTGCAATAGAGTTGAATTGACTCATGCAAATTTTGGACAGAACATTTTTTATTATAATAATTTTTATTATAGTAATTACGAATTATTTCTTATTATAGTTAATTATATTAAATATTTATGTTGGCATTACAGTTTTTAGCTATTTTACATTTGTTTGTACATATTACAATCTTATTTTGTAATCTTTAGTTTTTATTACTAAATGTTTTATCAAATCATTTTTATTACAATTGCTTTTACATTATTGCCATTTTTTAATATTTTTCTTTCCCATTTATTTTTGAGTATTAAAGTCTTTTTTATAACATTTTTTTTAAAATTTCTATTATACTTCTGACTTATATTAGAATTTCAATATTATTTAAAAATTATCTATGGATTCTTGGTTAAAGAAACTTTAAAACAAGAAGGGACAAGTAATTCTTCTAACACAACTATGATTGGCAAGCAAATGTGGTTTTTCAAAATTGAATATTAAAAAAATAGATGTCATCTAAGAGTATACCAAAAATGAAATACAATAAAAGTCATTTAAATAGGGGATTTATATGTATTGACAATACAGATACTTTGGATGCATTATTTAATAAAATAGGAGAAACAGTCTATATAAACTGTGTAGACAAAAAGAAAACATATTGATTATAAAGAATTGAAAATAAAAGTGCAATAAAGACGTTTTCACAGGAGTTACCATATTGTACAAACTCATATAATTGAAAAAGACAATCATTAAGCCTTGTGTGAAAGACATCTCATATTATGCATGTTAAAAAAAGTTCTACTAAAAAAGGTAGATACATTACAATTATCAAACTATAAGATCTTTCTACTGGCATGGAGAAAGAGTTAGTTCATCAACTTAAACTTTGAAGTGAATATGTATTGCAAATAAATGAGTCTGCAGATATTTCAGGATTTGCAGTACAGTATTACTGTTGTTTGTTCATTTATATTTTTGATAGTAATATTGAAGAAAACTTACTCATGAATATGTACAAGAAAGAGCTAAGGGAGAATACGTATTCAACTGTATTAAGAATTAAATTACAAAATAGAAAATTGATTGGGAGAAGTGTACTGATGTTTGGACAGATGGTGCTCCTGCAATAGTGGGAAAGACAGAGTTATAACACATATTCTGCAAATAGCTATAAAAAGCCACAAAAGTCATTGTGTTTTGCATAAGGAAGAAAAAATTCAACATATTTAAAAACTATTTTAGATGAAGCAGTAAAAATTATCAATTATGCAAAATCTCAATTAACTTCAATCCAAATTTAAAATTTTGTGCAATGGAATTAGTGATACACTGCACTTTTATTATATATTGAAGTGAGATGGCCATCCAGAGGAAAAAACACTACTGAGACTTTTTGAACTTGTAGTGAGTTTTTTCCATAAGTAGTTCATTGAATTTTTAATAAATTCATTAAGGTTAATGAGTTTTTCATATTTGACATATGTTTTTACTAAATGCATTAAACTTAACATATTACTATAAGAAAAGAATTGCAGCTTTTGATTATTGTTGAACAGAATAATATTGATTGTTTTTCTATCTTGGATGAATTTTTAACTGAAATAAGTTTTAAGGTAGACAATGAAGTTTTGAATGTGATTTTAGATCACTTGCATGATTTACAATCAATCCTTTTGTAATATTTTCCAAAGTTCAGTGAGGACAATTTCTGAGTTTGGAATTCATTTACAGTAAAAGCTAAGCCAATAGGCTTTAGTGCAAATAATTATAAAAATCTAATTAATTTAATTGGTGATTCTAACAAAAATATAAGAAACTATATTAGCTGATTTCTGGACAAATGGATATGATAATTCACCTTTTTAATACTGTGCTTGATATCAAAAGAATTTGTAATTTAAAGATCTGAACTCATTTAAGAATGTAATTTTATTATATATTCACCAATTTATTTTACTATTTTTATATGTTTTGTTTTACAGAATTAAAATTTAAGAATATATATATTTTTAATCCTTACATTAAAGTGTTCTGTTAAAATTTCAGAATTTGTGAAGTATTCCTTTATATGAAAAGTTAGGGAAACACTTGTCATATAAACATACATATTCTAATATTAGTGAAAAACAAATAAATGAATTATGTGGCTTCCTTGAAGGGTGTTATATAAATTTTTTTAATTCAAATTAAGGTAGTGTGTATATAAAGAAAATTATAACAATATCTACAGAAATGATTTTTTTTTTCAAACATGTTTGCTTGCCCCTCAAGACAACTATCCAATGGTAGTCAGTAAATGGGTATCTATTTTTAGTTAGGGGATATAAGAATAAAAATTTGTCCAAACTCTCATTAGTCAGAAATTCTATTCTTCATTGATCATCTATAATGGACTGTAGGAGATTATAGTATGCTATTTAAAGACTTATTTTTATTTCACCAATATTTTAAATTCAATGCTTAGCAAAATTTAAAAATAATTTGGTTATTAGATTCAATTTTCTGAACCTTTTAAAAATTGGTATACAAGGCCTTTATTCTATCAATTGAAATTTATTCAGTCCTGATTGCAATCAAAGAGAATCACATTATAAAGAAATATTTAAAATATTTCCATTCAGTTGTATTATAATACATTTTTTTAGAAACAAATTCTCTGCTATATTTGAATGTTTCTATATATGTATTGGGTTAACATGATTCTAGAGTAAATGATATTAATTAATGAAAAATAGTATAATCTCCATCATATATTTGTCCAGTCTCATCTCAAAATAGATTTCATTATTTAAATCGCTTTTTTTTTAAAAAAAATATCTAGTAGTTGTTACTTTATGTCACTTTTGATTACTTATAAATATATATATTGTTTTTTATGAATAATTATACAACCCATAAGTGATCTTTCAAAATTTTTATATAAATACCCAAATTTCACATTCATAATTGAGAGCTGTATACTGCAGTAGTTGTATATCTTCTTTTTTAAAAACAATTTAATATTTAAATGTAAGTATCGTATATATACTGAATCTAGATATAATTAGAGGGGATTTGCATCCAGACTTTCAAGCTCCCTTCAATCATCCACTCCATCTTATACAACTGATACACATGACGACATACATGTGAAGATAAATGATCTCCAATATGCATATTTTGTATTGATCCAGCACTCATCAGTTAGTCTAGATCATCATCTCCCACACCTATGCTGGGTTTATATTAAGATAGAAAATCTTCAAACTTAAATGGATAGACTTCAATATACTTCACTCTCCAACTCTTCAGCCATCCAATTCATTGAAAATCTGAAGATAGTATGTTCAAAGCCCTTGTTTGCCAATTTTGTTGTCACACCCGAGTAGATTGAAGCATGTCCATTAAAGTTCTAAAGATTTTCTATTTTAATATAAAACGTACATTGATTATATATGTGTGTGGGAGATGATAATCCGGACCAACTAATAAGTTCTGGATTATCATGAAATACATATATTGAAAATCATTTATATTTTTCACGTGGTCATGCGTATCCATAAACAATTTAATTTTTTTTTTTTTTTAAAAAAAAAGACATTATTGTTAATAAATTATCTCTATCCAAAGCTGGTGTATTTTGTATATGAATTTTTAAAATTCTGAATGTTAAAAAAAATATTTTTCTAAGTCCACTATATTTGAGACAGATATATAAAATCATTACTTTTATTATTCGATCCGAAAATAAATGACGGATATTTTTTTCCAACTTTAGTTACTGAACAAATAAAATGACGTCAAAAATCTAAGTGAAAGAGCATAGAAGTTTCACCTAATTTGATCACAATATATATGTAGTAGATTTTTCTCATCAAAATCCATCTTAAATCTTTGTTAAAATTTTGCCAAATGCCTAAAAAGTATTTTATAAATGGTAAAAAAAAATTTTTTTTTAATTCTAAAGAAGATATACTTTATTGTGTTTATTGAAGATGTTTTGGATTTGAGAATGTTGAAATTAAAATCGTTACTTTATGATTAGTTTGGTATTAAGATCAATTACAATATTAATTCCCCAAATAAAATATAATTCCATCTATTTTATCTCATTATTTAAATAATTTGTTTTAATTATTTATTTGCAGAAAAGATAAAACAAATGAAATAACCTTAAGAAAATAATTGAAAATATTTATTTGTTTTTAAATATAATAATATTAAAAACATCTTACTTATAACTCACCGGTTGATTTTTCATTAAAAAGAAAGCATAAAATTTTGAAAGAAATACAGTAAATATATATATGTGCACGAGATAAAATAATAGTTTCGAAATTACTTAAAGCAAAATGTTTTTTTTTTTTTTAATAACGTAATAATTAAAAATCTGAGAATATATAGTTTATATATATTTTCCCAGACATAGGCACATAGCGAATTATATGATCTGTTGATAAAAAGATGATTGAATAAACCAGCAGGTGGAAAATTTTTACAGGTACTATTGCTCAAACAATAAACAGTATGGCTTTAATGATCACGTCAAGTGTGAAATAATTATGTAATATAATGTTGCTGTATTAATTAATATATATTGATGATCTTATGCTTTTTTTTAAAAAAATTTTTTTTGCTTGGAATACATACAGAAAGCCAAAGTGAAAAGGTTTAGCTTTGTAGAGTTGGAAAAAGAGTATAAATATAGACATGTTTAGAAAAAGATTACTAATTTTAATTTAAAATAACTACCTGAAATATAAAACTACTTAGAATTAAATTATTAATTCAGTAAGCATTTATGAAAAGGATATTTATTTATAAAACTTTATATTATCAGATTTTCAATGAAATTGACGGCTGAAAAGTTATGGGGTGGAGTGGTTTGCAACCTGTCCATTAAAATATGAAGATTGGCTACCTTAATATAAGCTGAACTTTGATTGTATATATGTGTGGAGATTGTTATATTCTTGGCCGTAATATCTAAATAAATAAATACACACAGTTTAGATAACTAACAAACTTTATTAACGACTCGCGTTCTCTAACCTAAGAGCGATGTCGCGCGCTCGCAAATCTCAGTTGTCACCGTTAGGCGTCAGTCCGTTCTTCTTCTGTTTGATTTTTCTCTCATCTTGTAACATTCGACTGGTATTCTCCTTATTGTTGTGCCATTATCACTTGATGTTGATGGTGGTGATTTCTCTGCCTCAGATACGGGAAACTGTGTCTCCTCATCCGGTTCTTGTGTCTGTGGAGTTGTTGTGAATCTTTCAGCTGTGTTCTTCATTTTGATAAAATCAGCTTTGGCAACTTTCAGTTCATTTGTTAGTAAATCAATTGAAGATTTTAATATGCTGTTTTGTAATTGCAAATCCTGATGAACAACTGATAAACTGTGAAGATCATCTTTAAGCTGTTCAATCTGTTGATGTAATTCAGAATTCAAACTTTTTTCTTTCTCTAATTCATCTACACTAGATTGATGTTTGTGAACTTTGATTCTTAGCACATAACATTCCTTTTCAAGTAATTCTTTATTGTGAATTGCTAGCCTGGCATTATCTTCAGTTTTTTTAACATCTACTTGCTTTTGATTACTTTCATCAATTTTGCATCTTTCCAACTCTTGAATTTTATTTTCTAATTCTAACATTTCAGCTTCTATATTAGTGATTTTATGCCATTCCTCTTCCTTTGCTAATTGAAATTTTCGCTGTATTTCTCTCTCCTTTTCAATTAATTGATGGGACTGTTCTTCATCCAATTTCTTTAATATTTCATGTTGTAGACGAATATCACCCAATTTTTTTAATTCCTCATGTAATTTTTCATGCATACTTAGTGGAATTAATGTTGTATCTACTCCTTCATAACAACCCACACTTTGAAAAATATCATTGTTTGTCTCATATATAAAGTTTTCATTTTCTTTTACTTCCTGTGTTTTAATACTTTTATTATCTTTTCTACTCTTTGTTATTTTATTTTTATTGTTAGATATATTTTGATCATTTTTACTTTTATTTTTCATAGTTACTTTTTGAACTGTAATTTTGTTGCGTTTAATTAAACCTAATAACTCACAATCACAGCCACTAAGAAGTGTTGGTTCATCTTCTTTTATTATTATAAAACGTAAATTACGCAGGTCTTTGTTTATTTTGCATTGTAGTTTTGCTTTTCCTATTGGGGTAAGAAATGATCCTCCAAAAGCTCATAATTTCTTCTTTGTTTTGTATATTATTGGTTGTGGATGAATATTATTAAGCACTTTTTTAGACATAATGTTTACATCAGCTCCTGAGTCTATTTTTATTTTTACTTTATTGTTGTCTAATAAAATCTGTTCATACCAACCATTAAACTAATGAGTTGAGTATACACGTCTGATGTATCCAATTGTGTTTTCAACATCACTGGTATATGATGAATCCGAGGTCGTAGTATCATATACTTCATGCACATAACATCCATTTCTATTAATATTTTTATATCTTGTATTTGAGTGTCTTTGTTTTTTTTTAAATTTTATCATCATAGATTCTCATATGGCAATTATTGGCAAAGTGATTTAACTTTCCACAATTATAGCATTTTTACCAAATCGGACACCGTTTTATGATTATGGTTACTTTTGACAATTCTATTTTGTTGTATTTTTCACTATTATGTTAATACATGGTCAGACTTTACCAGTAATTTATTTTATCTTCTAGTTTCATGACACGTATTATTCCCGTTTTTTAAATATAATATTCCTTTTTCAAATAATCTGTCTTTACCTTCTTCTTTTTTACTCATTATAATTTATCGTGGAGGATATTTTTTTTTATCCTAACTTTTTCAACTACTACTTTTAGCTAGTAAGAAAGTGATCAATCTATCTCCCTGGATGTATATGTTTTATCTTCATATAATTTTTTTCTGGTTAAATATTTATTATTTTTTAACAGATAACAATTTTGTTTTATCTTCTGGATTTTCTAATTTTTTATTACCTCTCCCTTCTTTCAATGAGATGCATAATATTCCTAATTTTACTTTATCTGATTTATATATTTTCTGTAGCTTCTAAGAAATTTAAATAATTCTTTCCAATCACCATTACTGACATATTCCTTCCATAGATTATATTGTAAAACGATCAATTGTCATTTCGATATCCAAATATGATATGAAAAAAAATTTTTTAAATACTCACTTTTTATACTTTAAATATTTTTTTACTAATATTTCATTGATTCACTCCTGACACCATTTATGTTCTTTGTGTAATATCTAAATAAATAAATACACATAGTTTATATAACGAAAAACAATAAGAAAAGACACACTAAAAATCAATTTTATAAAAAACAACTTTCTATAGGCACACAAAACCAAATATAAATAAATGATGGACTTTAGATCAGTGGAAATTTGGTGGAAAAGAAGAAACACTAAAGGGGCCAAAAAACTAAAAGTAGAAAAAACTTATGAAATACATGAGAACACAAGAAAAAGCTAAAATATTTATTTACATCTCTGATATATTTATTTGTATAAGCAGATTTTTAAATTGAAAATGTTTTCTATAATAATAATATTTGCACCAAGGAATAATAACATAAAAAAATACCTAAGGAAAAGTACAGTTTCTGACTATTTAAAAATAATAAATATATTTACCCGTTTTGGATTTAAAATTTAAAAGTATATACAAGGATGTTGAGGAAAATAAATAGGAACTATAATTTTTCTATTACCGTTTTTAAAAATATATCATTTGACTAAAAAAGAGAAAAAGATGGATAGAAATTGGTTGACAAAAGAAACCTAAAGTAAAAAAAACAGTCCTGGTATATTGTTTTTTTAGTATTATTTATAACTTATAAACACTTAGGAAATAAATAATAGTTGGCCTACATAATCCGGATCCTTTTAGTATATATTTAAGGCAGAAAGTAAAAATAGAAGGCAAAAAAAAATAAAAATAAAGTAAACAAGAAAAAGAAGAAAAAATTCTAATACCTTTGGTAAAATTAGGACAAAAATAAAAAAAAAAAAACACAAGATAACAGTTTTGTTAAAAAGAAAAAAAACTAAAAACAATATAAGATAAAATAAAATATAAACCATCGAAGGCCACATAATAATGATAAATAAATAGCCTTTAATATTCTGCAATATATAATTTACACTTTTATACTTTACACTTTATACCCTTGGTTTGAGGGCCTCTTCGCCTCTTCAGGGGCCAAACCCCTATAACGAAAAAATACTGATATAATTTAGTATAATAGTAACTAGCCGAAACCTTTAGGGTAGACTGATAGGACAGTCGTAAAATATAAAAAAAATTTAAAGACCTTCTCCCAAAAGAAAAAATAATTTGGCATCAGAAACAAATTTTACCCATTTATTCACCATGTAAACTTGAATAATATGTTTTACCAACCCAAATTCTGCTTTATAAAGTTTTAGACGTTTGCACGATTTTGACTATTTTTAACACCTCTCTCCTTTACTATAGTTATAGCTGAAATTAAACATTTTAACCAGCCACCTTATACATTTTATTATTTTTTTTAAACATGTATAATATTCTATTTAAAAAATAAGTAGGCAGAGCATATATTTTACAGTAGAAAATAAATGGAATACTGAATTTGGGTGTTGTAAGAGCTAAGATTTGCTTTGGATACATATCGATCCTAAACCAATTGGTAATCTGCTCTTTTGATAACAATAAACCGAGATTTAAAAGTAATATATTTGAAGATTTTAAAAATAACTAATACAAGGAAATAAAACCCTCCAAATTAATTACAACTTTACACCAAAAAACCAAACCCATTATTGATGCATATATTTAAACTTTATAGTAATATTTACTTTTACAGATACTATAAAGCTTTATAGAGAAGATACTAATTTACTACTCTGTTATATTTTCTAGAACTCAGTCTCTAATTTAACTTTATAGCCTTCCCCCCATTTATTTAGCTAATTAATTTTTCTATAGAAATATTTTCTTATATTTTTGTTTATCAAAAGCTGTCACATAAATATTTACTTATCTATTTGATCTATTTTATATTTTTTCAGGTCCAATTATCGATGATACGTGTTCCCCATACATATAGCTTAGTTTCATGGTTTTCTGCATTGAAACTTTTAAAATTATTTCTAACGCAAGTTCAATGTGGCTTTGGAGAGCTAATTTATTGCAGTACTTTTATTTAAAAATTCTTTAATTCATGTAGCTTGAGTTAGTCATCCATATTAATTTGGATACTCGCAATGTAGAATTATGATTATTTGCACTTTAACCAAATTGGTGAAGTTATTAACTAATAAATAATAATAAATTTGACTTAGCTTTCGGGTATTATCATTGCTAAGCCAATTTATAGCCAATATACATTAGACCGGTGAAGTAACGTTTATTACAGAAGTGATTAGCAAATCTGTCTGATCGCCTTAATTCTGAATTTATTTGCCATTAATTGACATTTTAAAAACATTAAGTTTACTTTTTTAGATTTCATCTCAGGATTTTTAAAACTTATTTAGCAGATTAGTTAAAAATATAATATATGACATCATTTTGATTTCCAGATAGATATAGTATATGTTACCATTTTGATTTCCAGATGACCTACATTTTTTAATATAATACTCAACAAAAATAAGAGCATTCACTTTAGTGTATCCAGCATTCAATTTTCAGAAGATTAATAAAATTTATTTTCTAACAATTATACAAACAACATAATATTTCTTCTATTGATGAGCAAATTGAGAAATAATGAAATGTTGTTTGTATAATTGTTAGAAAATAAATTCTGCATTAATCTTTCTGAAAATTAGATGCTGGACAAACTAAAATGAATGTTATTATGTTATTTAGTGCTTCTTAAAAAACCTGAAGTGACTAGAAATTTTTCACTTATTTTGAAGTGTTACAATTAATCAAAATCCCCTTCAGTCTCCACTCATTATTTTTCTAAGAAATGTCCAGAAATATAGGTTCGAATTTTTATCTATTAAATAATAAAGATCCCATTTAGTTTTAATAACTCCGATTTTTTCTTCTTTTAAAATAGCAAATTTCAATGTTTATTTTCTTTAATATAATTAGAATACTTCCTAAAATTAACTTCTTGTTATTTAATTATTAGAATTAGATTTTTACTTATACAAAAGAGAAACAAAATAGTTGAAATCTATATTATTTTAAATACACTTCTATTTCCAAAATACATGAAAGTGCATTGACGTCATTTAATTCTACCATTCTTACTACTATTATTATTGTAGATATTTATTTATAGCTACCTACAAAGAGATCTAATATATATATATGCACACAATTTTAATGATTATATATATATAATGTATTATTATTTCTGTGTTCACAATTTTTGTTATGTTTAAAATTTTGTTTTAAATAAATTTTACTTCTATGTATTAACTCCTTTAAAGATTTGCAGAACATCTTTAGAGATATTAAACATATATCCTATGATTAAATAAACAAATCAAAATAATAATATTGTAACAGTCAAATCTGTACATTCGTGCAACAAAATCTAGAACTTTAGTAAATCATACCAAGGCTGACCAGCATAGAGTGGTATGAATCACATTGTCTGATATAGTCCCAACTCCTTTACTAACTCTCAAAGATTTACCACCTTACGGATGACACATATGAAGCTACAGCAGCATTTTCTTTCATCACGTGCCGGCAGTAGCACATCAGTAAAGCACAAGATTATGGGAAATTGACTTATTAACTAGTATTGCTATATAGACGATGTGTGTGGCAGAACATGATTATAAAATAGGGATTGTGATTCTTAACTAATGATTAACTAATCAATAAAGACTTACCAATGAGCAACATTGAGACATGAAACAAAAGTTAAATTCAAAACTAATTTAATGAACTAAATATTAAAACCAATAAATGAAAATAATGATTATAACGTGACTATATAGGTTGCATCACATGCAGGTGACCAAGTTAGGGATACAATTTCATATTTGAGTTTGGGATTCACATGCAAGTGATGACTGGTTATGATCATTTAGGTTTGCCTAGTTACATATGGCTTTAATTTACATAACATTTGGGACATGTAAACTCACGGTGACATTACATTTGGTTAGTTACATTATTAAATTATTACACATATACTTGTAGGTGATGATTTACGTTTTATAGCACCAATCATGCAGGTGATTGAGTTTGAATTACACTCATTTAATTTAGTTTGTTACATATAGAACCTGCAGGTGATGAGAAAAGTATAAATTTAATTTTCAGAGCCTTAAGATTACTTTATAGATCGAGGTTAATTGCTCAACCACGCCTGTTTACGCTATATAACAGGGTCTAGACCGCCAGAGCTAGCAGAAGTGATTATACATTTGATAAAGAATAGACATTTATTACGCAACTTAGTACTCTATAGCTTAGTGCCTATAAAACTAGACTACAGATCAAGCTGAAAATACAATTATTAGGTGAGATGAACTGATGATTGGCGTCAGACTTCAGATACCAGGGATAGAAAATATAAGCTGATATGCCCTGGGCTCGAGGGCCTTTAGGGTTTTACCAAGAGTCCCTTTCACGTATCGCTGTGGAAAAAGAGACTGTTGGTGATCGAATTGAGTGGGCTTAGCCCAGGGGCGCTTGTTCCTAAGGAGCATGGAGGGCAAACCGCCACCCTGAGAGAAAATTGCCCGAACTAGAGTAATGGACAGGCAACCACTACACCATGAAGAAACAGCAACAAAATAAATATATACCTGCTTTCTTAAAGACACCCACACTGACCACTTAAAATAAAATTATGACACTAAACACTGTTTCTTCAGAAACTACCGTAACAGTCATTAGGTAGCTGTATAAAACTATTAAGGAAAACTAGGAACATTTAAGCACTAATGAAAAACTTTAAGAGCGGGGCAAAGAAAAGAGGCTGTATTTCAATCACTCCGGCTAAACATTAGTTAAATATCTCGAAAGTGAATCTATCTTAAAACAGCTGTAAGCTTTTTAATTAACTGTTAAACAAGATATTTTACCCCTTTCAAAATGGGTTTCTTTTTTATCCTAGACATTATATTATCTCTAGGTGTGAACCTGTGATGGTTCCTCACTAAGCATTTAATCAATAGTAAAACCCCATTTAAAAAAATACAGCATAAACTACGAAGCAATGGAAAATCATAACACTTGGCATGAAAGAAATGTAAGTTTAATGAGCAGATTTCACGCAAGTGAAATCTAAAATTGGGCTCTGTTTTAGCATAGTTTGAAAATGAAATTGCAATGCAATTAGTTTATATCCGATCGACCCGGTTCAAGCCAAATTTAAGTAGTGACAAGAATTAATCAAGACAAATATTATTATTCTATTTAAAATATATAAAATCACATATCAGAAAGTTAAAGTATGTAAAATAATCTAGAAACTTAATCATCATTTTAGAATAAAGCATTTAAAACTATACGTAACAAAATTTATGATAATTAATTTAAAATCAATTGCTTTAACTAACTTTTAATAACTCGGAAAGGTAAATACGTTGAACTAGATCAATCGGAAATAACTTAGCAAACGAACACATAAATTAATAAATACATGGAATACGTAAATCAATGAATATGATATTAACTCAGTATGAAATTCAAATCAGTTATTAAAGTAAATCAGTTATTAAATTTAAATCAGTTATTAAATTTAAATCAGGCAAGATTTTAAGGTGAAAACAAAAGAAATAAAAATTACATTTTAGTAAAGATTTTAAGATTAAAATAAAGAAATCAAAATTACATTTAGTAGTGGATTTAAAATTACATTATTGCTATGGCCATAGAGTTTAAATTTAGCTAGCTTTAGGAATTATCACATTTTAGTTGAGTTATTAATCTTTAAGTAGAGGAAGGGTTTTACCAGGCTCTTTTCTGCTGCTTGTACTTGTTCCATGTTGAAAGATTTGGGCAACTGCTCCTTCACACGGCTTCTCCTTTTGTTGTTTCCCGCATGGAAGACTTCATGGGTCAGAAAAGCAAGAAAAATTGCCTTCTACTCAGATTGCATCATAATTAACAATTTTAACATAAGTTGTTGACTAAAATAATGTCTGAATAAATCCAAAATGGCTGTGGAGGCTTATATTATCAGCTTACCCCCCTCTTCTCGGTCATAGTAATTTTCTAGATTTGTTTTGCTAATTTTCTCGCTGTATTCCTAGAATCATATAATTATTCTGTTTTTATTTCTTATAGTGAAGTTTTACAGCTGGTCATTCACGATTTCTTTTTAGTTACTCAGGATAATTTATTCTACAACTTAGTGTTACTTTTAGTTTTGTAATTAAGTCACACTACACCGAGAAAGATTAAATTTTATAATACCAATTTTTCGAAAACAAATCTATAAATGGAAAACATCTGGTTATACATATAACTTGATTATTTAATTTAGCAATATATGCAGAAATATACTAATCTTTCAAATATTAATTTTCTTTAGAATAAATATTTTAAATAAATAAATTTATAATGTTTTAAATCTGTTAACATTATTCTTTCCTGCATATATGTAGTTTCTTGTTACACATACAACACAGTTTTTATTAATTTACTCCTAGAAATATATATGTGTGTATATATGGGTTTTTACATATACAGATACATCTTTTATCTTGTAGGCTTAAGATATACGCACACATACATAACTAATACCTTTATATTTAAATCTAGCCTGATTTGGATATAATATTAACCTGATATACGAGAATTTGGTGCTAGTTACTTATATAGAAATACTACTATAGTATATAGTAGGTGAAACAGTTTGATTGACAGAGCTGACTGTTTCAATATTAATATCATATTTTTATCATCATTTCTACAAATATTACCATATACAATGAATATATCATTAACATTATTACATTTGATATTACATTTTTTATTTACTATCTTAATTTCAATTATAAATTATAACAAAATTTATTAATTACCATCTTAAAAACTGTTTTAAAAATATGCTGAATAGAAAGGTTTTATTTTATTTAAATTATATATATACATTAAAGCAGTTAGCTTCAAAAGAATATTTTGAAGGAGAGAAAATAATAATATAATTTTAAAAAAGTAGAAATCTAAATAATTATGAATCATTTTAATTAACTACTTTTAAAATAATTAACTCAGTAAGTCATGTTATCAGTGTAGATAAATAATAAAATATTTGAATATCTATGAATAATATAACTAGTTATGGGAATAGCAAAAGTGCATATATCAATGTTGAATAAATGTTTATTACAAACAGTAATAATAAATACACTATGCATGTTAATTATTTTTTAAAAAAAATATTTTTTATATAAAATTTTGACTTATAAAATGAATTTTTTATTTTATTTATGATAATTAATTTTATCAAACAGAAAATCATGTTTTTAGAATGGAATGAAGTAAAACTTGATAATAGTAAAACCAACTAGAATTTATATTTTTAAGGAAGTAATATTTTTTATATATTTCTAAACAGAATCGATTTTTTAATTTGTCTTCTTTATCAGCTTGACTTCTAGAGAACTGAATAAATTAATCTAAAATTTGAACCTATGTAGCTGCTGAAACAATGTGAAGTATCATAATGTCTTAATCAATATAGTAATCACTACCCTAGTAATAAAATTATTTGAAGCATCAACCTCAGATCCAAAAGAACTTAAAAAAAGACTGGATTGGAGAAAAATGAATAAAAAAAGGATCATGTGTTAATGCAAATGGTAACATTGTTTTATTTTTGTTCATTACAAAATATAATTATAAATTAGCAAGTTTTTTTTATAAAGTTGCATATATATTTTTTCATAAAAACATATAGCTTTATGATATAATTATTAAAAATGCACAAATATTGCTATATTAAATGTTATATTGGAGATTGAATACCTCAATATTTCATGACTAAAGACCAGCAGCATATATTCAACATATTCTGCTAGTGCTACTATAGTTTTTCTTCACTATTTTGTGGTTATCTATAATGCTACTTTGCCAGTTCACACATATTTAATGGCAAAAATTAGAACTAAAATTATTAGTTTAAAAAAAAATTGAAGATGTTTGTACCATACATATATCAGAAATTCAAAGGAGCCAATAGTATTGCCGATTGGTAGATTTTTTGTTCTCAGGCTTTGAGAGGAAACTTTTTTCTTTTAATTATTTTAAAAAAATAATTGTAATTTTCAATAATTTATTTACACATTTATGCTTACTTATATTTGTAATACATTTATTTAAAATCAAAAAAATATAAGATTTCAATAAAAATGTTTGCTTTTAAGACAGCTGAAATAAAACTGTAATCAGTATAAAACATAAATTATGATTAATTCACTGAAAAAAAATGATTTCATAAACCCCAGTGCAGAAATTTTTTGTGGAATTTTAATAATAATAAATGCAATTTTACATTTTAAAACAGAATTTTATTGCTTTATGTTGTCTAAGCAAAAATTCATTTCAATTTTAATAATTGAGTTCAAATAAAAAATAATTCATTCAATGTTTTTTCAGTGAGCAAAAATAACTATCAAATAAAAAAAAGTCATTGTTCTCATTAAGTATTTCACTTAAATACATTTTTTCTATTTTTCAAAATTCAAATATCTTTTAGAATGTTTTTAATTTGTAAACTTATATTTGTAATAAATAATGTAAAAATTATCAAAATATAATATAAAATGTAATTATAAAAATAAAATATTGCAAATATAATCAAAACTGCCATTAGGAATTTAAAATAAGAGTGGGAGGAGTTAGAAAAAATTTAAGTGGATGTATTATTTACATGTATAAGTTTAGAAAATATTTTACGCTTACTATAGTATCAATACCTATTAGCCATAATAAGTTGTAAATGAGTATATTTGTATTTATTTTAAATAGTAAGGGGAAAGAAAATATATATAGATACTAGAATAATAGATGTTGTAGGCTTTCTCACTGTTTCAGATTCTGCTTTTCTGTTGAGTCACTGAAGTTATATTGTAAAAACTATTTAAAAAATTGAACACTTTTTGAAAATTTGATTTTCATAAAAATGCACAATACTAAAGTACAAATTAATTGGAAATTACACATTGGTTAAATGTTTTACTAATTGTAATTTATTTTTAATTTTTTTATTATTTATGTTTCAGATTATTAATTTTTTTGTTAGTCTTTCAAAGCAGGCAACAAATAAGGCCAAGCATAAATGTTAATTTTGATGAAATACAATACTAAAAGCAAATAAATTATAAATTATTTATATATTTTTCATAAAAGAAAATGTGTTACTTAATCAGTATATAGTACAATAATAATGAATAGGATTAGTAAAAAAAAAAAATTAAAAAAAGATAAAATGAATTTTTTTTATTATGATTACGAATAATAAACAAAGTGAACTTCCAAGGCTAGAATGTGGTTCTATTTTGACATGTTTTATTGCTTATCCAGAATATGCAATGAGATTATAATTGTTCAGGGAGTGTGCCTCTCATTTAGAGAGTTTGGCTTCAATTCATAAGTGTTCATTCACTTATGTGATTACTCCAGTCACTGGATCAACAATGTTTTTGATAATTGGATTTCTACTTAATGTTATAGGGAAATATTTTAATTTTCAATAATGAACTACATGCATAAATCTTCAATTTTGCAATCAAGAATATTTTACTATTATACAACAATAATATATTTAGTTTTAGATTACTTTGTAAAAACTAAAAACAAAGTATTTAACATTACAGTAAAATGTTTGTTTTTCAGTTATGAAATATATGTAAAAGTTCATTTTTAAAAACTATCTATGTATTTAGATTACTTTATAAAAATTTGAAAAAAACTATTTTATTTAAATGCAGATAAATGTTTAAAAGTACAAATCTATGCTCTACTATTTATTTATTTATAGATTACTTTATAAAAGTCTTGTTTCAGTATTTACATTTTTAAATATGGATTAATGTAAAATAAGCTTAATCTTTAATTTATCAATTAGTTTTCAGAGTATAACTTTAGGGCTCCATATAGTGGATAAAAGCAAAAAATGCAAGAAAAACTGAACTTAGAACACCTACTATACTGATACCAATAAATTTTCTATAGTATGATAGTAAACATATTTTAAGGAATATTTGAAAGATAATTAATTTGGAGATATTCATCCAATATTCCTGCCTAAATTCAAAATATATTATTTCATATAACAAATAAATACATATGATGAATAATTGAAAAGCACAATTGAAATACCTGTTGTTTTGTAATAACTAATAGATGTGATGTGTTACAAGTGTAGAGGAATTTGATTGGTGAGATATCTAATTTATTTCCAATTATTAAAAAAAATAGATGTTAAGATATTATTTATTTATTTATTTTTAAAAAAATATAGTAGAAAATTTTTGAGTTAAAAAAATACTTAATTAAATTTTGGAGATAGATTGAATAAAATTTTGAGAATGTTGGACATATCAGATATTTATTAATATATTTTAATTATTGTTATTTAGCTATTTTATAATTTATTGTTGAACAATTTTATATTAATTTATTTATGAACAATTCTGTAATAAAATTATATTGCTATACTTTACCCGGTGGTTCTTATTTTTATTCACTCTTTTATTTTGTATTTGTTTAATATTTATGAATACAGCTGTTTGTATGGATTACAATATAATTTCATCATGTACTCTATTCATTATTATCAACATAATAATTAATTTTTTTTCTTATGATTTCTATTTATAGTGTTCTTTCTGCAAGTACTAATGTAATGAGGATAAGAGACTTAATATAGATATAGATTGAGTAAATAATCTGATTTACAGGGTGTTCATAAATTATAAATATTTATGGTGGTATAGATAAATAATCTTTAACTTCCTTGCTCTGTAATGAGCAAATCAAAATACAAGTTATTTACTTATAAATGCTTAATCATCACATATAGTCATTCAATGCAAACCATTACATAAAATTGATTTATTGATGCAGGGCTTCAATAAACTTTCATATTCTTATTATTATAATATATAACAGCCTTTAAATAATCTATTGCATGACAACATTTCTTCAATAGCTTCTCATAATGAGCAGTTTTTCTTTTTATTTTATATTTAAGAATTTTAGATGTTCATTTACCAAACAATAATAAATAGTTAGCTGATTTTTTTAAACTAATAATTAGTTAGCTGAATTGCTATGGGTAACTAGCTGAAAAAAAAAATTCAAGTTTAACCTGGCCTAGATTTGAAAGGACTTCATAGAAATGGTAGGCTGATGTGCTACTGATATATTAAAAGGCTTTCACAAGTTCTCCTTTTCTTTTTGTAAACACTTATTGTAAAAATAAACAGTTAATTATATATATATATGCATATATAGATGTGTTTTCTCTACATACGGAAGTAAATAACATATACGAATGTCAAAGTTAATTATAATGATCTAAGTTTTTTAAAATAGGAAATTTGGAAGATCAAAAACTAAAATGAAATTAAAGTTATGAGAACTAGCAATATGAAAAAAAAAAGATTGAGTAGAAAAAATTATGGAACTAATTAGTTAATGGTTTCAATTATTAAGAGCTGGATAAATGATGATGGAATACTAAAAAAAGATCAAGAAATTTATTGATTTTATAAAAAAAGTCTTTGATAAAAGATATTATTCTGTTAATGCAAAAAGAGTGAATTTTATTAAATGTGTTGTTTGTACTGTAGGAAAAAGATTCGAGATTTTTCCAAGATAAGATTGGAAGAAAAATATAAAAAAGTAATTTGGTTAGATAGAATTTGAAATATAAATCAAAAAGTATACGAAAAAATTTTAGACAAAATTACAAATTGACATTTAAATGGATGCTAGTTAATACTAAAAAAATGATAAATATAGTATTACAGAAACAACTATTTTTAAAAAAGAAGCTAAAACTAAAAAAGGTAAACGATCTTAAAGAGTAAATGTATAAGAAGAATTGAACAAAAGAAAGTTAAGTTTTGAAAAAGACGGTCTATAGTAAAATGTTAATAAGATGTCCTATAATAAACTGTGAATGGCATTTAAGTACGTGACTGATTTTAATGACATTAAATTATTTCAGTTATAAACTCATTATATGAAAATATATATACATAACTAACCAATGGATGACCTAATAAGTTATAATATGTTAGAGCAAATAAGAATCTGAAATAGCGAGTCATGTTTTTTTTCATAAACATATTTTTCGTTTATAAATTAATAACATTTTAAATAAAAAACAATGTTTTTTTTTTTTTAGCTATAATAATTTAAATAACTAATAAAATGTTGAGATAATTTGAAGCCAGCGCTTCAGAGAAAAACGCCGCAGTCTGATAAAAAAAAAAAAAAATGTGTTTATTTATTTATTTTTTGTTAAATAAAACAAAACCTGCTAATTCTAAAAATATTTATATTTCAGCTTTGTTGTAATAAATAGTATTTATGTAAGAGACGGGCTAAAAGTTACAATGTCATAGTATTCTTTTTTTAAATTTAATTATTGTAATAATATATTAAATTTACCTGATGGACAATTTATTTTGATGAAATATAACTGATATAATTAAGTAATATACTCTTAAACTTAAAGTATATAATGATTTCCATAATTGTATAGTTTTGAAAAACAGCTGATTTTCTTATTTTGGAATTTAAACATATTTTTTAAAAAACAAACAAGCACTAATTTCATTTAAATTTATCTAGCATAAAGGAGTGTAGGGGAGTATGAATAAATTATAATAATAAAAGATTACAATAAAATAATGTTAAATAGTTGCGTTTTCTTAAGCAGCAGTTTCCCGGGTCTCGAAAAATTGTTACAATAATTTTAGCTTTATCCTGGAATTTGGTGCATTTTTCTTCTTGTTTTGAGCGTTCAAAATGGAGTCTTTCAGTGCTCAAGATTTGTATGATTTTTTGATTCATCGTGGCATTTCTTCGGATTCAGCAGGATTGCTTTTAAGTAAGAAAATTTTGTATTTTTTGACTATTTTAAATGTATGTAACAAAAAACAATTACTTGTATTAAAAAATTGTTAGTTTTCGATTTATATTCACTCTATACTTTAAACCAATTATTTTTTTTGAGAATTTTACGCTCAAGTTTTCTGATTAAAATTATCAGAAGTTGCTCGCCTGTTACATGTATTAGATTATTTTTTCAAATACATAGTTATTTAGAATATTAAAAATAATTTTAAAATTATTGATTGTTTTATAAAAATTAAGTTTATGTATCAAAAAAAGTATTTTTTTTATTATAGTAATTGTCTTTCTAATAGTTTTTAATTTTATCATTACACTTCAAAGTAGTTTCGAAATTAAAGTAATTAATAATGAGATGATACTCAAGTTTATAAAAGTTTTTTCATTCTCTTTTAATAATTTCACATCTTTCATATGTTGAAATCTAAAATGATTAATTTTTTATCTAAAATATTTATAACTTTTTTTATGTAGTCACAATCTAATTAATTTTTATTTATCCAATATTCTAATATGAAATGATCTCTAAGCTTTTTTCCAAAAGTTTTTTCTACTTTTTTTTTTGTTGTTGTTGGAGACTAGAAAAATTGTAATATTTACTTCATTTTGATTCTATTAGCTTAGACTATTGCTGCATTTAAAATTAATTTTTCAATAAAAAATAAGAGACATGAAGTGTCATATGGAAAAGAATGAAGTAGTCATTTCAACATGCTTAGAAAAGTTCAGAAATTTATTTTTATTATATGCAAGTAACAGCATTAATTATGGATTGCATTTCTCTGATTCTTTATCCTGGGAAAAATGCTGCAATATTATAGATGATATTTTTTTTTACAAGTAATATTGAATGACTGCAGGAAATGATACTTCAATATAAATAATATAAGAGAGAAGATAAAGAGTATCTTAAAAATTGCTTTTCATTAAAATTTTAAAAATATTATTAAGTATAAATATTTAAAATAAATCAGGATTTTATTCAACTGCAAAGACAATTAGGGTTTAATTGCAAATATATATGTTAAGTTTCCTGACAGAAGGTTTAATAATGAGAACATTATGTTACTATTGTTTTTGCTTGGTACTCAATACAATGCATCTTCACACTTTATATTTAGAGCTTTATCATAAACTTTAATTCACCACTAGATTTAAAAATAGCCATTCAGAAATACAAATACGAATTATTTTTGTTTTTAAATCAAATCTATGGTTCAGTATCTATAGAAGTATAACACTAATATTAAAGGCTGCACCACCATATAATAACTGCTTTTATTAAATGTACTCTGTTTTTTAGTTTTTTTATTGTGATAAAATTTTGTACTCAATTTTCACTCACTTCTTAATTTCCAATCTAGTTAAAAATTTACATATATGTATATTCCTAATGACATTTTTTTTTTCAGTTTGCAAACAATTTTAGCAAAAAAATTACTGAATAGTTTTATTTTATATGTCATTTGATATTAGTAGTGTCTAACAATACTTGTTTTGATTTATAACTGAATGATTTGTTACTCATTGTGTTAATTCAATGTTATATATTTAAAACTAAAAAAGTAAAAAATTAAAATAAATACTTTTATACATATAAATACATTAAAAAAATTTTTTTTTTCAGGTTTCACAAATAAAAATATGGGGCAGTCATATTTAGAAATATTCTAAGTTATACTTGACATAAATAGAAATTAGATTTTTTTTCATATACATAATAAAAATATAAAGGATATTGAGTTAAAATGCTAAGCTCATAAAAATTGATAGAAAGTGGAACTAAGATTATTTCTAAGCATGACTCCTCCAAGCTTTTATATATAAAAGTGGAAGAAAATTTGTTTTATTTTCTATTGCATTCAAGTGAAAAAACACTTCTTTAATTTTTGTTGTTATATATTTTTATATTATTTCACAGTTAGTGGATTGAATCCCATTTAAATAAACTTAGATTAACATTGAATTTTTAGTTCCACTTTAATGGTTGGTTGAGCTAATTATGGACTAGATATCTAAAACTAAAGCTTTAAATATACATCTGATTTGAAAAAAAAAAAGCCATATCAGTTATGGATTAGATAAGAGATATGCTAACTATTATATCATAAACATTTTTGTTTTGGGGCATTATTAACCAGAAAATATTTTTGATTCCATTGATTTTTAATGTATTTTATGATTACATTAGCAGTGGATCTATCATTAGCATTAGTACTTTATAAACAAGGCAAAACTCTCCATACAATAGTGCCACCCTGTGCCAACCAGAGAATCAATGGAAGCCAGAAGGATTATGCATAAAATCCCTATCTAATGCCTACTCATCCAATATCCCCAGACTAGTTTCTGGCTTATGGCCTTCGTCACTAAGGAGCTTTGGATCTGAGAGCACTGCACCTAGATCTTAGGATCTAATGCAACCCTCCAGCAAGCATCTTTTATCTCTGCTTAACTATAAAACTATGAGAATGCAATTGAAAACACAAAAATATTTTCAATCTAAGCTCAATAGCTTATATAATCATATGGGTCTGAACTCAGTTCAACACCCATACATTTTAAGGTCTTTGGCTCTTTAAAACATCAATCCTGCCTAATAGGATAGTGGTAGCTATGGTTGTTAAAGAGTCAAAGACACCAAAATGTATGGGTGCTGAACTGAGTTCAGACCCATATGACTATATAAGCTATTGAGCTTAGATTGAAAATATTTTTGTGTTTTCAATTTCATTCTCATAGTTTTATAGTTAAGTAGAGATAAAAGGTGCTTGCTGGAGGGTTGCATTAGATCCTAAGATCTAGGTGCAGTGCTCTCAGATCCAAAGCTCCTCACTGACGAAGGCTATAAGCCAGAAACTAGTCTGGGGATATTGGATGAGTAGGCATTAGATATGGATTTTATGCATAAGCCTTCTGGCATCCATTGTTACTCTGGTTGGCACAGGGTGACACTACTGTATGGAGAGTTTTGCCTTGTTTATAAACAATTATGTGCTAGTATAAAAGATGGTGATCATTAGTACTTTATATAAGATAAATGAATAAAATTTTTGAAAGTAAGATGCATCCTAACAAATATGATTTTAAAATAATCTTTTACTTACAACTGTGTACAGTAATTTATGTTATGAGGCTCTGCCAGTTTTAAATGATGTTTTTCTTTTTAGCTCTTTGAAATGGAAGAGAAATATATCTTTTATGCTTTATTATTATTATTATTATTATTATTATTATTATTATTATTATTATTATTATTATTATTAATTTTCTATCTAATAGAGTTTGTGTGGGTTTCTAAATCATCTTCATGTTTTATCATTTATGTAGAGAATACTAGTAGGGTCATGATGATCCTTTCATCTATTTGATCATCATGACCCTACTAGTATATGCTAGCATCTGAACACTATAGAATAATGTATGTCTACAGTAAAAAAAAAAGATAGTTTAAGTTTGGATCATTCTTTTCAACATATTTTTCTTTCTAGGGAAACTATATTGTAAAACTTGATAAATATTCAAATTGATAGAAATTTTGCTTATTTTTTCTCTTATTATTGTGAGAGTTTAACTCTGATTTTATGTTTTGGGGATTGAAATTTGTAAAAACAATATTATAGACTGGATATATCAGTAGTACTGCATTAGTAAAGTGGGTTAATTAATCTTAATACTAGTCATGGACTTGGAAAATTAATAAATCAAATCACTGCTTACAGAGAGGGATGGGGATCATTTAAAAGAAAAATGATGTGATATAAATGTCTATTTTAGTAAAATCAAACATTTCTTTGGAAAAAAGACTATATGCATAGAAACTGTTACGAAGTCAAACATTTTTCTTTCTCTTAATTCTTTTTATATTAATGTAAACCTATCTATTTTTTCACATTATTTTTCTGGTAATCTATTGATATTATTATTATTCCATTTTAATAAAAGTGATTTATTAATTGCAATATCCATTTGTCACATTTTTTATTGTCATGAAAGTCTTAACAAAAATTTAAAAAATATACCCTTTCATTTCTTACATTATATTTTTTTTCAACCCAATACAATTTGTTTTGTTTCTTTTTTAACCTCTACATTCCAAAAATAAAAATTTTAATATTCCTTTTTTCATATTAAAAAAATTGCATCTACAATGTAAATTTTTTTCTGGTTTCACTTTCTTTCTTTGCCCAAAGTAATAGCATTAGCTTCCCTTAGTGTTATAAATCCTTTTAAAATTTATGCACTTTTTAGTCTTTTATAACTAAAGTGTTCTTATTATTATTTTATGTTTCAAAGCATCGGCCAGGAAATGAACCCGCAAACCCAGGACAACTGCCTATATGGCAGCTGTGCTGATCACTCAACCATCAACAATTGACAATTGTTTTTATTATTTATATTCATTTTTCATAACTTGATTTTTTTCTTAATCATCATATCTATCTTTTCTTTTGATTGTTCATAATCATGAACCTGCAATATATTTTCTAAACATATATTCTATTTCTTGTATAAATACATAGAAATAAATTCTCTACTTATTTAATTTTGTAAATTGTAAAATGTTTTTACTCCTCAACTGTTCATTATTTTCTTCAGATAATCTGATTAAATACTATTTTTATTTATAGATATATAGTTTTCCAGACATATTATAATTTGATTCTAATTTGTCTTATTAAAAAAAACATTCCAATTCCGCTTTAATAGTCTTCTTCATTGTCCATACTTCACCATCAAATCCACATCCATTTACTTTTAGTTTTGGCCTATATAAAGTATTTCATTTCAAACATTAAAATAGGCATTATGACTTTTCCAAATTAATTCATATTTCATTTTTTAATCATATTTTTAATTATTTACATTCTTTTTTTTTTTTTTTGCTTTTCATCTAAAATCTAATTTCTACTTGCCCACATAATTCCTTTACTTTTTTCACAAAAGTATCGAAATATTTATACTCCTCAATTTTTACAAAATAAACATCTGCCATTTTCAATCTTTCAATATTACCTTTTCTATTAATTACTAATAATTATATTTATTTCCGTATTAAATTTAATTTTCATGTTTCTTTCTCTCTCTGCACATTTCTTTTTATATTCTCCAATTTTTGTATTTTATTTCCACTTTTTTTTTGTAAACAAAGTTAGGCTAACAAGGAGCATCTCAATCTAATTCTGAATTTAATTTTTATTGCTCTATATCTACTAATAGATATTTATAAAAATTATTTATGCAAGGATTCTTAATTATTTTTAAAAGCCTAAAATTTCTATTTTTATATTTTTAAGTAGTGTGAAATCATTTTTGACATAACTGTAATAAAAATTATTTTTAAATAAGAGATATTTTTTATAAACTAAAGAAGTTTTGGTCCCACTTAATGTTTGATTTATTATGCTCTAATATTGAGTGAAAGTAAAACTAATTAATCAAAAAAGAAATAAAATTTTCACTTTAATTCTTTAATGCACTAACAGGTGTATATTAAATAAAATTATATATTTTGGAATAAAATAATTTATTTAACAAAACAATATCAATTATTTACTAAACGCATAAGTATTTATTCAGAAAACAAATGCGTACTTAATATATTACAATATAAAATGATTAGAAAATAAACTTGCATTTTTCTCAAAAATTAAAAGCAAAACAAAAAGAGAAAAGAAAATTTAATGCGTAAAAAATTATAATAGTTAATGATTAAAATTTTTTTTTTTAAAAATGAGGATGTAAAAATAATATACTGTATTTTGAAAATGAACCTAGTATACATAGAAAATATATATGCAAAGTTGTGAACACCATTGTTTCATGTTCTCCTTTGTTTTCTAATTCAATTAAGATAAAACAAATAATCGAATGGTTTTTATTGCTTGGGAGTTCATAAGAAGTTCAATTTATTTTCATTGAATAATGATAGTTCAAGTTTATTGCAATTTATTCGAATTAAAGTTTTTGTCAAATTTAATTTATTTTTTCTGCTTTTGGATTTGCATTTATACTATCAATGACTACACAGAGAAAAGTATCTTTTTGGATTTTAATTCCATATGGATT
This sequence comes from Epiperipatus broadwayi, assembly GCA_028023455.1. Classification (NCBI taxonomy): domain Eukaryota; kingdom Metazoa; phylum Onychophora; class Udeonychophora; order Euonychophora; family Peripatidae; genus Epiperipatus; species Epiperipatus broadwayi. The sequence goes on from JAQFVV010000001.1 coordinate 13,408,255, forward strand.
TTTCCACACAATTACACCAAATTGTGTTTGTTATTATCATTAATTAAATTTCTTCCAGATTTTCTTTTAAATAAATTATATTACTTGAATATTTTCAGACATTATTTCTTTTCCAATCATTGTTTATTATGAAAGTATATTAATTACATGTTTCTTTTTTAAATAAATACTATTATTTTATATATTATATATTAATATGCATTTGTACCATGTAAATTTAATGGACTTTTTTTTATCTATTAGTTTTTCTTTTGGTCATTATAGAATAATATGCAGCTCGTAGATTGTGGTAGAATTGAAAGTTGTAGCCATTATCTTTTAGTATTAGAATATATTTGAAATCTAAATAATTTAATCATATCACTAAGAGAATTCTAAAAAAATCATAAATATTTCTTTATATAGTTGTATCATCTATCTTCACAGCTTATTTTGATAGGCATCACATCAATGTCATTAGATAACAATAAAAACTAATATTGCAAGCTCATATATATTTTAACTTTCACTTACCTAGGAATATATTAAAGTTAAGAACAAGCTATCAAAATAATAATTTGCATAAATGTGAAGTTTAATCATTACCAGTAAATAAACTTCATACATATTTATGCTTGTTTTAGATAAGCATTAAGCAAGTAAATGAAAACTATATGCGATTCTGGAAATTTAAGTAGATTATGAGTGTTTCTTTATTTAACTTTTTATGAATTAGGATAAATTTTTTTGGTAAAACAGATTTTGTAGTTTTTCAACTCCTTCCTGACTATTTGATCTTAATTTAGAAAGAGTATACAAAAACATGTATACTCAAGTAGATAAGCTCTTAATAGGAATATTATACTTCTTTTGTAAATAAAGTTCACTTCTGAAATAAGAGTATTTTTAGGATCAGTTGCTCTTAGCATAAATTAAAAGTTGATATATTGATACTTCTGTTGAAAAGTGAACTAGGAGCATAGAATCTAACATTTTAAGTTATATATTTTTGATAAGTTTGCAATTTATTTAACCAAGAGGACTGATTATGTTTATGTAATAAATTTTATGCAAGGTGAGTGAACAACTGGGTATGCAAAAATTTTTGCATAGAATGTTTACATTTTAAAAAGGTGATTTAGCATAAATATGCATTTGCATTTTGATATAGAAATCTTGTCGAAATTGTAAAAAAACTTTAAAAAGATTCAGTGATAAATAGTGAGTATATGGTTTAGAAATTATAGATGTAAATGTTGCAAGGAATTATGGCGATATCTTAAAATAATGAAATATATCATTGAAAAAATAAATAAATACAGGATATATAATAATATGTTATTCTATTGCTTATTTGAAATAATTATTTAGTAAATTTTGATCAACAATATTTTTAATATGGCAGATGAAAGTTTGAGTTATTGGGTGAGATAAAAAAATTAATACATTGTTTTTGAGGACAAATAAATGCTAAATTTGGGTTAGTAATTTTAGTGTAAAAAAGTTATAATGTTAAGAATCTATTTATTACATTTTATTTTCATCTAAGGAAAATAGTTTATACATATTTTTTTAAAAGGTATGTTTTAAAAAGCTTTTAAAACAATTTCTCACTAAAGTCTAGAAAATTTTAGAAACTATTATACCAAATCAAATTTATATTAGAAGAAAGAGATCAAATAAGTGGTCTCAACAAAGTTGGAATATGTTGTATTAATCTAGCCTTGCGCAGACCACTTATCTTTATCTTTTTTTTCTAATATGAATTTGAAATCAATTAATGGTGAAACAGAAGAAAATAAACATTTTATTAATTCATATATTCTGAATGCTCAACTACTTGACATTTAATCTCATTCTTTACTTCACACTCAATCTTCTCATTACTTTTTGAAATCTAATAATTTTTCTTTAAAAACTTAACCTTGAAAATGGCAGATGTTATTTCATTGAAACGTTGGGAAGAAATACAAAATAATACACAGTTTAATCAAAAAACTACTTTATTTACATCATATAATTATGAAAACATTAAATATAATATATATAAAATCTTTAAATATATATATATATATTGTCTATACTAAACATTATAATTAGAAGAGACTTGAACTTAGACTTTCAAGCTTTCTATAGCTATCTAATGATACACATGACCATATACATGTGAAAAAGATAAATGATTTTCAATATGCATTTTTTGTGTTGAACCAGCCCTCAATAGTTGGTCTATATCACCATTTCCCTCATATATATATATATATATATACAAACAGTGCTCAGTTTATATTAGGATAGCAAATCTTCAAACTGCAATGGGTAACCTTCAATTTTCTCCACCCTCCAATTTTTCAGCCATCCATATCATTGAAAATCTGAGGATGAAATGCTCAAAGCCATTATTGATGCCAATTGTATTGTCTTACTCATATTGATCTTAAGTCACTCTGACTCCTCACACATAAAACCCTAATATATCCATTTAAATATACAGAAGAGGGATGGGCAGAATACAGACTGTGTAATCTTTAAATACATATTTTTTTATACTAAACATTGTAATTAGAAGAGACGTGAACTCAGACTTTCAAGCTTTCTGTAGCTATTTACTCTATCTTATACAATGGATACACATGACCATATACATCTGAAAAAGATAAATGATCTTCAATATACATATTTCGTGCTGAGCCAGCACTCATCAAGTGCTTATTTTATATTAGGATAGTGAATCTTCAAACTTTAATGAACAAGTTTCAATCTTCTCCACCCTCCAACTCTTCAGCCATCCATATCATTGAAAAGGATGAAATGTTCAAAGCCCCTATTGATGCTAATATTATTGTAATACCATGTTGACCTTAAGTCAGTCTGACCCATCGCACATAGGACTTTAATATTCCATTCTGCCCATCCCTCTTCTGTATATTTAAATGGACATATTAAGGTCTATGTGTGAGGGATCAGAGTGATTTAAGATCAGCTTGGGTATGTCAATAATATTGGCATTATTAGGGACTTTGAGAATTTCATCCTTAAATTTTTAATGATATGGATGGCTGAAGAGTTGGAGGGTGGAGAAGATTGAAACTTGTCCATTAAAGTTTGAAGATCTGCTATCTTAATATAAACTGAGTATTGATTGTATATATGTGTGAGAGATAGTAATCTGGACCAACTAATGAGTGCTGGTTTAGCATGAAATACATATATTGGAGTTCATTTATCCTTTTACATGTATATAGTCTTGTGTATCATTGTATGAGATAGAGTAAATAGCTGTAGGAAGCTTGAAAGTCTGAATTTAAGTCTCATAATTATACATATATAATATTTAAATACATGTATATTGTCTACACTAAACTTAATGTAATTATAAGGGACTTGAATTCAGACTTTCAAACTCCCTACAGCTATCTAATAAATCTTATACAACTGATTCGTGCAATCACAATGGCTGAAAAGTTGGAGAGTAGAGAAGCTTGAACTTGTCCATTAATGTTTGAAGATTTACTATCTTAATATAAACTGAGCAGTGATTGTATATATGTATGGGAGATGGTCAGCTGGACCAACTGATGAGTGCTGGTTCAGAATGAAATACATATATTGAACATCATTTATTTTTTTCACATGTACATAGTTATGTGTATCAGTTGTATAAGATGGATTGGATAGCTGTGGGGAGTTTGAAAATCTGGATTCAAATCCTTTATAATACATATATAATATAAACAAATTATGAACAATTATTGGAAATAATGTTATCAGCTGTGCAAGCTCAAATAGTTAATCTTATTGAATTTTTGAACAACAATTACCTTGAATTTCATGAATATTATACTTATATCTTCTCCTTTACTTTTTTTTGCATTCCTTCATATATATATATATATATTATCTTTTTTAAATCTCCACATATAGACTCTAATGCAAATTTTTTAAATATAATTTTAATTTTCTAACAGTTTTGACTGTCCTGCACTCTTCATCAGAGCATTTGCATAATCTTCCTCTTTCTTTTTAAATTTATAAGGAAGGTTATGCAAATGCTCTGATGAAGACTGCAGAACAGCCCAAACTGTTAGAAAATTAAAGGAATTATATAAAAAAAAATTTACATTAGAGTGTGTATGTGGAGATTTATAAAAAGTAATATACTTTCATGAATACTTAGTTTTTATAGAAAAAATAACTATAAAAGAATTTGAATACATCCTTACTTAAAACAATGATATGTTATCGTTAAAAGTTAGAATGAAGCAGAAAAACAAAACCATCATAAATTAATATTCTCTAGATTAAACTTATTATAGTATTAAAAAATAGATTCTATCCAAACACATCGATAATAGATTTTGATGTTTTTTTTAAAACTCTATTTGAACTGAGTATCCTGGAATTCTCTTAAGGGGTATGTTATAGATGCTGAAAAAAATCTAGATTGGTTGTCTGCTAATAATAATTAAACAACCACGTTTAAATGAGTATGCCAAATTCTAATTCCAAGAATAAAAAGAGAAGATAGATAGATAAATAGAGAGAGAACTTTTATCAAAATGAGTTTTGCAATGACTATACAAACTAATATTTAATATTTACTTGTTATTTTAGATGTTGCTTTTTAATTTCTTCACCAGAATTCTTTTCTTTATGAAATACAATATCTAATTGTAGATTTCCACTGACTTTATTCTTTTCTCTAATATATTTCCCCAATGAAAATAATTGACATTAGATAATTGGTATAATGTAAGTGGAACTGACATTTCTCACCAAAACATTGCTCAAGTTCACTATAAAACACCCTTTAAGGAAATCTTAACATTACTCATTCATTTTAGGTGTCCAATTTCTTAAATGAAACTTCTCTATTGCCTTTATATTGTGCTGACAGGGCATCCAAGTCTCATTTCATTTAATAAATTTGATAAAATAACTCTATATATAGCTAACTTAGTTACAGTAATTATTTCTCTAAGATGAAATAGTCTATCTTCTAACTTAGTAAAAACAATAGCAGCACATTGGAGTCTGCATTGTATCTCAACAATTAAGTCCAGCGTTCTATTCATAAAATAACCAAGGCATTTAAATTAGTTTATATTCCCAAGTTGACAAGTATCCAAGCTAAAAGTTGCTGAGTATTTCATTTCTGTCACTGGTAATAGTAAACTTGAGTTTTTTGAACATTAATTAATAAATCAAAATCTTTATACATTGCATTCAAAACATTAAGTATATTTATATTCTGTAAATTATCTTTTGAATTAGAAAAAAATAGCATGATCCATCTGCATTTTGAAAATCCAGAATACAAGAAGATGAAGTTCTTATCAATTCATTATAAACAATTTCACCATCAAATCTGGATCATATCTTGATCCAAAGACCACTGTCATAAAAATCAAAAACAATGATTGGAGCAAATACACATCCTTGTTTAAAACAAGTTTCAAATTTTCTAACTATAATAATAACACTTCCTTTCATTTTATCATGTAGAAGCTATATATTACAAAAATAAAATTTGATAGGCAACCAATTAATTTTTAAAATGTCATATACCTCCTATCCTATTAACTGAATCAAATATCTTGACCAAATCAATAAAAAGAATATATAAATCCCTCCACTGTTCATGGTACTTTTTTTGCATTTGTCTGGGGGGGGGGGGACATGTTTGTAACGCTTCTTGATTGTCTAAAACTACAATGAATGTGTGGCAATCATTCAACTATGACTGGAACCTATTTAACAAAATTTTTAAAAGTTGCCTTTGTAGATGATGGGTATTTTCCAATAATTATTGCAATCTTTTCTATTTCCCGTGTTTTTAAAAATTGGAATAATAATATTTTCTATTCCCCTTGTCTTTAAAAATTGAAACAATAAAAATATTCTTAAGATCAAATGACACAATTTAATGGGTCTATATATTCTTAAAAAAAAAAAAAAAATCCAATATTTTTGAAGCTAACATATCATCATCATCATCGAACTATTTTGATTTTACTAAGCTGAAAATCTTTGTACAAATCTAAATGAGTAGATAAAAATGAATTATCTTTTGTTTTCATGTGTCAAAGCATTGGCCGGGAAGTCAACTGCTTGTAAGGCAGCTGTGCTGACCACTCGACCACCAACGCTTGACCAAATGAATTATCATTAAAAGTTATTACCTCAATTCTTGTATCAAAAGATAATCAAATACTCTTTCCAGCTGTTCAAAATATTGCTATTATATAAGAAAATTTCAAAGCTGGATTTAATAGTATTGTGATACTATTTCTCAAATCCATATGTTGCTTTTAATGCACACACACAAAAAAAAAAAATCTAGAATAACCATGACTGGTAAATGTCTAATTTTTTTATAGTTTTTATCTATCAATCATTTTTATGTTTCCTTATCAGTCATTGAATTTCTGCCTTCAGATCTCTATATATAAATTTCACATTTAATTTACTATTCTGCTAAGCAGAAAATGCTCCATTTCCTTTTGACCATTGTCGGACAAGTCATGATTTTTCTTTTTAGTGAGGTCAAAAGTACAAGTATTTGCTTGTATCCTTAACACTTTTTAAAAGTATTCCATGCTTTAGTAATATGCCTATCCTGAAGATAAAAAAATAGCCATTTTAGTATTTAATAGTTGTTGAAATTTCTAAAGAAGGAACATTTTTTTTTTTTTTTAATATGATGGAAAAATATCTATTTTTAAAATAACTATCATTTTAATCTTCGAGCACACTAATCTATAATCTGCCCAACAATCTCTGCCTATACATGTCCATACAATGCGAATTTTACTCATATTCTGACTTCTAAATATTATGTAGTCTACTAAATGTCATTGTTTTAAGTATGTTGTATCCATGTTTCTTTGTAGCTTTTTTTTTTCCCGAAGTAAAGTGTGATAGACATTCTGTTTGCTGTGCAAAAATTCAATAACAAACTATTTGAATTCATAACATCAATACTATTATTTTCAATAATTTTTGGCCAAAGATGATTGTATTATTAAGGATTTGATAAAAAGATAAAGTGATATTTTTTGATAATAAAATAATATAGAGACCAAAAGATTTAAAAGGATGTGATGCTATTGAATCTACTATTATAGAATCATATCTTCATTGGATTGGATATATGAAAAGAATGAATAACAACAGACTTCCTAAAAAAAAATATTTTTTTGATCATGGGTTTCCTGGGAAAACTATGCCATACCCCGTTTACATTATAAAGATTATCTTAGAGACTAAAAAAGTACAATATTAATTCCTTTCATTTGAAAAATATAGCTGAAGATGGAATATAATAAAGTACAATTATTAAATCTTTCAGAAAGAAAAGTTTGCCGCAGAAGAAGTAGACAGAATAATAGACAAGCATTTTCTATATATGGATGTATTTGTGGAATCTTTGCATAATTCATCTCTAGTTTTAATATTTTCTTATATAATAATATTATTATAAAAATATAATTTTATTTTTGGAATTTTTGTTTAAAAGTTAAAATATGGTGTCTGCTTAAGTTCCGATTTGATTCAGTCATTCAATTGCCGAATGAATGAAAATGTGAAAAGGATATTTTAAAGATTCACCGCTTTAAAAATATATATATATTTTTAAATTAATTAAATGATGCATTTATGTAATACGAGATTAAAAACAATGTTGACTACCGTTTAAACAGTTTATTTATTTAATAAAATAGTCGTAAATTCAATCACTTGTTGATAATACTTAGTATTTTATAATACCGTTAATTGTAAGCTAAGTTTATTTCATAAACATTTACTTTTTATCTCATTAACAAGCCTCCGATCTCCTAGTTTTCACCCACTAAAAACTACTGTGCACATTTCAGTATCAGAATAATAGCGGCACCTAATGTGAAAATGTAAAAAGAAATTATACGGTATTTTCTATTTTAAAAGCTGAAATGTTTATTGGAAATTTAGATATGCTTGTATCCATTTTATTTCAAAAATTATTAAAAAGCAATCCCAATATATATATATTGAATATTTCAGTTCTTAATGAATTAAGGAAATTATTATTTTATAATGCAACCGTAAATGCAACAATATTAAAATTTATAGTCTAATTATCTGAAATACTAATATAAATTATATTAAGGCTGGTAAATGTAGTATTAACAAATTTCTCCCAGTAATAAATAGATTGCAAAACCTATTACTTTACTGTTTAAAATTGTAAAATACTTGACATAACAGCATGCATAAATTTACAAGTATATATATATTTAAGATATATCTGAGTAAACTATTTTTATTTCTTACTAATGATGTCAATTGTCAAACCAAAAAAATGTTCTTTCTGTAGCAATTCAGTATTTTTGAAATGTTTTAATTGAGTTCACCGCTTCTTCCTTATTGTAGATGGTAGGAATAATGTTGATTGATATTTTGAACTGAAATTTAGAATAATTGTATGAAGATGCCAATCATTTCTTATTAGATTGAAGTTGTTTTATTTTTAATATGTTGTGAAAATAAGCATTTAAAGAATGTTGTAATTTAAAATATCTGAGATAGAAATGAAGAAAATGAGTACTAACAAGATATAAAACTATATCAAAACTGATTTTGCTATTGAGTAATCTGAAGACCCATTCTGGAGAAGTGCCATAAATAAGTTTTGTAGAGTAGGATATAAACTTAAATGCAAAATTGAAGAAATAGAATTATGTGTTTGATTTATATTCCTAAAAATATATTGAGCTTGACTTTTTTATTTTTATTTTTAGGAAATGATGTTGATGGACATATTTTTAAAAGTTTATCTGAAAATGATTTACTAAGTATTGGCATGAAATTAGGACCGAGGAAGAGACTAATGCTTTTGATTCATACCAGTGATGAATTAATTCCTTGCAAAAATTTGGCATTAGAATCAGAAGTAAGTTTACTGCTATATTTAATAATATAAATACATACTATGTTGTATGAATGTGTTTTTAAAATAGCTAATAATTCTCAGTTAAAGTTTAAGCAAGGTTTTATAGAACTTTTTAAAATTTAGTATGTAGTTAGAAGCCAATATTAGATTATTTAAACATTTTTTGGAAATAATATTACCAGCGATTATTATCAGGTATACTATTCAGACAATTGATGCAGTTGCTTATACCATTTGAATTTCTTTTATAATTGATTGTAATTATTCATTACTAATGATTTAAAAATAGTTTTATTAGGCTAACAAGATAAGAATACAAAAAAAAAAAAAACTAATGAAATTATATTCAGCTTTACCATTTTATGCATGCATTCTTTATGTGAATATTATCTGCAGCATAACATAAACTTATATCCACTACTTCAAAAAACTCCAACTTGTTCTCTATCTTCTTTTTTCAACATTATTACTTTACTTGATAATGTTTGTACACATAAGACTGTGCCTAACATTAATAAAAATGCACAAAAGAGTGGTACTGTGTAGTATTGTATACATGCACTATTCAAGCCACAAGGTACATAAAAAGCATATTTATAATTATAATAGAATTGCAACAAGTTTTACAACAATGCTGCTTCTATGTATTATAAAATCCATGCATAAAATTTTCTTTAATATGCAACGGCAAATAGTATTATTCTGATAATAAATTACGCTAAAAATAAATTAGAAAATGCACATTACATATGCTTCATTATTTGTTATGTTTTTATTTAATATGATGATAATGATTTCTATCTTGTTGAAAAGTACTGTGGGATAAGGTTTGTGTACTGCAATAATACTGAGAATTTTGTCAGAAGAGGCTAAATCTCTTAAAATGGTTTCCCAAGGTGAACAAATCAAAAAATATGGATGGATGAAATTAACTAAGATGTAGATTTCTCTAATTTGGGAGTTACTAAGCTGGGCCATTTTTCCAGCAATTGTAAAAAGAATATTGTTTCAAAACCAAAAGTCAAGAATTCTGAGGGATTAAATTTAGAGAAATAATTATGAAGAAGAAAAATAATTATGAATATTGACTGCTAGAATATACAAAGTCTTTCAAATAAAAGCAAATTTTTATCAGGGAATTCAAAAAGATATAATATGAACATTGCCATATATGGAGAAGAAAAATGTAAAGACTATTCCATTTAAGAAGTGAAAGTGAGAAAAAAAACAATAGCAAAGAGTGGCATGTCTTACTATTAAGAAAAAGTATATAACTTAGATAGTAGAATGGATAATTTGTCACTATTTTTGGATAACATCATAAAAAATCACTTGTATTTTCTTTTAAAATTATGTATTATGGATCATATTTGAAAAAGAAGCATAGAAGATTAATTTATGTAATGAAGTTATGAAAATAATAATTGTGAGTTGTTTTTTTTTTTTTTTTGAAAGAGAGAGAGATAGAGAGAAGTAGTATGCATAAAAGAATATGCACCTACAAATGATATTGGGAATGAGATAAAAAATAAATTTTGGAACTTATCTGAAATAATAGAAAAAATGCCAAGAAAAAAAAAATGTAAGTAAAAAGGAAAGATTATGAAAACATAATGATAAGATTAAAATTGACTGATATAACTATGTGATCAACTAAACCTTAAAATAATTACTACATTTTTTAACATAAAGCAATATATTAAGTCATGTGGATAAAAACACCAAATCACTTTTAATTGATTACTGATTATGTCATTATAAGAAAGAAGCTCAATTAGGATTCATGATATAAAGTATGCTGGTGAGCACTATTTGCTGAGGTCCATGGAAGAGTAAAGAGAAAAGAGCGAGTAAAAGATTGATTCCTCTTCAGAGAAAGTTATAAATGATTGCTTAAATAAAAATGAGAAGTAATTATAAGAACATTGTGGCAATTCAGAAGAAATTTATTATTGTATTAAAAAAATTAAGAAGGTAGTATATGAAATTTTGGGATTGAATAATAAAATGAAGAGTAAAACTTGAATGATAAAGGATATTTCGGAGAAAGTGGATTTAAAAAAAAAAGCATATTAAAGATGGATTGGTTCACAGAAGGTAGAACATAGGGAAATTTGTAGAAAAATAATTTAATGAACTAAGAAAAGTTGTGAGAACAGAAAAAAATGAAGTGTGCAGAAATTGAACAGAATTAAAATTTCAGTGATCGATATACATGGGGAGATGGTGATAAAGATTTGAGAAAAGAGCAATATCATAGGATGAAAATGACTTATGATTGGAATATATATATATATTGTAATGAGCACATACGACGTTACATTATTTTTTTATTAGTAAACATGAAAAAAATAAAAGTTCGCAAATAAAACTTCCTTTTAAAGAATTAAAATTTGAAAATTAAAATTCTATACTAAACTCATATATATATATAAAATCGCACAGATAAAAAAAAAATTATTAAAAAGAAACGTTATTAAAAAAAAAGAAAAAAGTATTTTAAAACTAAATTGTCAGTAAAGATTTAAAGATAAAAATATATCTTTAAGTTGGAAAACACATTAATTAATCAGAAAATGGAAATGATTGTTTTAATTAGTTAAATGTAAACTACCCTGGGGCATTTAAAATGTATAAGCAAAGGTCAGATAGGAGAGAAAAACAATGGAATCGGACCTCAGCGAAAGGACCATCACATCGATGATGTAATGTCCATTGGATCCTTAAGTTACGTATAAAAGAAAAAATTTGGAAATAGAAAGTGATTTGATTTAATTAATTAGAAGACGGAGATGTGTTAAGTCGGAGAGTTGGAGGTGAAGGGATTGAAAGACGCACTTTCAATTCCTTCAGTTGTTATAAAAAAAAAAAGAAATGAAACATCGCTTTTCTTATACTGAGGACAACAGGATCAATGGGGGATTTAACGTGGATTCCAAACGGCATGCCATGGATAAAGAGGAACGTTTTAAAAATTGTAATAACTTTAAAAACATTTTGAAACACTAAGAACTTTAAAATATAAACTTTCTCAGTATTTAATTTATAAGAAATAGAATCCTATCTGACCAACATTATTTATAAATTAGTTATAATTTTATTTGATGTATTTCTTTTTTGTAAAATCATTTCCATTTATTTTTTTTTGTTCTTTAAATTTTCTTTATGATTTTTGTTTTGCGATAAATTAAATTATATAAATGTTAAACTTAAGTCGGACGTGAATGGCTATCATCATCATCATCATCAACCATTATCAATCCACTGCAGGATGAAGGTCTCTCCAAGTTTAATCCATCTTCTCCGATCTTTAGCTTCTCTTCTCCACAACACCCCTGCACATTGTCTTATTTCATCCATCCATCTCACATGTGGTCTCTTTCTGGGTCTTTTACAATCTCTTGGAATCCAGTTTAAAATTTCAATTGTCCATCTATTATCATCTCTTCTAGCAATATGTCCAGCCCAACTCCATTTCAATCTTTTAATTTTTTCAATAAGGTCAGTAACACCTGTTTGTTGTCTTAACCATACATTGCATTTTCGATCTCTTCTTGTTACTCCCAACATACATCTCTCCATACTCTTTTGAGTGGTCTGAAGTCTCTGTATTGCTCTTCTATTAAGTAAGAACTGGTAAAACACATTTGTTAAAAACCATCCTTTTCAAACACATAGGCATATTTCCTTTTAGTATCAAGTTATTTCTACCAAAAGCACTCCAACCAAGTAGATTTGTAAAGTTATATTAGGGGAGGGTAATCTTAGGTTATTTGTTTCGTAGTTAAATTGGGTCAATGGATTGGATATATTGGTGTAATTAGTAGATGTAGTACGAGATTCGCTACGGGCAGAATCGCTTTATATGCCGCATACTTCCTTTTTGGCCTATGGAATGCGAGTCGTAAGTCGGCAAAATGACTGCAGTCCTTTCCTATGGAGTTTTTTTTTTATTGCTCTTCTTGTCAGATAGATGTAGTATTCCTATCTGATGAGAGGCAATTTTTTTTTCTTATAAATTAAATACTGAGAAAGTTTATATTTTAAAGTTCTTATGATTTTTAAAACGTTCATCTTTATCCATTGCATGCCGTTTGGAATCCATGTTAAATCCCCCAATGATCCTGTTGTCCTCAGTATAAGAAAAGCGATGTTTCATTTCTTTTTTTTATAATAACTGAAGGAATTGAAAGTGCATCTTTCAATTCCTTCACCTCCAACTTAACACATCTCCGTCTTCTAATTAATTAAACCAAATCACTTTTTATTTCCAAATTTTTTCTTTTATACATAACTTAAGGATCCAATGGACATTACGTCATCGATGTGATGGTCCTTTTGCTGAGGTCCGATTCCATTGTTTTTCTCTTGTATCTGACCTTTGCTTATACATTTTAAATGCCCCAGGGTAGTTTACATTTAACTAATTAAAACATTAATTTCCATTTTCTGATTAATTAATGTGTTTTCCAACTTAAAGATATATTTTTATCTTTAAATCTTTACTGACAATTTAGTTTTAAAATACTTTTTTCTTCTTTTTTAATGTTTCTTTTTAATAATTTTTTTTTTATCTGTGCGATTTTATATATATATGAGTTTAGTATAGAATTTTAATTTTCAATTTTTAATTCTTTAAAAGGAAATTTTATTTGCGAACTTTTATTTTTTTCATGTTTACTAATAAAAAAATAATGTAACATCGTATGTGCTCGTTACAATATATATATAATAAGAAACTCTTAAATGAAGAAAAAAAGACATGCTATATTATGACAGACAGAAATTGAAGGGTTCAATATTTGAGATTAGATAAAAAAATATATTGAGGAAGGTTTGATCTAGAAAAAATGGCAATGTGCATGGTATAGAGCAGAAAATACCATGAAAGATATTTTTGAGATATATGTTATAAAACTTTAAGAAAGGAAACAGAAATAAATGTGTGAACATTGGGAAAAATTGGAAGGAATCATTTGAAAATATAGATTGAAGTATCTGAAGAACAATATGCTTTCACATTGGGAAATTCACATGCAGATAATATATTTACAATTAGTTAATGGGGATTATTGAAATTACACATAAAATAGTAAATATGATTTTTATCATCATGGAGAAATCATGTTATAGTATGCTTAGAAATGACTATGGAAAGAACTGAGAAAGGCAAGGATTACTAAATCTTTGATAAATATAATTTTAAGGAATATATAAACAAAATAAATGTCAAGTAAAGATATGTAGGAATTATCACACGAATTTATAAAAAAAAATTATTTCAGGAATGTTGTATGTCCAAAATCTATATTAATATTAATGACTTAAAAGCAATGGACAAATGAATATAAAAAGTGGATATGGTTATGTAATAATAGATATTTATTCAATTTATTATTTGCAGATAACCAGGTAATTATACTATTGGATATTGAATATATTATGAGACAACTTATATAGGAATATATCAAATAGAAATTAAATTTTAACTTTGAAAATACAGAACATTTGGTACCTAAAGAAAATGATGGATTGATTATAGATGTAAAAAAAAAATGAAAGTTTACCATTTTTAATATTTAAAATCAATTGGTTATATATTGATAAAAATGAATAGATGTATGTGATACACTGGTGATAGATTGTAGATTTATTGACAACTACAAAGAAAAGTAAACAAAGATTATTAGCAACAGAAATGGATTATTGGGGATTAGTGAGAAGATTAAAACTGGAGAAAAGCCCAAACCAAGAGAGAATTGGTAGGAGTGAAAAAGAAAGTCATTGAAAGAAAGAAATGCTATCATGTTAGAAGAATAAGAACAAAATACCAAGAATGATGATTGATTGGAAAATGGAGGGAGTGAAAAGAGGAAGACCAAGGACATGATAAAAAGAAGATCTAAAAAACAGCATGAGGATAAAAGGGTCTGACAAAGAAAGATTTAGAAAATACAGGAAATTTTTGGTTGAGAATGCTAACAATGAGGAATCATGAAGTTGAATGATGTAACTACAATAGAATTGCAGTATTATTTATAGCCATATGATTTCTATGTATAATAATTTGTGACATTCCACTTAAATTTTTTTTGCATAACTACAGTCATCATTAACAAGCACTGCTAAACAAAGATGACCATTACAATTTAATTAGAAAAAAAGTAAAAAGTTAAAGGTGAATTTTGTAAAGACTATAGAAATTAATACAATGAATGCAAATATATCCACATATATAATATGCTCAGTGTTTAACTAGATTTTTCTCAAACTTTATCAAAATTTGTTTGTGCTACCTTGCCATAACATTATCTTGGGGTTTTTTAAAAAATTAAAACATTAATGCAAAACTAAAATATATTTATTTTAAGAATAAATTTTTAACATTGTAATCAGCTAACATGTTTATAATATTTTTTACATTAAGAGATGTAACAATTTTGTTTTGGCAGATGATGTGTATAAATCAGATAGTTTAATTTACTTCATAAAACTCCTTAATTTTTTTTATTTTTTTTAGTTAGAAATTGATCATTTATCGTCTATTACAGTTATCAATAAAAGTTGAAAATAGATTACTGCATTGCAAATTTCTTTAAATGAGGACCTTAAAAAATTAAGACTATCAGATCTAAAGTGTACAACATATAGAAATTTTGTTTCTAAATAAATTAAGTAATATACATAATGATAAAGTAATTTTTTTATTTAAAAATCAGTATTATATGTATGCCGAATTTTTTTTTCCAATTAATTCATTTTCAGGTAAAGTGAGTAATATTTTTAAAAATATAAAAGAAAATATATTAAATGTTTCATTTAATCCTTTGAAATAATTTTAATTTATATTATTATCAAATGGTGAGTAGTAAATGTATTCACTTTAAAATGAGAAGTTCAGCATCCATAATTGTTTTATCTTCAGAAAGTCTACCAGAATGCCATATCAATGTTTGTTGATAAACATTATATATATATTTCAATTGTTTTGATGACATATATGATCAATCTAGGAGAGAGTCGGTACAACCTGTTTAAACTCCTAGTTGGCTCTTAAGATGTTCGGACACCAGCAGTTTGCACTTGAAGTTACACCAGTTAACTGAAATCCATAGGCACAGATAGAACTCCAAAAATCAAGTGGTCTCATTATCATTTAAAACTTAGCGCTGTAATTATTCTTTAATTTCTGGAGATGATTGGCTGATTACTATACATCCAATCAGGTTATTCTTTTCCTTGCTTGAAGGTAATTAATTATTCCTTTACTTTAAATATTGATTTTGTAGATTGTCATTATCGAAAAGAATCTACTTAGCATTCCATAATTTGCTTCAACAATCTACTGTGTTAATTAAACTATTGTTTCATTCTAGCTTTTAATCTTTTTAATTAACTATTATAGCTTTTAATTTCAACTTACAAGAATGTATCTTTAATATTTTTGTTTATAACTTTTTCTCTCTCTGAAAGTTTCTACATTTGTGTGTATATATATATGTATAAAAATATCAAATACACATACACAGTCTTACTTCCCCTGAGTTCAGAGATCAGTTCATAATCTCTGAACTTAATACATAGTCTTTGAAATGAGGGGGTTTCTTGATTTCCCTTTTAGGCCATGGTGGATTATTTTCTGCTTCAATTGGTGTGTTGTCTTTCTGATGTTGGTTGTTGATCTCCGCTGATTTGCCTAGGTTGGGCATTATCTCATCTGTTTCATCTTTGCACAGCTGGATGATATGTTTGTGAAGTATTTCCCCACTACTCATCCAAACTGCAATCACTTGTTTCGACAAATGACATATAACTTCAGCTTTTGACTAAAACATATTATTGGTGATATTCTTAACCCACACTTTTTCCTGTAGCTGATATTTGTAGTTTTTGTGGGTATCGGCTTAATGATAGTCTTTATCCCTAATCGGCACAATGTTAGTTAATTTAGTGCACAATTTCCTACCAAGATTTTCCATATTTGGTGATAGGCACCACATGATGATAGAGAAGTGCAGTCAACACTGTCTTGTGAATTTTCATTTTTCCCAATTTGTAAGATGCAGATTTAAGGGTTTGTACCACTTTCTTGGTTAATCTGTTGGATTGAGGAAGGTAGGGGGGTGAGGGTGGGTTTTATCCCCCATTCCTGCATTGCTTCTTCAAATTTTCATGCAGTAAAACCAGTACCATTGTCAGATACGAGTGTTTCCGGAAAGCCGTGATGTGCAAAAAAATTTGTAAAGTTTGCTTAGTGTCATATCTGACAGGTGCTATTAACTATTTTGTATTCGGTCCACCCTGAGAATGCATCAACCATTACTAAAAACACATGACATTCGAGTGAGTCACAGTGGTCAATGTATACATGTTGCCATGGCCTTTCAGCTTTAGGCCATGGTTCAAACTTTGGTGGAGGTGCTTTAGCACAAATTTAACAGTTTTTGCACTTTTTAATATTTTAATCAATATCATTATTAATGCTGGGACACCAAACTTAACTACAAGCTAGTGCCTTTGCTCTCACAATGCCTGGATGGACCTCATGCAGCAGCTTCATGATCAGATTTTCTTCCTTTCAGTGGGATAAAAACCCTGTCACCCCTGAGAATGCATCTTTTGCATACTGATAACTCTTCACAGGCATTCCATAATTCTCAACTCAGTTGTTTCTTTGGCCATCCTTCACTAATCTGCTTTAACATCCACTGATAGCCATTGTCTTCAGGTGTCCATGCTGCCACTGTTTTGCTATTAAGGGTTTGATTCTTCCAGACGTTGATATAATTAATTTCAATTTCTTTTAAATGTCGGTCAGATTGATCAGGCATGTGAGATAAATCATCAGCATGGCATGTTTTCCTTTTTTATATATTAATATATAGTCATACCCTGCCAATATGGTTAGCCAATGCTACATGCAAGGGCTTAGATGATTGGGAATTTGTTTAGCTCCTAATATTTCCTATAGGGGTTTGTGATCCATTACTATTGTAAATGTCTGGCCATAGAGATATTGATGAAATTTTTTGACACCAAACAAAATTGCCAAGGCCTCCTTGTCTAACTGGTTATAATTTCTCTCCACCTTGGACAAAGTGTGGGATGCATAAGCAATAGAACATTCACCCTCCCAAGCCGGGAGACACAGGTCAACTCCGACTCCAAATTTCTGACGCATCTGTGGCAAGCATAATTTCTAAATTGCTGTTATAATGTATGAGCAATTTATTTGAAGTAAGCAGTGATTTAGTGTGTAGAAAAGCTTTTTCCTGCTTATCTTCTTACTTCCATTTGTTTCTTTTTAAGAAGATCATACACTGGTCTAATGACATGGGCTTTTCCATCTAGAAAATTTTTGAAATAGTTGACTAGGCTGAGAAAAGCTTGGAGTTTTTTCACATTATGCAGTCTCTATGTCTCTGCAACAGCTTTAACTTTCTCGGGGGCAGGAGATGAGCTGTTTTTGGGGATGATATGGCCGAATTCATCCATTAATTATTTCATTTGCAGTCTTTGATATACCTAATTATGTTACTGCATATGCTGTTCTTTTAGTCTGTTTACTTATCTTATCATGCCATTTTTAGCTTTTTCCTAAGCAAATCTTTTTTCTTTTTGAAAAACTTCTATGCCATGCCTAATTATAATTTTCCATTGTATTGCATTCTTATCCATTTCTTCTTAACAAAATTAAACATTATTGCATCTAATTAGGAAATCTTTAAAATAATCTTAATATAAATGTTTTCTACTTTTTCACAACAACTACTTCCCCAGTTTTCAATAAAATAATTACAGTATTTAGTTAATCTGTTTATTCATTTACTTCATTTATCTAATCCAACGAAAATGTATCATTACGATAATAGATTTAATATCTCCATATCTAATAAGCTGAAGAACATTTAGATTGGTCTTATAATCTCATCACTGTAGTTTTAGAAAATTCTAGAGCATTCTTAAATGAAATTTATACAATGCTATTTATTGTATCACATGATCAGAGAGTTTTGCCTCTTTTATTTATTTTATATCAGTAGGAGTTCCATATTTTACTTTTGTACAATAAATTATATGACTAATTTGACTGAAGTACTTAATCATTCTAAAAATGTGCCATTTCATAATTTGGTAATTGCTATAGAGATCATTGGTATATATGTTACAACATCCAAGTTAATCTTGCTATCAAAATATAAATTATTTAAATTGCTTCACATTCTCAGGCTAATAAAAAAGTTAATGATTTTTTTTGGTTAATCACTAGCTAATAAAACAGTGTTTTTTTTTTATAATACTAATTATTAAACCAAAGGCTTTATATGTTGCAATCACAGTACAGTATTATTTATTAATACTTAATAAAAGATATCAATACTTTTTACTACTGTATAATATACAATATATAAGTGCTCATATAATGTATGGCCTATATTTATGCAGTACTTACAATCGACTGAAAAACAACAATCAGTAAAACAAAATGACCACATTTATTTTTAAATTTATGGTTATAAGAATAAATTAAATAAAATAAACAACATATTTTGCAATAAAATTATACATTATATATATAAAAAAACAAAGCAGAAAATTAATATTTATATATTTTTGTTCCATAAATTTAATAACAAATGAAAAAAAAAATTTTTTTTTTATAAATCCAGTTTTGCAATATCGGCTCCAATTTCAGTGATTACATTTTTTTCACATGTTGAAATGTGATTCAATTTTAAACTTATTTGCTGTGAATGATTTTCTTAAGCAATTTCATTTAACCTAATATCTGTGTTTTTACTTAAAATACTTTTTGCCATGAATTGTTTTGCATTTATTTACTTACTTTGTTGTTGTGTTTTTATCTATTTAATATACAATTTTTATTGCAAAGTATGTTATTTTCTTTAATATATATTCACATCCAAAAATTCAAAAACAAATGGGGATATTTTATTTTTGTAATTTGTTTTTTGGCTGTTGTTGTTCAATAGTAAGTTAAAATTGTTTATTTAGACTATAGATTATATAAGCACTCTCTATATAAATATTTTTTAAGCTAAATAATTTTTTTTTAAAGTTATAATTATTTTTGTATAGCACAATTTATATATTATATTTAAGCACAAGTTTAAATGTTGTAGTTAATTTGTATTCTTTTTTTGATTATTTTTTGATAGTATAATGATGATTTGATACTCCATTGGTGAGATATCATTTATTTGTCCTGAATGTCTTAATGCAATGTTGGATTGCTAGATTTGTGAGCTAAAGATAGATAGATAGATAATTATCTATTGCTAAATAATATATGACTCAGAAAATGATGTAGTTCAGCAGTTACCTGTTTGAAACTTAATTTGTCATGCTTGATGCCCTATTAATTATATGAAATACTAAGTATTGTTTTTTACTAAGATATTCGAAGATTATAAAATATTTTAAATTTATGGGAATATATATATAATTTTCACAAGAAGCAATTGTAATTGTTTATTTTTATGCAAACCTTTGATAAATAATTAGTTTGGGGAATTACAATGTATTGTAAATACAGGGAAAGCTATAATTGCTTTTTGTATAGTATTAAAAATCTCAAGATTATATAAATATCAGTTACATTTCAGGAAGTGTGATCTAATTAGCCAAAACTATCTCCCATTAGATACCTGTATAACTAAATTATTCTTAGTCATCTAAATTTCTTCTATATAAAAATAATAACCTTTATTCAGAAAACAAGTCTTTTATCCTTTTATTGTCTGGTCCCTAAGCAGTGATGTCCCAAAATATAAATAATATTTATTTATATAAGTATTGAGATTATATACTATTATTTGCTTTCTGTATGTTGAGACTAGGAATTATTTAAATCTATAATTTTCTTATTTTAAGAGAAAGTTTTATTAATTATCAAATGATAATTTAATTCTGAATTTCTGAACCAATAAATATTTTAAACAGCCATGTGGTTCATTTCAATTAATTACATTATTTGTCAAATATTTCTTTGTTAAAATTAAAAACGGTATTACATGCAATTAAAAGACTGATATGTGTGAACAGCGTCTGCAAAGATTCTTGAAGGGAGAAAGAGTAAATAATGTCGTACTGACAAATTTATATATTATAAAATAATATTTTTTTTTTTACAATTAGATATGAAAAACATCATTAGTTATTATTTGTTTTACTGAAATTCTGAGACCTTTTTACTAAATCACTATTTCTAACTCTGTTTTATTACAGAAATTTATTATCTTCACACTGACATATTTATGTTTAAAATTTTAACAAATAGTAGTAAAAATTTTACACTCCCATTCTATTATAACTAAAATAAGGAGGTTTATTAACATATAACAATTTAAATTTATTTCATTTACACAAAAAAAATATTATTATAAATGTTTTACATACATTTCTACTATTTTATGATATCAAATTAAATAACACTTTCCCATGTTCCCATAGTAGATATATATCATAACATGAACAAATTTTTTATAATTTATAAAACAATAAATAAAATTTTATATAAAATTTATAATAATATTAACTAGCTAAATTTAATTTAAACAATATATGTATAAATGATAATCTTATATTATCCAATCTTTGTGAAGGAATTCCAATTTTATGAGACCCCTTTCTATGTGTGGTCATTATTATGAAATAAAAGACCTTTCATGCAAGAATATTAATCATTTACACAAAGAATAATAAACAAATATTGCTATATAAATTAGGTTAGTAATAAACAAAATATATGTCCTGTCATGAATGAATTTAATATGAAGAACAATAAAATCTTACCTCCGTATTAAGTCTACTTATTTACCTTGGTCAAGTCACTTTTACAGGAAAGACCTAAATTTTATTAAATAAAAAAATTTTAACTCAATGATCTTTCCATTTCTCTTCATCTAATAACTTTCTTAAATGGACTATTTCAATGTAAACAGATTTTAGAAGCAAAGGAATAAAATTAGTTTTCTGAAGTTGATAACCCACAAAGATAATTCGATGATATCATCCTATTCCTGTCCATAATGAGATTAATAATGTTAATTAAAGATAGTTCTTTATTTTTCAGTCATCAACCATCAATGAGGTAGTCAGCATACTCTTAGTTCAGAATTCCTTCTCTCGTGTGATATTAACATCTTCCACAAATTATTTCACTATCAATTGAAATTTTATTTTAAATTATATAGATGAAGTATGCATATATTTTAGGCATTTCTGTAGGAATAAGTAATTACATTTTCAATTAAAACAATAGCACTTGATCCTATGGCAAGTGATCTTTACTCATGACCCATTTTCTATACTTATTATCTTCTTAAAAATAATTTAGTATAAATGTTTTTTGATGAAATTTATATTCTTAAGAATTTCCATTTAGAATAATCTTATGAGTTTCTCTAATTAATAAATATATATATAATTCCGTTTTGCAATTACAATTAATGATACTAAAGAGTATTTTATTTACTCTTTTTATTGAATGAGATTAGAGTTCTTTTCTAATTAATTTTTTATCAAGAAGAAAATTCATTCAAACTATTGATCCATCTTTAATATGTTTGGAATTCGAATAGAGAAAAATTACCATGCATCATAGCTAGTTCTTTGGCAAAAGATAGAATTAATTTAGAAATTGATCCAGCTTTTATAGTAAAATCAACTTTTTCATTTCATGATTTCATATTCAATTATTGTTGAAATTATTATAATTAATAACTATATAATTGAATTCTAATTTTTATTTCCTTTGTGTTCAGTTGCTAAGATGTGACTTGACCTAACATTATCTCTATGTTTGACATCATGATTAATGATTTTAGTCAACTAAAATAATCATTATATATATATATATGATTTAAAAAATAATCATTTTAGTATTTATTTTAATTTAAAACAACTATTTATTTAAATGGTCTTTTGTTGTCAATATTTTTATAATTTAATCTTTAAGTTATATATATTTATATGTATATATTTTAATGTAAAAGGATAATGTATATACATATATGTATGTGAGTAGTTTTATGTACTCTCACAATATATATATATATATAAAGTTTTATCTTATGTTCATGTTATAAATTCTGAAAATAATACTTGATTATTTATAGAAATCAAAGCAAATTATTAATTAAAAATAGAATGCAATATATTAATCCTGGACTAATAGAATTTGTTGGAAATATCATAACTCTATCCATTGTTTCATATAGTTCACGAACAAATGTTTACATGTATGAGTTTACATGTGCTGTACAACTTTTCTGCTACTAATCAATTTTTGTTCAAAATATAGTATGCTATATATAAATATTAAATATTTTTTTAATAATCTAATAATATATTATTGAAATTTTTTTCTATAATTCATTATTATATTATGAAAAAATATTATAGTTTAGGTCTGAATATTGCTTAGTTTATTTAATAAGACATTTTGATGTATTTGAAATTAAGATATTTTTAAAATTGAAATCATCCAGATGTGACCTCGTTCTGTTTTTTTTTATCAATTTCATTGTTGAAATTTTTTGTAAAAAATAAAACTGCATTACAAAGACATAAGACAAACAAATAATTATTAGATTAATTATCAAACTTAGGCAAGTATAAAATGACTATTTACAGAGTAAATGCAGAACTTTTTTTTTTTTTTTTTGAATCACTGAATTTGAATTTTTGGTAAAAAAATTTTTTTGACTATTAATAAAAAATATTTTTTGATTGCAGTATTACTTTATAAGATCTAGTCTTACTTTTTATTCTTATAAATAAGTTCTATGTACCAAGTTTAGCACATATGCTATATGTTGGCCATTCCTGCTCTAATGTAAAGAATTTCAAAACCATAACTTGTGACAATTGTATTTCAATGAATGAGTATGTAAAGATAAAATATTGCACATAATCTTCAGGCATTTGTAATTTCACAATGATGCATTTTATAATGACGCATATGTATATTTTAATGTGCTTTAGCATATTTTCATCTAATGCAACTTTGTACATCATTCAGAAATATGTATTTGAATATTAAAAGTATTAGATTTTGTATTTTTTAATTTGTTATTGTAATTGGGATATTTTTATAAATATTTAACTATTAACTTTGGGGATTAATTTATCACTTATTTCTAAGTATTGTGTTTTTATGATAGATTTTTTTATACTGCACCCCCCCCCCCAAAAAAAAAAATTCTTAATTTAAAGTTTATTTTTACTAATTATTCATTATTTTCAAAAAATTAATTTACAGACATATTGTATATAATTTTGTTTTGCTGCTACCATGAATATGATGTGAACGTGTTGAAAGTATACTTGGTACAATTAATCTTACTAAATTTTATATTTAAACTCTGTTTTAGTATTTTTTGCATTAAGATTAATATAATAATTATACTATTAAATTTTCAGGTTAAGAAAAAACTGCCTAATCCTTTTCAAGAAGAACACAAAAAAGAAAGAGAATCTTCCATTGGTCGTCAATTGTTAAATGTAAAATGTTGTTGCCCTCCTTATCAGGTACTGATTTATTTATACAATTTTAAAATATATATATATTAGTTATTAAAAACAGTCACTAGTTTTAGTATCTTGTAATTATTTTTTATATTACCATATTTATTTAAAATCACAAGTTGTAAATAAATTTGTATATAGATATAGAAAATCCCCATTATCTATGTTTAATTGTTACAGTAAAAACAAAGATATCTGCAATAAATAACTTGTTATGGTAAATTATATCTTTAATATCTTTTATAAAGTAACACAATTAATGTTCATTTCAGACTTGAGGACAACAAATGTCTGTGAGGTATGTGAACAGTGCAATGGTAAAAGGTTCTTAAGTTTATCAAAGTCCCTGGTTTGTGGCATGTTTTTGTGAAAATCAAAACATCTTATCACTTTTTAAATATAAGTATGCTTTCTTTTTGTTTTTGCCAAACTGTAATTTGTAGGCTTCATACAATGACTATTACATGCAACGTAATACAATTGTAAACACACTGGGTTTTTGTGGTGGCACAAATTTTTCCGCTATATTACAATGTATGTATTGAAATAGTTCATAATGTTCTGGTCATGTTAATGTGAAATGCAAATACATATTTGTACAACTTTATTGAATCAATATTTGAGTAAACAAAATAAAATAAAAAATACATAATGCAAAAAATTATATTTTATTTTTTTGAATGTTTTTTTCTTCTGAGAATTCTGATGCAAAATAAATAAAATTTTTAACAAAGAGAATCATTCTTGACCTGATTTATACTAATTGTAAAGCAATATATATATATCAATATTCAATAGAATAAAAACTACAAAATTTTAAAAAATGCCTGTATAAAATTGAAGATTAAAATTCTTTGCTATAGCTAGCTTAGGCATATTCTGCCATCTTAAGTAGCAATACGTTAATATTTAAAAATATCACAAATAAATTTTTCTAAAACCGTCTTATATTTTTCAATTGATTTAAATTTTTCACAACATAAATTTATTACCTCAGTAATAATCAATTGTTTAACTTTACCAATTACCATTTTATGTCCATCAATTACACCATTAATATTTACGCAACAAAAGTTCGGATAAACATTACTGCTTTGACAAAGTTTTAAAAATTCAATCCTGTGTGAAAGTTTAATAAAACGTTTATAATTCCTTCGCCATTCAGTCAATAACCACGGAACCATTTTACTATAAGGCATGTAGAAATTCCAGATAAAATATGTAATATCAAATAATATAAGTATAATAACAATATTCACTAGAATAAAAACTACAAAATTTTAAAAAATGCCTGTATAAAATTAAAGATTAAAATTCTTTGCTATAGCTAGCTTCGGCATATTCTGCCATTTTAAGTAGCAATATGTAAAATGCCTGTATAAAATTAAAGATTAAAATTCTAGTGAATATTGTTATTATACTTATATTATTTGATATTATATATATATATGTGTGTGTGTGTCTGTATTTAATATTATATATATATATTTAAGTACTTTTAAGTATATGTAATTGAGACCCTACATGAAAACATTGCACTGGGTGCTGCATTTTTCTCAGGCTGACTCTAATTATATAAATTAGATTAGTTTATTTTAAATTTAAGTATCCTCCTATTCAATTATTTAAAAATGTTTTTGCGTGCTAGATACAATAGCAGTTGTTAGGTTTTTTTTAAAAAAAAAATTAGTAAAAATCTAATAAATACAAACATAATACTTATATCAATTAGTATTATTGATTTAAAATTCATTTAAATGTGTGTATTTTTTAAATTTTTTTTAAATTTGTGAAGATTTTAATTTATTAATTGTATTTATTAGTAATGTTTTTTTTTTTAGTATTCCAGATCAAATAAAAATACTGTTGAAATAAATCTTAACTTATGCTGAAATAATGTTTAGTAGTTGTGAAAATTCAAATCCTTGCTCCCTTTCATAATTTTGCATTATTATAGACGTTTTCTGAATTATAGGGAATCAAATTAATGGCACTTTATTTATAAATAAGTCAAAACATTAAAGTGGATTTGTAGTAAATTCATTAAGGAATAAACATTTTTTAAAATCGACAAAAACTCATTCTATGATAATGTATTATTATATTTTATAATTTAAAAATTAATTATTTTATGACATCTTTATTTCACTATGAACTTATTAGAAAGTATTTCTGTTTTGACTCATATATCATTAAAATCCATTCATAAATGAGTATGGCCATCTAATTCCAGATCAAAGAAAAGAGAGAGAAAGAAAGAGGGAAAGATTTACTAATCATAAATGTGTTTATACATAACATATGCTGACCCTTTAATCTGCTTGTATAAATAACATAATATCTATTAATTTTTCAGAAAACATTTTTTCTGAAAGATTTAATATTTTGCTCATTTGTAGCTCTCTATAATATTGTACTCTTAGCTATATTCTCCCAACAAGCACTTTTGTATTGAACCTTTTTAGCCTATCTTTGAAATAATATTTATAATGCAAATGAAACTTTTCTCATTGATAATCATTCAGGATCATTTTTATCATAATTTTTTTAAAAAAATCTATCATCCTTCATCTGCTTCACATGCCCATTTCAATTTATTAAATCTGCATCCAACAAACTAAACAATATATCAATTGTTTTTATGATCTTGTTATTATATTTTTCAAAATATTATAGTGTATCTTTAAATAAATAAAAAAATCCATGTCAAGCATTGTTAGCCGAGAGGTCATCACAACTGCCTTGCAAGCAAGTAGTTGGTTGCAGACGGTTGTGGGTTCGCGTCCCGGACGATGCTACGACATATGAAAAAAAAAATCCACGTCTTTATGTTACATTGTCTCATTTCCGTACAATTAATTTATACAACTGATTTTGTTAAAATAGTTATATTGATAAAATACTCTGTTCTATAATGTACCAAAATTTAGCTTTTTTATCCAAAATCTCTCATGTTTAGAGATTTATATTTTCAAATTGATAACCAACCAAACCAACAGTTGCTAAAGACTTTTGTCTTTTATTTGAAATATTAATGCTAAACCAATTTCTCTGTAGGATGCATTTCAAAATATTAAGAAGTTTTTATAGATTATTCTTTAAATTGACAATAGCAGCAAAATTATTAGCATAGTACTAGAAAAAAGGACTATTATTGGTTCCGCTTTTATTTGTTCAAAATAAAAACTCCATCATTAAATCTATATTGTATTTACTTGTTTCATAAAAACCATCTATAAACTGCAAAAATCCTTGCCATAAAAATGGAAAACAAAATTATAATTAATGCATGTCTTCTTTCTACACATCCATTCTTTTTAATTACTTTGTACTACTTTGGACTTTACATTATCACTAATAACATTTCTCTCATATCATCATATAGCTGCTATATAGTATAATAAACATCTATGGGTATTTAGCTATTTTCGCATTGCCATATATATTTTCAAATGTTGGACTAATTGATAAAAGCAGTGCTCTAATCTCATATATATATATTATAACACAAATGTATATATATATATATATATGTGTTACATAAACCACTAAAAATAATATTAAAAAAAGTATATACATTTTTATAAAAAAATGAAAAAGTACTGTTAGTTTAATAAATAAAAGTAAAATTAATTTTCAAATAAATTCTGTTAGGAAATAAACAAAAGATATCCTAATCTCAAATTAATAAATAAAGGTATTTTAGCAAAAGGAAAAATATAATTCCCCAACAAGCTTTGTGATAAATGCTTAGCCAGAGAAAGCATTTAAAATATCTCTGACCATGGAAATCCTCATTGTTTATAACTTACAAGCTTAAGAGAATAGGGTCATGTGATCTATGACTTAATTTGACTATTTATAGTCTCTGCCTTAAGTCTTATGTGATGTTATATTGTTAAGACTACTAATATATGGTATGGCTGAAGATCTATCAGTCCCATATAGCTATTTGAGTTAGATAGCTGGGTTTGAAGACATGTAGGTGTCAGAAAATTTCAGATTTTCCACTCAATAGATAACTTTTAGATAAATGCTGGTTTTGGGTTGGTATTTTCAGGTCTAGTGTCTGAACCTACCCTAGCATCTCTCTGAGTGCCAAAGCACGAAACCATGGTCAGGGGTAGGGGGGGGTTCCTGACAGATATTTTAAATGCTTTCTCTGACTAAGCATTTATCACAAAGCTTGTTGGGAATTGGCAATCCTCATTGTTTATAACTTACAAGCTTAAGAGAATAGGGTCATGTGATCTATGACTTAATTTGACTATTTATAGTCTCTGCCTTAAGTCTTATGTGATGTTATATTGTTAAGACTACTAATATATGGTATGGCTGAAGATCTATCAGTCCCATATAGCTATTTGAGTTAGATAGCTGGGTTTGAAGACATGTAGGTGTCAGAAAATTTCAGATTTTCCACTCAATAGATAACTTTTAGATAAATGCTGGTTTTGGGTTGGTATTTTCAGGTCTAGTGTCTGAACCTACCCTAGCATCTCTCTGAGTGCCAAAGCACGAAACCATGGTCAGGGGTAGGGGGGGGTTCCTGACAGATATTTTAAATGCTTTCTCTGACTAAGCATTTATCACAAAGCTTGTTGGGAATTGGCAATCCTCATTGTTTATAACTTACAAGCTTAAGAGAATAGGGTCATGTGATCTATAACTCTTAATTTGACTATTTATAGCTTATTTGTTCTTTTAACTAAAAGAAAAAAAAATCCAAATGTTATTGATGGAAATGAAAACAAAAGAAACTAAATTGTAACCTTAAAGAATAAGATAAATTGTACAAATTTATTATTGAAAATTGTTTAATTGGAAAATTTATGATTTAATCAAAATAATTTTGTAAATTGTCTAATTAGGAAGGAATTAGGTTTTATTGGAAATATTTCCAACTGATTAGATAATATTATAATTATTGTTGTAATTAAGAAAAAAGAAAAGAGGATTAAATAATTGGGGAAAAAATTTGAAAGTAATGATGTGGGTAACCTCAGGTAATGATTTTATCAGAGGATATAAAAGCTACTAAATTTCTATTGTATTCATTCTGCTGCATCTGATGAATTGTGCTGTTAAAAGTTGGTTGCCATTTTGATCTGATATAATTTCAATTTGCTGATAGTAAAAGTAGCATGTTGTATTCATTCTACTGTCAGCTAATTATAATAATCTTGCTGATATCAGCAATGTGTAGATATTTATGTGGATGTCTTAACATCACCATACATTGATAAGCTCAACAAGGAAGTTCATTTAGTGTTCACCACCCAGTTCTTTCATATCTGACCATCTGAAAGGTAATAAATATCCTTGACCACCATACCTACCTATCATTATTACTGAACAAGGTTCAAGATACATGCTGCCCTAGAAAGAAGAAGCAACAAGCTGTTAAAAGGAGCCAGGAATGCCATTCATAAACTCAGTCAACTTTCAGGAAAAGAGGCATGCATTCCGAGAAAACTATAACAAAATCTAGAAAATATATATGATAATTTAAAGTTTAGATAGATTTTACTCTTTTTACGAACTTTTATAAAACTAAAAGTAATCAAATTCTGATTCTCTGTTTAGAAATGGACTGATCTACATTAAATAACTATAACTAGTGTAATTTAGTTTGTGTTTATTTTTGATTATTGTTATATGTTTGTGTAAATAAACATGTTGTTTTAAATTGTTCTCTCTACACCTCACCATACAATAATAATTAAGATAAAATTGTGTCAATTATATATGTGTGTTTAAAATATATTGTCTGATAGCTCGAGTCATGTCATTTTCTTGCTCTTTGTGCTAATCAGGGAATCAATCACTTGGAGTATTTTAAAATCTTTTGTTGATACTTCAGTTTTTAGCTGAATAGCACCCAATGATTTATCCTTAGTATAAATAAAAGTATTCGCTTGCAGTTATGGAAGAATGAAACAGTCTTGAAAGGTGGCCACAGGTTGTATATTTATATACAATCTCAGTCTGACTGTTGGTATAATTAATGTGTAAAAATATTATCCATATTGACTCCTCTACTTGTATAATAGTACCTCAAATTTATATGTTATTATTGTTAAAATTTAAATCATAATTAATCCATTATAAATTGTTCTCTCAATTTGGGAATGAGAACATTTCAGTTATAAATGTCAATCTAAATTGGGATATAGTGAGTATTCCATTATAAATGTCGTCCAATGTATGTGCACAAACAAACCTGTTCTAATTTTATTTAATTGTCATCTTAAAATAATCTCGACTATCAGATAAAAAATAATAATAATAAAATAAAAGTTGATAATTTGGTGAGAAATGTGAAAGAGGAAAAAACAGTCAACACTAAAATAACTATTTTAATTAAAGAAATTTAAAATATATATGTATGGGTGAAGTAGTTAAAAGAAAAGATTAAAATAAGTAATTGTGGATAGAATTATAAAAATAGAAGTATAAAAACAGCAATGGTAGGAATCATAACTACACAGATGGATAATGTTCGAGGAGACTGTGTTGTGGGAGATCGGATGAATACACCAATTAAAGAAAATAACAAACTAGAAATATATAAAGATTAATAATAAAACAATAGCAATATTAAAAATAAATATAAAAACAAGATAACTGTTGTCATTAAATAAATATAACAAAATTAAATAGGGTAAGTGATTACTAGAACAAGAGCAAAAATGGAAGCTCAAAATAAAGAATTAAAAAATATTCCCAGCAAGTAACAACAGCAAGATAAAACTGAAAAACAGGAAATCTTGACTCAGGAAGAAAACAATGACATAATGATCATGATGACCAAAATCTTTGAAAAACTCAAAAAAGTGGGAACTCAAAATAATAAGACATCTGAAGAACTTAAAAAACAAAATGAAGGAATTAAAAAACAAATTAGGGAAACAACCAAAGAGCTAAAAAATCAAAATAATGAAACAAAATTAGAAGTTAAGCTGAAATGTCTGAAAAATTAGAGCAGCAAATTGAATCAGGATGTGAAAAAATGAAAGATTAAATTAGGAAATAAATAAATGAGAATATGAAAGTGGAAAATCAAGTGAAACAGCATATCAAGAGATTGACAAAATTAAAGTAGTGCAGGAAAATATAGAGCTGTTATAAAAAGTAGTAACAGATAATAAATTAGAAAATAAAAGAATAGTAGAAAATATGAGAGCAGAAATTAACAATTTAGTGGAGAAAATAGACAAAATAGATTTTTAAAATAGGCAAAATAAAATGCTTACAGAAATCGGCAAGGTAGACATTAATAATTATGAACGAGAGAGTGTGAATATAAGCATGCATATGCAGAACAATAACCCTGCAATAGTTATCAATTTTTTAGAATAAGAATATTCTCAGTACATGTAGGTGAAGCTCCCACATAACATATAAGTAGTCTGGATACTTCACATTTAATAAGCTAAGTGAAGAGGCCATGATTGTGATTGCATACAGTCATCTGCAAGGCACTTCTGATGGGATTCTCTATTCACAAACCTATTACTTTTATCACAAGCCACCTGGTGAGCCTTTCAATCTCTTCCATAGTCAGGTAGCCAAATTACATCCATTGACAGCCAGCACACTAATCAAACAACAAATTTCTAGAATAGTGCAACATAATTTTTCTCATAATGTTGAGCAAAGGCTCATTGGAATGGAGAAAAAGACATTTGAGCAAATGGTCGAATTATTAAGTGCTTTTAATAACACCAGATCTACTTAGAGGATGAAAGATCAAAAATTTAAACCCCAATCTAAAGAATTGACAATAAATACCATGAAATTTGGCCACAGGACCATCTATCTCTTGAAGTGGATATAAAAAGAGATGGTTTTCCGATAGCCTGAAAGAACAAAAATCTTCAAGCAAACCAGAAGCGAGTCAAATCTTATTCATGCAAGGTAATATGAGAGACCAAGGAGTGATTCACAATCCTCTAGCATGAGCAGCTACTTTAAGAAATATCAAAAAAAGAACTGATAAAAATTAATTTTTTAATCAGATGGACTAGCAGATTTGACATAATAATGACTCCGGATTGCATAAGAAAAAATGATGCCTCTCCCCCCTCCTCATATTCAATGAGATAATTTTTTTTTAGTTTTTACCTTTCAGTAGATTATCTCTTTAAGCACTCTATCATGTTATTGTCATCAATACTCTGAATTTCTTATTATTACTAATATTATTCAATACTATAAGATTCAGTTTTTCTTTTAGGGGAGGGACTGCAAATGAATCGCGTCTAATAAAATGAATCAATTGTAATAAAGCTTAATAGCTAAATTTTTGATGCAAATTTTTTATTGGAGTATAAAATCTGTTTAATTTCCAGAACTGAGATTTTTTTCTCCCATCAACAAACTGGGCCGTCTTATTATAAGTACACACATATATAAATATATTTTGTTGGTTTAAAATAATTAAACTAGCGATCAAAATACTGCAATTCTAATACGTTTGTTTTCAATCAAGTTATTTTTATAAATAGAATAAGAGATTTAGTTGTTTGAAATAAAATTATTTTTATTCAATTAAATGTCTTAATGTTTGAAAATTTATTGCTGAAGTTAACTACTTTCAGCTTATTAACTATTAATTAACAATTATAGCTTTCAAAAACTAAACCAGATACTGCTAATGAAATATAAGAGTATTTGCTCAAGTCATAAATAAACTAATAAATTATAATACTGCGTATATTGCGTATAAAAATGAAAGAAAAGAATAGAAAAAATTAAATCAGAAAAATATTATCTTTTCCCAGCCACACTTACATTTATTAGAAGAAACTACTACTATACATTCAGAGAAAATATATCTGGAAACTATATATATATAAACTAGATTTGAGTTGAAAAATAAAAAATAAAATTGGATTGAATAAAAATATGTCACGGTTTTTCATATAACAAATATGAGGCATGTAGAATAATTTTAAACGGGTTGATGATACATTTGAAAATAAATAACCTTGTAGTGGATAGAATATTCACAAATGCTTAATGCTCAAAAGGAAGTATATATATTGGGTGATGAATTGTGAGCAGATGAAAATATTTAAGGAGAAATTGATGGTATTCTTTTCTAGTGAAGGTAATTAGGAGCAGATTACAAATATTTAAAAGGTTACACTATATCAATGAAAATAGATTTAGTAAAAATAGTATTTAATTAGGTTATGTAGAGAAATCAACTGAGACAGTGGACTACAAAAGGATTAAAACTCCTAAAGTTAATAGCTAGAGATTTTATTTCTGGATATTAGAATAAGAAATGGGATAAATGGCTAGAGGTTATATTTCAAAATTAAATAGATTGAGTAAAGAAAAATAATTAGAATTATAGAAAATAAATATTAATAAAAATAAGTAGTTAGAGTTGTGTAAAAAATAAATATGTAAAGTATTAAAAAAAAGTATGATAATATTTAAGGGAGCTTATTTGAATCCAAAGAAAGGTATTTAAAATGCAGTAAAAGTTTAGGCTATAATTCTGATTTATTGGAAGACAGGAATGTTTATTTTTGTTGAACATCATGTTGAAATAATTTCATGAAATATATAAAAAATAAGAGAAACGTAAAGGTGATGAGAATGAAAGAAGTAGAAATTTTTGATTTTTTTGTTTAGGCTTTTCTTATAAAAATGGGAAATAAATGAATAGGTAGGGTATTGGAATTAATAAAATAACTTTTGTTAAAATGAGAAGCAGAAATGTATTAATGTTAGAAGAATGATTTGGGAACTGTAGATTAAGAAAGAGTAATAGGGGGTCAAAGCAAACGTTTTGTGTATTATTTAATGTTTTCAAAGAATAAAAATGCAGTTAGGCCAACAGTGTCTGGGCATATGGATTTTGCACAGGGACTTTTGATTTAATTTAAGGTAAATATATTTTTATATCATATGTAATTTATAGAGCAATGCTTTTTTTTTATTATTATATATATATATTTAAGTTTTGAGAATACCAAATATTCTGATTGTTTTGAAAATATGTGCTCCAAATACTCTTTTATGTTGAGCTAATCTTTTTATATTTAGATCTTTCCTTGGCTATGGAAAATTTGTTCTTAGTAAGTCTGTATCAAACCTCATGTTCCCTCCCATCTTAAGTCCTAAAAATAATATTTTTGCTATCTTGAAAAAATAGCCATCTTTTAAATGATGGGTGATACATCTTTCCAACAATTATTCTATAATTTATTCATTCTTAGAAATATTTGAAAAAACTGAATCAGTTTCTGTGAATATTTTCAAAATGTTTGATTGACTTGGTTATGTAATAGTTAGTTTTTAACTTTCATTCATGTAGCATTTTTTTTTTATTTCTATTACAAATCATTTTCTTCAATTTAAAGAAATGATTCTTCCAACATTTTATCTACTAATGATGGTTTGTATTATATAAATAAAAAGTGATTGTTTTAAGTCTTTTATTTGATTCAATACTATTACAATATCACAATTCTTCACAATATACAACTTCATTTAAATTCTATATAAGCCTGAGACAAATGATGTAGTGAATTCTTCATAAGTTAACACTCAAGTTTACAGTGTACAATGGTCACCTGTTTCCACTTGTACTAAATGATCATTGCATATCTAGTCACTAGCTTTGTGATTTCAACTATGTGTTTAACAATTATCACTTTAATGACTTATAATTCTTTCAGAATACTTGTAAATAAAGAGCAATTTCCATTCAAGTGTATCTTTTGTTTAAGTGTCATAAACTGCAGAGAAAATTTTAAGATTAATTAATAGTTATTTTAATAAACCAGCAACTTTTACTTTCTTTCATTTAATCTTGCTGGACATATTCATTTAAATTAAGTGAGTTAGACAAATTTATTTAAATTTAGATTAATTCATTACACTCCTCTCCCTCTTGCTAAAAATTTAAGAAAAAATAAAAGCAAAAATAATAATAGCATAAACATTATTTATTTGGATAACTTGTAATCTATTAAGTGTCTTCAAGTTAACAGTTTTCCATTGCTTTTTTTTTGGTAGGGATTCTGGCATCAACTGTATTTTTAGGAGAAGTCAACACTTCTTCTTTATCCTTAGTTAATACACCTTCTACTTAAGCTATGTCTTATGTGTTGCTTGCACAGAGTACTAGTTGTTGATCTTCATTGACTACCTTAATAGATTTCTTGCATGATATTCCTGTTCAACAATAGTCAACTCTTTATAATCAATGCCTGTTGAAATCTATGGGTTTGACCATTTTCTACTTTTGCTACTAGAAGGTACTGACTTCTTTTGGCAGTTATAGCAGCTGATATCCAAATCTTTTCCATAAACTGGCGACATAAAACTTTTGCTTTATATTGTTGTAGTTATCATTAGCTACTTCATACTGTTTATTGAATGCACTAGATCTAAGACTGAATAATTTGTTCTTAGTGTGTGATTCATAAGCATGTCAGCTGGTATTTTGTTATGGAACATTAATAATGTTATACGCTGTATCAAAAACATTCAGGATAGGCACCCACTCCAATCGCTTGATAACCATTTTTATAAGGTTTTTTTTTTGTCTCTTGCACTATCCATTCAGCTTCCCCATTATATTGTGGATAAAATAATGATGATACATTTAATATTTCTTAGCACAAACATTTCTAAACTAGTCAGATGTGAAATGTGGAATGTCTTCTAATATTGGAAAAAATGGTCATAATAAGATCATATATATCAAATAATTTTTTTTAAGTATTCTGGTAGTGGTTAATGTGTGGAAAAAGAATATTTTCCTCTAATCACTTGGAAATGGCATCAGTAACAATAAGAAATTGCTTATCTTTCCATTTATCTTTGTGTTTTATATAAAGTAGTGTCTCAAGTTGTTTGTTTGAGACCAAGAATTTAATTTTGTAAGATGCTTGAATTTGTTGAATATTTTATTCTAAATAACTTTTATATTCCAGTTATTTCCATTTTGAATAATTATGTTCTTTTGTGATATGGAAGTAAGTTTTCAAAAATTTATTTATTTATTGTTTTAGTTTAAACAACATTACCAAAATTGAAAATTAATACAAAGCAATTATATTTTTTAACTTTTATTTTCTGTTTTAAAAAATTTTCACTTTGATAAAAAAATTTGGTAATCATCTGAAATCCAGGCACGGCCGCCTGATGGCATTGTTTGTGTCAAAACACATAAAATGCCATTACTGCGGCCAGCCTTATGGCTAATACAACATTTATATTGTATTAACCCATTGCAGGCTGCTTTACATGACATTGCACAAAAATATTACAGCCTGTTTTGTGCTTTGAAACTATTTATGTGTATTCGTTCTATTCATAGCTGATTACTATATCACTTGAGAGTGTTTTAATTTCAAGCCAGAACAACTTTTCAAATCTCCATAATAGATTAATGTCATTTATATTTAAATAATGCTGTTAATTACTAATAATTGTCATATAGTCCCCACCCTTCCCTAAAAAATGTTAATATCTAAAAAATTGGCAAAGATATGTTCAAACACACTTCGACAAAGCTCACGCGCTAAGTCATGTTTCAGTGTGGTAAATATACGAGACCAATAAAAGGTCTGAGAACGTGCAATTTTTAAACTTTTCAGAATTGCCGAGTACAGAAAGTGAGGGAGACTGTGTCCTTTTTTCAGGAACATAATGTCCTCCCAAATTACAGCAATAAAAGAATAAATAAGTTCAAAAAGTCCAAAGTTTGTGTACTTTTTTTTTTATTTTATTAAAAATTGATAAGTATTTAGATTATCTTTTTAAAGCAGTGTTAAAATAAATTAATATTTTTGTTTACTTTTTGTTAATAATAACAAAGTATAACCCCCCCCCCCCCCAAAAAAAAAGCAGTTTATTGTAGAAGCCAAAAAAAAAAAAAGGTAATTCAAAAAGTGAGAAAAAGTTGTTGGAAAAAAAAAGAAATTATTGACTTTTTGTTACAATTATTTTTTCGAGTGGGGGGGGGGGGTGAAAACAATTTTTTACCCCCAAAAATCACAAAAGTTACTTTTGATTTAATAAGAAGAAAAACAATTTGGTCAACCAAAAAAAAAGATATAAAAAATTCGAAACAATTTCCAAATAATTGCATTATATTTTTTCAGCAGGGTTAAAACAAATGGGGTTAAAATAAATGACTATTTTTGTTGACTTTTTGTTAACAATAACAGTACAAAAGATCCTCAAAAAGCTGTTTATTGTAGAAGCCAAAAAAAAAAAAAAATCTAATTCAAACAAAATCTAAATAAAAGTAAAAAGTGAAAAAAAAGTTGTTTAAAAAAAAGAAAAATTATTGACTTTTTGTTACAATTATTGATCAGAAGGTGGGGTTTCAAAACAATTTTTGAACCCCCAACAACACAAAAGTTACTTTTGATTTAATAATAATAATAATAAGAAAAACAATTTAGTCAAACAAAAAAAAAAGGTAGAACAAAGTCTAAACAAGTCCCAAATAATTGTACCATTATATTTTTTCGGCAGGGTTAAAACAAGTTTTTTTGTCATGAAACAGTCCAAAGTTTTAAAATTCAGAAAAATAAACACAAAATTAAATTACCAAAAGTTGTTGAATAAAGAAAAATGTCAGGTTAAAAAAAAAGACAATAAAAATGAATATAAAAATTTTTTTAATAAAAAAGAAATGTTATAAATGAAATAAAAATTTATTTAATAAAAAAAAAAATCATGTTCTATAAAAAAAAGTTGCGGCGGCCCAGTAATATTACATTTGATTGATTTTGTATAGCATCAACACTCCAAGCGGCCATGCCCAGATTTCAGATGATTACCAAAAATTTGTACTAATATTTATTATTTATTTATTTCTCTTTCTTACATTCAGAATCAAAAAGAAATATGCTATTTGACTATTTATTTGATTATTCATTTTAAGAAGATGAACTCCTACTCCAAACTGCTCCAACAACACACACCAACTAACATAACTGATCGCCAATATTAAATTTTTCCTCCCTATCTCTGAAATATTCCTCAACTGTCTGACCAAAATCTCATATGGGTTTTCCAACTCGTAATCCCATGTTGGTGGTGCTAAAACTTTCTACCCATTGTCTGAACACTCCATTTCCTTTTATCACTGAGCCAACCTACAAAATAGATAACAACATAAACTTTTATAAAAAATTTTAATATATAGGCTTAAAAATAGGCATATTGTTATACACCCTCTTACTTAGGGAAAAAAATGTTTACTATACCTTTATTATAGCTTTAGTCTCTTTGCCTAGTTTTCCTTTTAGTGAATTTCTTAGCCATAATTGTTTCTTGGCTTTATATTTCTTTTATTCCAAGTAAAAACTCTTTATATGGTTTGTATTTTCTGAATAAACTTTCGATTATGAGATTTTAATTATTTGCATTTAATAATATTTCTTTTTTTTTTTCACAATATTCTTTATCAACGTAAATGAACTTTAGACTCTGGGCATTATAGTTACTCTAGGTCCATTTGGATATTGACCATAAACACATTTTTGCCTCTCTTTTCTACTATTTTGTATGGGCCTTCATATAAATTAAAGAATTTTTTATATTTATTTTGTTGTGGATCACTGATTTCCTAATTTAAATAGGTTTGGTTTTTGTGGGCCAGTTATTTTACATTTTATGACTGCCCTTAATAAGATTAATGTTAGCTCATTCCTAGTCTATGTTATGTCTATTTCTTCCAGGATTGTTGGTATTTGAGTTTTTATTAAGATTGGTTCCTCATGACTGAAATATAGATTCATTTTGAATAGAATTTATATATTTAATAGTTTGTGGAAACTTATTAACCCATTCTTTATGCTTACCTTCCAAATAAATTCTACAAAGGTGACTTATTTCTCTCATTATCCTCTCACAAGGGTTAGATTGGGGGGTTGTAGATAGAAATCTATTTTAACTCTGCTTTTTCATTTTACTTTTCCCATTCAGAGGATAAACAGGATGGTATGACATGGTCAGTTAGAGTTGATTTAAACTTTCTTATTAATACAAATTGAGTGTTTGTCAACATTTTTATGACATTTTGTATGTTGGCCATTTGCATTGGATATGCCAATCAATACATACTTTATAAATAAATTATATGTTAATAAATTTGTAGTGATGAAATAATAGTAGTGGCAATAAAAAGTTATGGCTAGGATTTCATTTAGTTCATCTGGGATAATAGATTGAAATCTGCCTATGTATGATTGATTTGCAAATTTAGTTTTTAAACAGATTTTGCAGGATTTCACTCTATTTAATATGGATTTGTATATATTGGGCCAGTAGAATAACCTTCATATTATATGTTCTATTTTTGTCAGGTTGTAATGTCCATACTTGCAATGCATGTAGTATATTAATTTGTTTTTAAGAGTGATTGATATAGATAATTTTGCATTTTATAATTGGGTAAATTATTTTTAATATTTATTTTATGCTTTGCTAAGGTTTTTGCTTCGTTTGCCAATATTATATTCCTCAATTTGTGATTCAATACTGCTGCTTGTCTAAATTTTTTAATTCCCTCTTGATTGATCACAATTAACAATGAAATCACCATTATATACAAATTATCTGCATTAATGTTATTGAATTCTAATTTAACAGGGTTCTGACTGAGTATATCCAGGATAATATTTTGTTTGCATTGGTAATATTGAACCTGGTAATCGAATTCCTGCAAGAATAATCTCCATATGATAAATCTGTCATTATTCAAATACTCCTTATTTAAAAATTCAAAACCTTTATGATCAGTAATTACAATAAACTGTGAGCCTAATAAAAACTGTTTTAGTTTGTTGAAAGCCCAGACAATAGCGAAGGCCTCTGTTTCTACTGTTAAGTAGTGTAATTCAATGCCCTTTACGTGACTACTAAGAAAGTATAGTATGTGCGACCATTGTTTTTCATCTAGTTGAAACATAACTGCTTAAATTGTAACCAGTGCTATTGATTTTACATAGAAAGTGACTAGGAAGTTGGGGTAATATAATATTAATTAATTAATTCAAAAATTTTACTTTAATTAATCTTATCTCTTGTGCATGCTCAGATTTCCACCTCCATTTCTTTTCTTTTTTTCAGTGGTTGAGAGAGATGAATTGTGTCATATGCAAAATGTTTATAGAAATGGTAGTAAAAGTTGCATACACTGGAGAAAGAGCAACATTTTTTTGGCATGGGAAAATTCTGGATAGCAGCTATCTTTTCAAGATAAAGTTTTATTCAATCCATTCTATCAAATGACCAAGAAAAATTATTTCCTTTTATCACAATAACACTCTTTTTTATGTTGATTTTGATGTTTTCATCTGTACATTCTTTAAAAAATATTGTAGATGATGGAGATGTTTATCAATACTTTCAGAAGTGATGACTATCTCATGAACATACATGGCAATAATATTTTTAACTCTTTCAGATAATATCTGGTTTAAACAATGAATTAGACTAACCCCGTTATTTATCAGGCCAAATGTTATATGATGAAAATATATATGTATGTCCCTAATGTTTAATGGTGATGTATTTTGATCTTCAGGTGTAGCTATAAATCAATTGTAGTAAATATTTTTTCTAAATTTTATGAGCATCTTTTGTATAGTAGATGGGGCATTATGCTCTGGTTGGTTCTTTTGGCATCTAGACAAATATGTGCTGACCCATCTTTCTTTCTGACAATTACCAAGGGATTATTATATGGGGAGGCACATTTTTTATAATGTCCCCATTAACCATCGGTTGTATTTGTTTATTTATATCATCTTTCTATTTATATAGTATGAGATAGGATCTATATTGAAATGGATTGCTGTCATTGAGGTAGATTCTATGGAAATAGCTCTTAATAATCCTGGGCCATTTTGAAAATATATTTTTAAATTTATGTAATATTTCATATAATCTATTTCTTATTTTGTCCCCAAAGGTTATTAGATTCTTTCACTTTTAACTTAAGGTCTAAGTCATTCGCCATGATTTGAACACAAAAAAAGTTTTTTTAAGGAAAATGGTAGATAGCATATAAACTTTATAATTTCATCTTGAAAAATAATTTATCTTCTTTTATAATCAATATCATAGTTAAATCTATCTAAAAAGTCAGATTAATAAGGAAAATGTGTTTGAAGTTGAAAAGATTTTAATAAAATTTAACCCATATCTGTTGTGCAAATAATTTGGCTTTGCAGTTATTTGCCAGCTTGATTTGTATAGATTGCTTTAGTGATAATGAAAAGATTTATTTATTCAGTTGCTGAATTTTATAGAACAGAGCCTCTGAAGCAATAGATACTTGACTGCCTATACACAATAAAGCCATTGCTTCAATTCCTTCAATTTTTACAATAATTTCTGGACAGTTATTTATGGATACAGTGTCCTTTTGGTCTTCTTTTTTCATCTGAAACAAATTCTAAAGAATTTATTGTCATGTATCAGTTGTCCCTCTGAAAACTAGTTAATGAATCCTTCAGTGAGGAACATTCTCATGAGGTCTCAGTTTGATTGTCTGTTCCTAATTTTTGGTGTGGTATTCTTTACCACTATATTTTCAGTCCTTTTTTTCTGTACATACATTTGTTTGAAGTTCATTTTCTTGGTTAGACCTTTAATTGTATGGCCTGCATTGATTGGACTCTATATGGATTATATCGTCTTCTCTGGAAGACATTTCTACCTCCTTTTCGCTTTGGTATCTCCTTTTGCTCTTTGTCATCATTAAAATTTGTTGGATATCCTGTAATCAGAGTTCTCCTTCTTTCAATCTTATTATTCTTTCATTAGAGTTATTGCCCACTTCTAAGGTTCCTAAAATGTTTGATATTTTTTCCACTGATCAGCATTTATTTTCTACCAGGACTGTTTTGATGTAATGTGGCTAATTATGCTTCACTATTCTCACTATGTCTTTTTTAGATAAATGTAGGGCAGTTAGGGCCTTTAGATTGTCTAAAGAATTGAGCCATGCTACCTCTACTAAAGTTATATTCTTCTTGAACTGTTTTCTATCATATGGAATCTTATTGGTCTTCACCCCAAAAGAAAGCAATTAATTTTTCTTTAAATTCAAAATAAGATCTGGATAATTCAAACAGTGACATCCACCAAACCTGGCTGCCACAGCTAGATAATAATTGGATATTGATATTTTCTCCCCTTTATTCATTTCACTTAATGCAAACAAACTAGACAAGATACTATGAATTTCCATGATGGGTCGGTCCATTCATCATTTTGTACCATGTTAATAATCCCCTTTCAGAGATCTACATCCCTATTTTCCTTCTGTATATGAGTTTGAATAGTATCTCTTGTCCCACGATGTTGAATTTCTGTGGACATAATATCAACATTGTATCTCTCTATTTACCCTTCTAATATATCCACACATTTATCCTTATTTTGTATTGCTAACCTCAATTCTT
This sequence comes from Epiperipatus broadwayi, assembly GCA_028023455.1. NCBI lineage: Eukaryota > Metazoa > Onychophora > Udeonychophora > Euonychophora > Peripatidae > Epiperipatus > Epiperipatus broadwayi. Next base: position 13,451,179 of record JAQFVV010000001.1, read on the forward strand.
TGTTGTCATTGATCATGGACATCTCTTTAGTGGTTTGAATTGCATGATGATCATAAAATTTCTATTCCATTGACCTTTATTTCTTGTATGTTTTTCCTCAACCCTGCCTCTATCAGTTTCACTATGTGACTGCAGTCTCTTTCCATCATTTGTTTTAACTCTTAATTGGTAATTCTATTGCCTACTTTATTAATACTTGTGTTCAGTTTGTCCAATTGGCATCCCATCTTCTGAAATTGATTCACAGCAGTACCAGATACCATTTGAATCCTTTAATGTATATCTTTTAATTTTTTTTATTTCATTAGTAATTTGTATGCAATATTCATGTGTGGATTTAATTATTTTATCTTTTTGAATTTTGACAACATTTTCCAACTTTACATCCCATTTCTTGCATAAGATTTGGAATGAGCACTCCACCATTATTTTAAAAATTCAAATTCCTCCATAACTTTGGAATCCTTGACATTCTTGTAAATTTTTTGTTCATCTTCTGAATATCCATTTTCACTTCTTCTCTTGACTCTTCTATTTTTTTCTTAGGCTTGGAATTTGATCTTAATCTTTTACCTTAACGTCATATTTTCAGTATTTTTTCTAATTTTGCTTCTAATCCTTTAATTATGTCAAAATTTCTTGGAAACCAAGATTGGACCTGCATGATAAATCTTGTTTAGTTCCATTCATAGTAAAACACAACATTTTCTAATAATAATTAATCTTTTAATAACTTTAAATATATTATCATAATATAGTAATCCAGTGACTGCCTTTCTTTCTTTTACTGCCTATAATTAAAATTAATAACAGGCATCCATAATAGAATCATCTCTACTTCTATTTCTTTCAAAAATATATAGCTATTTATTTTTTTCTATTGAGAGGAGTATAAAAAAAAATAATTTTTTTTTGATCACGATAAAATTTTATATATCATGTGAATAATTTACTCTTCGGTCACACGTCAATAGGTTAACTTGTTTAGTCTACACTTATTCTTTCGAGCCCTTAAATGGAATGCTAATTATAATGGTGTATATGCGCAAAAGAGATGTTCTTTAGGTTCAGGTGCCAATTTTCAATAGATTGTATTTATATGTTGAGACTCTCTTAATATTTTATTTAAATTTTATTGAGTGAAATTACTAACTATAAGATCTATGAATTTCTTCGTAAATATTAACCGAAAATGAGGCTCTACAATAACTTATATTTAAATTTAAAAGATACTTTTTATTAATTTCACATATAATTTAAATGAAAAATAATAAATGATTAATGATCTCAGTGTTTAAAATAATAATGATAATAATGTGACTGTAAATTGATGTGATTTGAGTGAACAAATAAAATAACTAATACGAACATATAAAATGAAAAATCCAGTTTTATTTACATCGCTAATAAATAATACTAATAAGCAAATGACATTAATAGTTTAAACAGCTCTGATCAATTTATACCATTCAATTCACAAAGCTGTTACAAATAGTTTTTTAAATAAATATTATTACATGAACTTTATGAAATTCAAATAAAGTTTTTGGGTAAATGAAACAGACAAAGGATATTATAATCTGAAGCATTTAAGTTACATATATCGATGGAATCCTTTAATTTATATCAACAGTTGAAACATAACCAATATAGTGTATGCAACTATCTAAACCTCATACATTCATGCATTACACTGTATGTGCACATAAATAAAATATTAAAATTGTCTTACCTAGCTAGTAAACCTATTATCTCTGAAAGCTCTAAAACAAAGAAAAATATGCATGCATAATAAAAAATAATAAGTGAAATTTTATTATTGGTGGGAATTTTTTTTTAAAAAAAGTTAATATATAAAGAATTCATTATTCAGATCCTGTAATGGATCTGTATAATGGCTGAATTGGCTCCAGGCAATGATTTATTCATACTAAGTCAGTTGTCTTTATATTATAGCTCGTAGAATGATGCAATTCTTCTAAGAAAATTTTTATTTTGTCTACCAAAGTCATAAACAGTTTCTCTCAAGGAATTCTCATATAGTTGTGATAAAATGGGTTATTTTATAATGGAATAAATTTCTTATCTCACTATTTCTTAAAAATGAATTTCACAAAATATAACTTAGTATTAATCAGCCATTAAGCTAATGCACATGCGCTTTGTGAATTTTTAACTATAAATGAATACTTTCACTTCCAAACACAAGATAAAGTCTTTGTGAAAAGATAGAATGAATCCATCTATCCTTTCGACCCAAACGTTTATGTATGGGAAAATCTTAAGCATTTGAGAATGAGAGCATGAAGATGTTAAGCGATCACTTTAAATTACTTTTACTAGGCCCAAATGAATGACGCAAAATATTCTAGAATTTACAATACATCATTTTTATTTGAAATTAAACATATGTAAAAGAGATATTTAATTTCAAATAAAAATGATGTATCATTAATTCTAGAAAATTTTGCAAGCATTATTCATTTGGGCATAGTAAAAGTAATTTAAAGTGATTGCTTAATATCTTCATGCTCTCATTCTCAAATGCTTAAGATTTGCCCATACATAAACATTTGAGGTGAAAGAATAAATGGATTCATTCTATCCTTTTACAAAGACTTTATCTTGTGTTTGGAAGTGAGAGTATTCATTTATAGTTAAAAATTCATTAGCTTAATGGCTGATTATTACTATTACAGTTTATTAAAACATAGCACTATATAAAATAAATATCTCATTTATAACATTATTGAAATTTTGAAATAACATTTATAAATAAGATTCTTCTGAAAAGATAAACGGAAACTTCTAAATGCATGTAAAATGGCAATAATCAAACATATAGGCAGGAATTAGAAGATCAAAGACATTTGACTTTTTTCTACTTGGCTTTTAGCAAGGCATTTTGTTATTCAAATAATAAATGTAAATTTTTTAAGGAATACATCTGATGTTAAATAAAGTAATTAATATATGACTAGAATACATTTGTGTACATTCTTATTAATTGTATAAAAGGCAAAATTTCAATAATTGTGAAACAAGTTAAATAAAATCATTACAGCTATATGTATATTATAACCATATGCTTATTCTTAAGCCTATATATTAATTTTTTTTTTTTAAAAAATGTTTACATTATTGCCTATGCAAGTCACTTATTCATTATTAGTTATCTATATTTTATTCGAATACATGTTAATTAAATAATGAATAAAATTTTCTGGAATGATTATTTTCAAAGCATCCCAAATTATAAATAAATGTTTTAAAAAACAGAAAAGTTTATTATAATTAGATAATAAATATTATAATTAGATAATAATTGTGTACATGAGATTTAATTAAAATTATCTATCACTACTTAATTGTCAAATGTTTATTATATTTATTTTATAAAGGTTAAATGATTTATATTTTATTAATCTCCAGAAATTCTAAAGCACTAACTTTAAATATGTGTATGAGTATACCAATATATATATATATAAAAGTATCACTAGATAATTTATTCTAGAATCCCTATAATAATGTTATGTGAAATTACTAGACAGGAAAAAGTAGCAAAAAAAAAAAAAAGAGGACTTTTTCCTGTCTTGTAATTTCACATAACATTATTATAGGGATTCTAGAATAAATTATCTAGTGATACTTTTATATATATATATATATTGGTATACTCATACACATATTTAAAGCTAGTGCTTTAGAATTTCTGGAGATTAATAAAATATAAATCATTTAACCTTTATAAAATAAATATAATAAACATTTGACAATTAAGTAGTGATAGATAATTTTAATTAAATCTCATGTACACAATTATTATTTAATTATAATATTTATTATCTAATTATAATAAGCGTTTCTGTTTTTTAAAACATTTATTTATAATTTGGGATGCTTTGAAAATAATCATTCCAGAAAATTTTATTCATTATTTAATTAACATATATGCGAACAAAATATAGATAACTAATAATGAATAAGTGACTTTGCATAGATAATAATGTAAACATTTTTTTAAAAAAAATTAATATATAGGCTTAAAAATAGGCATATGGTTATAATATACATATAGCTGTAATGATTTTATTTAACTTGTTTCACAATTATTGAAATTTTGCTTTTTATACAATTAATAAGAATGTACACAAATGTATTCTAGTCATATATTAATTACTTTATTGTTTATGTTATATGCATATTTAATTCAGTGGGTGAAATTTATAAAAAGTGAAAATAATTGTTATTTGATTACTGCAATAAACTGCAGAAGGTGAATTTAGCCACTATTTGAAATTAGATGTCTTTAATCTTACAATATTTTTAACTGCCTTAGATTTATATCATATTGGCAATAAATTAAAATAACATCATGCATTCATAATTACACTTTATTTCATATTGAATGTGCTTGAAAATTTTTGAGTTTTTTTTTTTGGCGAAATCATAAAAAAAAAAAAATCCTTTTGATGTAAATTTTAGTTCTTTTTATCAATGAAAGATAATAATAAGCTATCTTTGTCTAATATTCATAAGTGAATAACAATAAATCGCTGTGGATTGCTGATGAATACAACATACATTTTGATTTTATTCGTTAGTCATTAATTAGATTACTATTAGATTGTTTCAGTTTTTAGTTTTAATATATGGACAGCTGAAGAGTTGTGTGGTGGAGTAAATTGAAACCTGTCCATTAAAGTATAAAGATTGGCTATCTTAATATAAGATGAGCATTGATTATATATATATATGTGTGGAGATGATAATCTGGACCAACTGACGAGTGCTGGTTTAGCCCCATTGGTGATTATTTATTTTTTCAACATGTATGTGACCAAGTGTGTCAGCAGTATTAGATAGCATGGATAGTTGAGGGTCATGAGAAAGTCTGAGTTCAAACCCCCTATATATTACATATTGGAGTGCAGGTATGAAAAAACATGTACTGTAGAAAAAAAATCATATATTAAAAAAATTTTACTTAAAAAATAAAAACCTTTATAGTCATTTAGGAGTTGAAAATATTATCAGTAACAAATATTATATGATCTCACAAGATTTAATAAATTACTGTTAATCAACAATCATGAATTATCCACTACAAATGAATTGTTATTTCAATTTCCTAATCACATATAAAAATAATTACCTTATCATAAGAAAAATTCAAATTTGTATTTGGATAATATAATTATCTATCAATAAGGGTAAATGAAAATAATATTGAATTTAAAAAAAATATTTTATTTATGCTAAAGTATTTTAGAACTTTTATCATTAAACAGAGTGAGGTTACTAAAGTAATTTGAATATAAGTTCTGAGATTTTTGTTTATTACTTAGTTTTTATTTTATGTTTACATAAAGAATAACACTAATTATAATGAAAATAATAGACTTTCTATAAATATTTTGTAAATATTGTTAAAAAAAGATGTACTTAAACTATATTTATTTTATTATTCATAGTAATATATCTATTTAATATTAGCAATGCATATCGAGCTTATATTTTTGTACCATTTACAATCAATCATATTATTACAATAAACATAATTAATAATATTTATTATTTTTGAATATTATTTTGTTTTATGTATTTGTTTAGGAATATAATATTGTGAATATTTTATCTAACGAAATTGGAGGTGAAGTTATACTAAAACATTTGCAAGAAGAATCTTTACCAAGATTCATTAGATGCAGTTTAATCAGAATTTTAGTTGACTATTTGGTGCGGAAATCTGGAACGTTGTAAGAAATTTTCTATCTAATACAATTATTTATGTGTATATGAAATTATATATTGAAAAATTGGTTTAACTTTATATAAATACAGGATAAACTTTTCAAATATTATTAATTTCAATATCAGTATTTCAATCTTCTTGTTATATTGCCAAACAAATGTAAACTGGCCACTCTCATCAGCTATTTTTTTTATCATTATAGTGATAACAAATCTGAAAAGTGATATAATTTAAGGCAAATTTGAAATCAAATATAGATATAAACACAGTTTTCTTCAATACAGATAAATATTAAATATTATAAAGTAAAGTACGTATTAGTTATTACATATTTTATATTATTAGCTTTTTAATTTATATAGGTTTTTTTAAGTGAGTAGAAATTAGCTCTACCTTGTGGAGTTTAATTTTTGGCTATATTAAAGGCTGAGTTTATATCTGAATTTGATTTGTAATTTGACATGAACTATATCAGTTCTCAGATTTACCATCTTTATAACAACTAATGATCATTTTATATTTGCTACCCTCTTCATTTTTGTAAATTGGAACAATAGAAGCATTTTTAAGATACCACAATTTTTTAAAGTTCTTCATCAGAATCTTCAACTGTTTCATTTTTAAGATTTCAAAGATCTTTTTTAACATCATTAAGCTGAATACATTTATCCCAATCTAAATGAGTAGATGAGATGGATAGGTTCTTGCAAAACTGTTGTCTCAATTTTTTTTATTATTATTCAAAAAGTAATCAAATATTATTTTCACTTATTCTGAAATATTATTATTATATAAAAATATCACAGATTTAGTTGAATTGTAATATTATTATTTAAGATTCATTTATTACTCTAATTCTTTACCCTGAAAGTTAGATATGAATATTTTTAAATGACATTTTTTTTGAATAATAATAAAAAATTGAGAGACCAATTTTGCACAAAAACTTAACTCTATTCATATAAATCTGGATAAATTTATTCAGCTTAATGAAATTAAAAAAGGTCTTTGAAATCTTAACAATGATGATTGAAAATTCTGATGGAGAACTTTTAAATATTGTGGCATCTAATCTTAAAAATGTTTTATTGTTCCAATTTACAAAACTGAAGAGGATAGAAAAACAGCAGTAATTATTAAGAATATCATAGTTATTCACTATATCAAAAGTTCTCATAAGAATTTTGTTAAATAATATTGCTTCCATTCACAGATAGAGACTCAGTATGTTTTAAAAAAATTGAGGTGGTTTATGGATATGATTTATATTATCAGATAAATAAAAGAAAAATGCTAGGAATAAATGATTGATTTATATATTATATTTATTGGTTTGCTTAAGATACCTGACTCTATAACTGAACAAGTCCATATCTGTAGTACGTTTTAAAATTAATTGGTTGTGTATATACTGGCTCCCTCTTTGTCATTTATGATTAGTTTTTAGGGCAGTTTATTGACAGTTTCATGAAACAGGCATTAAGATGCAATATAGATTTGGCAATGAAATTTTTAAACTGAACCAATTTAAAGCAAAACTAAGAATCTCATCATTTGGGATTTTAGATTTACAATATGATGATAATACTGGTATTCTTATCAATTTAAAAAAACTATCTTCATAATGTTTATAACATTTTGAGCTTAACTTACAAAGCAACTGTTTAGTAATTATTGTTAAAAAACTCAAATTTGTATTGAAAGAAAATTTTTTCAAAAAGCTATAACTTGAATGATTGTCAATTTAAGAATGTGAACTTATATGCTGTAATGCAATCTGTACTCTAATGAGCAGTTGTTGCATTAGAGTAATTCTTCATAGAAATATAACTAATGTAAGAAAATTAATGACAAAAAGTAGCTACTTTACCTAATTTATTATATGGAAATAAATACTCTATAAGTTTATATAAAGTCACATTTTCATTACAAATGGCTTTTAGAAGTTTATCATTTTTCTAGCTACAATAATTTATAGATAAAATGTAAAGGCATAAACACATAAGACTGAATTGAATATATGAAGCAAATAAATGATAACATACTTTCTAAAATAATATTTTATAGAGAACTTGAGCAATAGTTTTAATGGAAATGGAAATTCCATTTACATTATAAAATTGTTTATAGTTATTCTGAAAATGATTGCTTTCATTGGAAAGAAAAAGCTGAAGTTAAAATACAAATAAGAGTGACAATTAGGTAAAGTATTAAAATCTTTCAAAAACAGTAGCAGTTTTTTTCTATACAATAATACCACCTAGTGTACATTTTAGTAATCAATAGATGTTAGAATGTTGTGCATTCTTATCTCAATCTAGTACTTTTCTATTCAATATTCTCACACTAGTTTCTAGCTTATGGCTTTCATTAGTGAGGATCCTTGAATCTGGTAACTATATATCTGGATCTTTGGATCTAATGTAGTCCTCCAGCATTTGGTTAACTATAAGACTATCAGATTAAACTGCAAACATAATGATGTTTTTAATCCTAGATAATTTGCCTATATAGTCATACAGATCTCTATCCAGTTCATCATGTTTATATTTTGATATCTTTGGTTTTTCAATGACTACAGTTACCTCTATTCTTTGGATTGAAAACATTATTGCATTTTCATTTTGGACTCATAGTTTTATAGTTAGTCAAAAAGATAAAAGGTGGGTGTTGGGGATTTTCATTAGATGCAAAGATCCAGGTGGACTGATCCCAAGCCCAATGCTCATCATTGATGAAAACATAAGTTAGAAATTAGTTAAGGATATTGGATGGGAAGCCACTAGATAAATTATAATGCACAATCTTCTGGTATCTATTGATTATTAGAACTTACATTGTGTGGGGGAAAAACTTTGCTATTGTTTTATCAGCTTGTATAAGCATAAAAAATGATAATCATGTGATGTTTTAGGCAGTCTTTCAAAAAGTAAAGTTCACAGCTGAAGAAGATAAGATATATAGTATTGCCAAATATTAAATAAATAGAGTAAAGGAATAACATGGGATATATAGATGTATTTGCGATTCATGCATTGATTTTAGTCATTACAAGCTCATCTTTAATGCTTTATACTTTTGTCTTTGAATTTGTTTTTAAAATGGCCATACTTATTTAAGTAAAATTGCTAATGAATGAGTAAGTACATTGTCTAAAGTAAATTGTTTACATGATCGACAGAAATCAATTTTTTTTTTTGATGCAGCTAAAACATATAGGTATCATTTATCTACAGTATCTTAATCATTCAAAGAATATGAATGTAGCAGTTATTTTTAAAAATCTCCCATAAAGCACAATAAGTAATAAACATATTGATTAATACTGATTTTGAGAGATAGCTGGTGAAATTCTTACGAATTTATTCAACAGAATAGATTAAATTATGGCATCATAGTAACCAGTCAAGCTTATATATTATTTGTGCTACCTTACTTATAATAAGGATAACTTTCAGTATGTGCAATAATTGTATTGCATTATATATGTGTGTGTGTTTAAGATATCAATTCTAATTAATATGACTAATATATTTTATTGCAGTAATTTACTAGATTTTAGGCAGAATGATAATGGATGGATAAAAGATAGCTATATAGATAGATTTATTATTGGTAAAATTACTGAATGCTTTCATGTTATTACATAATTTTATATATTAGTAAAATTTGTATATTAATATTATCATTGTTAGCTATCCTGCTAAAACTGAGCAAGAAGCGATTGCTAAAGCTTTAGTAACCGAATTTCCTTTTCTAAAAGAACCAGGATCAGCTACTGGTTATGTAAGTGCAAACTGAAAATTATTGTATTTATTTGTTGTTTTATATGTATCAGTCTATAAAAATTTTTTTACTATAATATTAATTTTAACTATATATCGAATATCAATATTATCTATTTTTATGCTTATAAATTGTAACTTTACTATATCACTGTAAATTAGCTATTATATTTAAAAAACTAAAATTTTTATTGATTTTAATTTTTATAGTTGAGAAGTATATTAACCCCTCTCATCAGTTGTATAGTATAGAATATAATCATTATCATGTTTGATAGTCTCTCATACTAATGCTGTAGAGAAATATTGATGCTTGTATAAAATACATACGTGTATAATTTTGTCATTATTCTTGTTAAGGAACAAAGATATCAAATGGTATAAACCGATAGAACTACTCACACACATAAAACAACTAATTTCATACAGAAATAAAGAATAGAATTATAAATTTAGCATTATTACACTAAAATACTTTAAAGTAAAGCAATTATACTTTAGATTACATTTCATTTAAGTGTAGAATAAACAGTTCTTATTTATTTATATTTTATGTGCATGTGTGTGTGGAAGGTTACATGTTAATTGGGTTGGTTTGCTAGAATAATGGTTTGTTAGAATATTTATTAAGAAATATTATTTATTTTTAAAAAATCAATTGAAATTTAATTGAAATAAATATCTGAGAACTTTATAAGTTTATGATTTATTTATTTTAAATAAATGTTTGTAAAATTATTTCAAAATCCAAAAATAAAAGGAAGTGATTGAAAAAAACTGAAATTATTATTTTGTTTTTCTTCATTTTCAAATGTCATTATAAAGTTTTTATTGTGCTGATTTAAAAATCTTTGCATCTATCATTTTGCAACATTAACCATGATGACTTCTTTCAATATTTCCCAGACAAATCAAGAAACTCCAATGCATAATGGAGAATATTCTGTAATCCAGATATCATGTCATAACTGGTATAAAAGCTGATGTTTGGAAAATACAGGCAGTCTTCACAAATTTGTATTGCATTCAGAATCTAAACAGGTCCAAATTTTTAAATAACCATTTTGGTTGCCATCTACATGATGATCAACTAGACCAGCAGTGGCCAACAAGTCGATCGTGAAGCCAATTTTGGTCGATTGCGAGGCCAATCTGGCAAGAGCCATCAGATTATGAGTGAAACAAATTAAGTCAAGATTTTCAAGTTTTTTTTTTTTTTGTTATTTTATTTGGGTTCTAATTTTTTTTTTAATTCTAGATAGGTGAAGTCCACTAAGTCATATTATTATTGAAAATAATATTTTTAATCTTGACTTAATGTGTTTCATTTGTAACTGAATGCAATGCATGAATGTAACAAGCAAATGCAACAGTATGCATATAGTTATAACACCTAGAAAAACATAGCCATTTAGCTTGAATATTTGATAGTGTCATTTGGTGACTTCTTTTCTTTAGTATTAACAATATTATTATTATTAATCAATATTATCTATCCACAGTGACCATGTTGAGTTTCAATTTTTTTTCTGTTTAAAATGTAAGTACCTTTTTTATGCTTTAATTTAAATTGTGGCTTTTCTTACCTATCTACTTACTTGATTAGTGAGCGTTCTCAGCAACAGATGTCTAAGCTGAAGTCGTTAACGACATTAATGACCGCAGTTCATGAGTTTTTAATTTTCTTGGAAAATACTTAATTCAATATTTATTATTTATTTTGATTATTTATTTCTTATCAATTAAGTTTGGGGAAATAAAATTGTCATAAGTATTTCTTTTTTCATTTTAATATACCCATGAACATGAGTAGTAAACCAAAAAATTGAAAACTTATCATTTCAATGAAGAATGGAAACTGGATTACTTTTTTTTACAATGGTGAATGACAAATGTTGTTGCTTAATATGCTTTATCTCAATAGCTATTGCTTCAAAGGGTAATCTGGAGAGACATTTTTTAGCTTTACATAATAATTATCAAACAGATTATCCACAAAATATCGAATTGAGAAAACATAAAGTTAGGGATCTTAAAACTCAATTAAAAAATCAACAAAATGTTTTTAAAAAGCCAGTGTTGAAGTTACAAGCAGTAACTACTGCATTATTCAAAGTAAGCTATCTCTTAGCAAAAAAATGTAAACCATTTTCTGAGAGTGAATTTGTAAAAGAAACTTTTTTGGAAATATCAGATTCACTTTTTAACAATTTTCATAACAAGAGTGAAATTATTGTTGCAATTCAAGATCTACAGCTGTCTCGAAACACTGTGGTGTAATGATGAATTGAGAAAATGAGTGGAAATGTAAAAGAGCAGTTGTATAATGATATTAATAGATGTTCTTGTTTTTCCTTTCAATGTGATGAATCGGCAGATATAAATGATACAGCATAATTACTTGTTTTTATTTGTAGTTTTTAAAGATTTTACATCTAAAGAAGAATTGTTAGGTATGATTTCTTTGAAAGAAAGGACTAGAGCCTTTAAAAACTTGGTCAATGATTTGAAAGTACTACTTTTTAAATTAGTTTCAATAATAATGGATGGCGCAGCTGCAATGATAGGTCGCATAAATGAATTTTATAGCCCTATGTCAACATGAAGATGAATTTCCAGCTTTTTTGAGCTACCACCGCATAATTCACCAGCAAGTGTTAGCTAGCAAGAGACTAAACACAAAAGAAGTAATGGACATAGCGATTAAAATTGTTAATTCAATTCGAGGAAGTTCCCTGAAACGATGTCTCTTCCAACTTAGCTCGATGAAAGCCAACGTGAATTGTTACTACATATCGATGTAAGATGGCTAAGCAGAGGTAATTTTTTACAACGATTTCGTGATTTATTGCCTGGAATAATAGAATTTCTCCGCGAGCAAGATGGAAATGTGAAAATTTAAATGATGAGACTTGGCTTAGTGACTTAGCTTTTCTTACAGATTTACTTCAATGTTAAGTCATTTAAATTTAGAATTACAAGGTAAAAATAAAGCAGTAATTGATATGATCAGCTGCATAGATGCATATAAAATAAAATTTATTTTGCTAATTGAAGATCTGCAATAAAATAATCTGAATCATTTTCCAAATATGGCGGATTAATTACAAAAACATAAAAATATTAATTATAATATCGATAAACACGTCGCGGAAATCCAAAAAGTAATTGAAGATTTTAAGGTAAGATTCCAAGATTTTGAAAAAAATTAAAGAAATTGTGAAATGTATACCTTTTCCTTTTAAAAAAGATTTAAGTGTGAAACGCATTAGGCAAAAAATTTCAGACATATTTCATATGGAGCAAAAGGCATTAGAAAATGAAATTATAATTTTACAAACTGATTTAATCTTACAAGCTAGAAAATTTGAATATTTTTGGAAATACGTCAACCGAGACAAATATCCAAATATCATCAAATGTAGCGAATATATTTATTCTTGTTTCGGATCTACATACCTGTGTGAATCCGAATTTTCTTACTTGAAGTTAACGAAGACCAAGCAACGTTCTGTCCAGACTGATTCCCATACTGAGAATTCTTTATTATTATCTTTGTCAGGATATACACCTAATTATGATTTCTTGGTTAGAGACACGCAAACACAGTATTTCCATTAATGTTAAGGTAATAAAATAAATTCTAAATCTGTCTTTGTCTGTAGCTAATTTGAATGAATAATTATTGTTAATAATTATTCATGTTGCTTTAATTCCCCCGGACATGAGTTTTTTGGCCCGTTAAATAATTGTTATTTTTTACGTTAGGTAGATATATAAAAATAGTATGTATTTCACACTCCCCTACACTATGACAACACATTTTAAAAATAAAAAATAAATTTTATGAAAACAAAAGTTGTCCACCCCCACCCCTAAACTAGACTAAACACCTAGATATTTGCCTTTGTTGGCAAAATCATTTCTCATCCTACTATAAAAAGATGAACAACAAACAAATAAACCAGAAACCATTATTAATTCATTATTTCTTCATTTCAAGAAATCTCATTTATTAAAGTCATCTGTTAGAGGAAAAATAGATAAAGTGACTTATGGAATGCTATCTCACAACTTCAACAAAAATTGCTGGACTTTGGAAGTAATATTAAACAACTGATATAATTGGAAAATTATATTTATTATTAACTTCAATTATTGATGTTTATTTTTAAAATATTATAAATTAATTGTTTTCTTTTTACTTCAAGAAAATATAAATATTAAGTCTCAATAGTGTCTCTTTAATTATGTAAGGAAAAACTTTAAATAATAATTTTGCAATTCAAATATGCGTCCATAAACTTGTCACTTAGAAAAACGAACTTTGCTTCAAAAAGTAAAGAAAATCACTTTGCTATGGATGATAAACTATTTGCCTTATCAGAGATACAATCAGAATTACCGTTATCATGGATTAAAGATCTACAAATGAATAGATTAATTATATACCTCAAATTAAAGAAGTAATGAATGTTAATTCTTTGGATAAAATTATAACATCTGGCCAAATGAATTAAATTGCTGCATAAACAAACTATGAATTTGGATTCACTGCTTAAATAAATGCATAACGAATTATCAATGCTTAATATTTAAATGCTACTCCTGAATTGTGGATTATCAAAGCAAATATTAAAATGATAAGCATTCAAGTGATAAGCAATTTTAATATGGATTAATGCATTGAATGTAACTTACCTTAAATCAACAAGTATGACTAATAGAATTTACTAATCTTTATGCTGTGTCCAGAAATGATTGTATTACAAAAATGAAATTAATTGTGCAATAAGCAGACAAATTATTTAATGCACTTTCTCATAACTGTTTTTTTCTCAGTTAGTTAATATTATTGTTGTTATTAATGTAATAAAGTTTTCTCAGATATTATTCTGCTCATGTACAGATAATATTTTTATTTAATATTATTATTATTGATATTGAATGAGATTAAATGTGATTTACCTTAGGTTGGTTAAATGCAAGTAATTATTAAACTTATATAAAACTGCGCTATATTGCAATTATTATATGTTTTATGGGTTTTTAAGTTTCAACCCCATAGTTAAATGGAGTTAATCATCCTTATTTAGGTGAGTAGATATGTAAGAAATATTTCATTCACCACTCTTATATGTTAGTATTAATATTTTAAATGCTATATAGTATATAACCAGGCATCCTAATGATCTAGTTATATTTTGTTAATAGAGTAGCACTCCTAATGTTTAAGCTTGTAAATAAATCAAGAAAAGGATTTTGATGTAAAATAAATAAGCCATGTGGTGAATAACATTTAGGTATGCTAAGCAATAATTGCACTTGCTTTTCTTAAAAGAGTGAAAACTTCTAGGTTGATTAATAGTTGATTAGTTAGTGACAAACTAATTAAGAACCACATAGAACATTTATCATTGACCGTTATGATGATGATTATTATTATCCTCCAGTATTTGAATTGAGGATTTTTTTTTCAAATAATAAACAACCTATTCTTATTTAATGTTTAGGGTCTTCACAATCCTATTTGATAACACATTTTTATATCCCAAATCCAAATTAGATTTAGGAAACAAATAGTAATATTTATTAGATATTTAATACAATTTTTTTATTGTTAGTATTCATTTTTATCATTTATTTTATATTGCGCAATAAAGTAATTGTTAATTTTTAGTATTTCTTTTTTGTCACCATTGAAGAAACATCTTCAGAGCATATTCATGATATAAAAGATCATATTTGAGATATTAGATTACATATATGTAATCTAATATAAAATCTATTTGTATTAAATTCATTATTCTTTTTTTTTTCATATGTCAACGCGTTGACCGACCAGGAAGCGAACCCGGGCCAGCTTCTTGTGTTAATGCTATCTGAAATATAAAAGTGTTGATTCAGATGATGTACATAAAATCTCTTTTACATTATCCTATCCTAAAATGCAGAAACACACTATAACCATACATTTATTTCATTATTTTATATAACACTGAAATAAATCATTAATCAACTTTATATTTTAAATTGCTGGCCTTAGTTTTAAAACACAGATTGAGATACTCTTAATTAGTTCTTATAGTAAGAAACAATATATTTGCAAAGACTTTTATTAATAAAATAGAAAAGACTAAAAGTACACATATTATTGAATAACCCTGAGACATTTATTTATTATTTTACTGAATGTGAATCTATTTTCAAATTATAGAATAGTTTTAGCTTATGTGGAAATATATAAAAATTGTATGCATAGCAAATTGCAAGTCAAATTAGGGATGTAGACGCACTTCTTCCTCTGCAATATCGATACGCCATCTCAACCGACTTTTTTGACATTGCCATCAAGATCGGTTTTTCTTATGGTTTCAATATATATAAGCACATAAACACAAATGCTTTCTTATAAATGTTAATAAACTTGCACGCATTAATATTTGATATAATCAAGTAGATTATTATTGTTTATAGTTAAAAAGTATTCAATTAATTTGTATGAATTCGAACAAGATTAGAGTGAAAGAAAAATGATATTTCAGTTATTAAAACAATGAATTTCAGTTTATCAGTTTATTTTCTTATATTATACAAGCATATATCATACAAAATGAGCTGGGGCTTCTAATTGAACAAATGTTCTCTTGAAATGTGTGTTTTAAATTAATTGATTAACAACAACAACAACAAAAAAATCAAACAATAAAATAAATGATTCAAAGAAATATGTAACACATTTTTAAATATGTGCATATTCTTTCCCAGTTTTCCTCAAAGAGGATTATTTGAAGTTATAAACCAATAAAAAAAAAATGTTTTTTTTTTAAAATATAAACCGTATAAAATGAAATATTTATTCAAGAGCGCAATTATGTTTTTATCTCGCATTTTAGCATAATTATGAATTCTTATATTCAGCTTAAGGAACTCTTTCTTTACTTCATCTGAATGAGTTTTATATTCATAGACACTGTATACTTTAGATAAGTAATTAGCTTGAGTCTAGATATTGTGTATATTTAAAAAAAACCATTTAGAGTATGAGTGACGATTCTTCAATCTTATCATGTTTTTTTATCTAGGTTATCTGTAATATTAATATTATGTTCAATATCCATAAGTTTTTGAGGAGTGACTTTTTTTGTAGAAATCTTGTTTGGGAGAGACAAAATTACATATTAATTCAAATCAAAAGATAATTGACAAATTGCACAGATTAGGCTACTTTCATTATTCTACATCTAATAGCCCATCAGCTGGGGTTGCTCTTCTTATTCCTTTCCAATCTCTGATACAAAATTTCAGAATTAGCTTTTTAAACTCTAATTTAATCTTTATAACCATTTGTATAAACTCTTTCAAATTCAATGTAGTTTTTCTCTACTTAAACAAAAATATTGGGCTCATTCATAATCAAATACATCTCATTAATTTAGGACTTATCTCAAATCCTTTTCCTACAATTCTTCTTGGAGACTTCAACTCTACTTATGACTGTTTCAATTCAAAATTTTTACACCTTCTAAATTCTCATTTCATGTGTGCACAGGGTTTTTTCCCACATGATGCATGTTCATTTTATACAAAGAAATTTTCTTCTCTTATAGACCTATTATATTACTCTCCGGAACTGCACTTCTTCATCAATCCATCTTTACAACCATTACCTTTCTCTGATCATCATGCTATTATGCTTGATCTGACATTAGACTTACCCAATCAAACCTATGTACACCTTAAATCTACAATAAGAATTTTGCTAAAATCTGCTACACCAGAGGCAATTATCTCTGAAGCTTATATTTTTTTCAAGAAAATAGACATCCTAGCTCTTCCACCAGCTGAATCTTGGTTTGCTTTTATAAAAATTCTTAGTTCCTTGATTTCTCATTACACCAGAAAGAATAAAAGGACCGATTGGGTTACTTAAGAAAGCAGATAGCTTAATTACAACATTGAAAGATGTACCTCCAACACCAGCATCTGTACAGGTTATTATTGACCTGAAGCAACAATATGTAGAGACACACCAAATCCTAATAGACTATCTGGCTACTAAAAAGGCAAGGCTTTACCTCTCTAAACCTCATAACTTCTCAAGGGGATATATAAGGTGGACTTTGGGTTTTCAAAGTAAGTCTAAAATTCCATCAGCAATCACAGTGAATAATATAATTTTCTCGGGTAATAGCATGATTTTACAAATTTTAAATCATTATAAATGCAAGCTAGTAGATGTTTCACAGAATTTGGTGCCCGATACATCTATATATTCTTGTGAGACAATTCATGGTATTAGTAATGATGATATTAGAGCTAAACTCTCATCCATGCCTGATAGAATACACCCTGGAATACATGGAATACCAAAATTCATGTTCAAACATCTTGAAGCCTTCACAGTACCAATAGTGAGTAGAATGGTTGATCTACTTGCCTCAGGTCCCCTTACTATTGATCAACTCTATCCCATTGCAATGGTCCCATTTCTTAAGAGTGCTACTATCCCATCGCCTCTGGAGAACCTTAGACCAATCTCAATGACTCCATTGATTATTAAACTGATTGAAGCAATTATCAAAGATAAAATTCAAAATCTCATTCTGCCTTTTATCTCTAGTTTTCAATTTGCAAAGAAAGGTAGTTCCACAGCTGAGGCACTCTGCCTATTCAGGTTAATTACGGATTATACAAGAAAAAATAAAAAGTCAAAGCCAATAGTTGTCCAACTTGATATTTCAGCTGCTTTTGACTCAGTCAGAATTCCTCAACTAATACATCTTCTAAGTGGTCTGAACATTCCCACAGGTATAATGAACATCATTACTAACCTTCTATTAAACAGACATATTGCAATTTCATTAAATGGAAAAATTTCAAACTCATTCACACCTACCAAGTCGATTCCACAGGGTTCTCCTCTTAGTCCCTTACTCTTCATTCTATATATAAATCCATTCCTTAAATCTTTAGAGATGAATCTTCCTGGATTGTACATTCCTGGTATCAATAAATCCATTCAGCACATATCCTACATGGATGATGTGGCAGTGTTCTTACCCTCTAGAAAATTCATACCGAAACTAATTCAAATTATGGACAATTTCACCATAGAGTCAGGTCTTGTGTTTAACCTTAGAAAATCTGCTGTATGGAGACTTTCATCTGGAAAATCCATTCCATCCTTTTTCACAGCTATGCCACAAAAATTTTTGGGTTTACCAATGAGTCTCTCTCATGCAGCAATGAGGAAATTAATACAAGACACTATCATGAATTCTGCTACATCATTATTTGCAAAAACAGCCCTACTCAACATGTTACTGTTCCCCAGAATTGCTTACTACATGCCGTTCATTAAATTTTCATCAAAATTTATCCAGAATATAAACTCTCTTTGCTCTAGATTAATGTGGAAGGGTAAAACTGTTGCTATTAGCTTAAGAAGAGTGCAGAGACCAACAAGACTTAATGGCTTGTCACTGCATTCACTTCATGTTCTTTGTCTACAGAAATCAAATAACCTCATTACAAGACTTAATGGGATTTTTCCTGATGACTCACCTTTTCTATCTATTCATCCTACAGATACTCCACCTCCAATTAATGATGGTTGGCTGACACAAGTCTTAATTGACATTTCAAAAATTCTCACACCTTTAACTCAATTAAAACCAACGAAACTTCGTTATTGGGATGCCTATCTTCTTTTTTTTTCAACAATTATCCCAGATCATAGCATTCTCACCTGTACAAACTTTGCCATTATAAAGAAATATAAAAGATGTAATCTAGAGCCAAAATATTTGGACTTTCTTCTAAAGCTAAATCTCAATGCCCTTCCAACAAGCCACTTTCTTGTGATGCATAGAGGTTTTTCATCTTTGGACCCTGTTTGCTCACTCTGCCATAGGGAGGATGATACCATATTTCACATTTTCAACAATTGTTCCTCTCTTCAGGGCTGTAGAATATTGATTAATAAAATTTATACACCAAAACATCCAATTATCAACACACTCATAAAAGGTTTTGCTTATGGGGATTTTGCAATTATAAGAAGTGCAATTTTCATCACTTTCTGTCTATGGTTTGTCAGATGCTTCATAATCTTCAAGTCTGTTATACCTGATCCAACATTAATTTTTTTACAAAAATTAAAAGATATCAAAGAAAGAGATTTGAAGTTAGCTCCTCACCTAATAGCAAATTCCACATGGAATCTTATTAATATTGGACATTAAGTAATTTAATGGTTTATAAATGTATTGCCAAATTTAATGTTATTTTATAATTTTTTCTTTATTCTAAACATAGTTAAATAAACCTGTTTTTGATACTTTAGATAAGTGGTGCCCAACAACTTAGCTTGAGCCAATTTAGAATTTAAAATTTTTAGGTGATCCACAAATAAAATTAGCATTTTTAATATTTCAATTTTAAACGTATTTAATGTACAAATAATAAAAATGTACCATATCGTAAAGAAAATATGTAATTATATACTTCTATCTGTTACAGATTTAAATACAAATCAAATACCGGGAAAACATTTTAATGTGAAACCTGACATTAAAACAGGCAAAACTCTTTATACAGTAGTGCCACTCAGTGCAAGCCAGAGTAAATCAGTGGATGCCAGGAGGCTTGTGCATAAAATCCCTATCTAGTGCCTACTCATCCAGCTTGTGACTTTTATCATTGAGGAGAGTTTTGTCTGTTTTAATAACAGTTATGAGCAAACATAAGAAATGGTGATCATGTGATGTTTAGTGGTTTAAAATCTGACATTGCATGTCGTTTGCTAGTTCATTATACTCTGGCACATATAATGTGCTAAAGTCATGTAGTCTTATTCGTTATCCTAGATCTGAACTTTGATTTTAAAAAAGTTCATTGCTGAAAATCACTTTCACAAAGTTAAGTTGATCCAAAGTTAGGAGTTTAACATTTGAAAAGTTTTCTTTAAGAATGCATATTTTTTCTCATCTACAAGTATTCAAAAATCTTTTTGCGATACTCTTGTTTTTAATTGTAGATCAGGTTGAAAATCATTTATTTCCATTTCAGAATTAGTGGTATTTTAATTTAGCATACTTGCAATCTGTTGCAATATTTCAGAAATATTAGTATTTAATAAATGGAATTAAAATGAATGAAGCACTTGGCTGAACTTTACAAAAGTCAGAAAATCTAATTTTGAAATTATTTTTAAGTTCAAAGAGATTTGCAAAATATTTTTCTATTTCAATTTTCTTATATTTCTTAACATAGTTCTCTAAATTTGGAAAGTGACTAAAATTATATTCCTTTATTTGGGATATCTACAAATGTAATTTGCATTTAAATGCCTTTTCTATAGTTTTTTGTTTTCTCTGGAGTTAAAGATTGAATATATTCATTTTTGATGTTATACCTATAGGAAAAGCTGAATCAGATACTGAGCTATGATCATTAAGTTAGTTCTTTATAAGTTTCATTTCTAAATTCTATAAATTGTTTTATTTCTGGAAGAAGCTCTGAAAATTGCTGTAGGACATCTTCCTTGCTAAGCCATTGAACTTCAAAATGTAACATTAAAGTTCCATACTCAGCAACAAGATGGTCTGGAATGAATAGAATTTATAATTTTTAGAACAACTTTCATGACACGTTCCTAATGCAGCACTTTTGTACATAATTCTAATTGATGCATGATGCAGTGGTAGTGAAAAAAGTTTGGAAACTCAGCATCATTCATACATAATGTGATAAATCCAACATCAGAACCAATCATGGAAGGTGCAGCATCTGTTGTTATGGGCACAAGTTTTTGAAGTGGGGAATTAATTTCTTTAATGTGTTTTTAATAACATGGTGTATATCTTCTCCACATGTACTTCCTTTTAATAAAAACATTGACAATATATCTTCTTTTACTGAGCAATTGTTAAAGATTATTCTTATAAAAATATTTATTTGAGCTATATAGCAGATGTCTGTTGATTCATCACACTGTAAACTTAGAAAAATACATTTTTGTAAATCATTTTTTTTTTGTGCTCTGATATTTTCAGACATTGCTTTTATTCTAGGATTGAATGAATTCCTGAATAATTGCACTTCTTGGACAACTGACATAATTTCATTCTTATTTTTAAATTCTTAAAATAATATTTCTGATGCAGCAAGCATTGTTTTTTTAATTATTTTGTTGTGCTCAAGATTTTTTGTGCAGTAAAAATGTATGTGCAACCTTTAATGATGCAATTGTAGCAGCTTTTGTTTTATTCACAATTCTGGTAAACATTAATTGTTGGGCAACTAATACAGGTTTCATTTTTTTCACTTTAGATTTTCTTAAATATTATTAGAAGAATTTTCAGTATCATATTTTTCTGGAACTGTTGTAAAAGGTCATTCTATGTTGTATTTTTTCCTCACAGCAACTGTTGAGCAACAAATCAGACAAAAACATTTGTTCTTAAAATAAATATAAAATATTTCTCTTCCCATTCCTCATGAAAATAATTGTTGTATACACCCCCCCCTCTCTGGCTCATATGCAGATATAATTAAGATAACTATCAAATAATTATTAATATATTAATGATTATTATACATAGAAAAAGCATATATTTTTATACTTAGATGAAACGATCTGTCAATTGCCACACAACTTTGAAAATTCACTTGTGTAAAGAAGTATTACAAAATAACTCAACTGACTGCATTCCTGGTAACTACAACTCTGTATTGTGCTTCAGTGGTATGAAAGTAGAGCCACTTGGAACTTCTGTGTCATTGAGTTTGAATTGTTCATAAAATGAGCCACAATAAAAGGTTGCATGAACCACATGTGGCTCCCAAACTACAGGTTAAGAATTTCTATTCTAGATTTTTAAATTCAAATACTACTGTTAAGAAAGATGAATAAAATTTTGTGAATATCTGTCCAACATAATATTTTATTACACTTAATCTTTATTTCTAGTAATCATTTCAATAATAAACAAAAATGCAACATAATTTCATGTTTTACTCTAGTAGTGAATCAATACAAGAGAAATGTTTTACCAATACAGATTTTTAGATACAAAATAAATCAATGAACTTTTTGTTAGAGCAATAGTTATTTGATAATCAAGTTAAACTCATATTATCACAATGTGGTTTATCGAATTTATTTAAACTACCATTAAATCAAGTTATATTACTTTTAAGTCAATAATGAATAATGAAGAAATGGTGATCATGTGATGTTTATTGGCTTAATAATGAATAATCAAATAATAAAATTGTCTCTTTTCATATGCTTAATAATTCAGTACCAGTAAAAAATATGCATCTGGTGAACACTTTCAACTTCTTATTTACTATTATATTTTTTGGCTTGAAATTTAAAAATCTAAATGTCTTAACTTCTAATTGCTTTGGTTCCAGCTTTGAATTCTAAATTCTCATTGATAAAGGCTAAAGCTAGAAAATGATCTGGGATGGAAATTAAAATTGCATGTCCATTTGATAATTATTCATAATATAAAAGGTGAAAAATGTTCTTATTTAATATAATAATTTTTGATTTTATTTTCATATCATTTAACCATCTAGAAAATAATGAAAGTTAAAAATGTATACATTCTTTTCAACAATATGTAATTTGTTTAATTATATTTTGTCATTTTTTTTGACAAAATTCGTTTGTAAATGTTATTGTTTTATTATACTAATTATTTTCAAAACTTTTTTTCTATGGATAGGAGGAAAAAAATGTGAATCTTTGATTCATTTTTTTCCAGCAGGTGACCTGAGTTCGAATTTAGGCTAAATAAATTTGAATTTTTTTTCAGTAAGGTTGGAATTTTTCTCTTGGATAACTGACCTATAACTAATCCAATTAACCATCCAGTATTAGTCGGTAAATAAGTATCTATCCTTAGCTTGAAAGTAAAACAAGAATATTCAAATTCTTTTTCCCTGGAAATTGGCATGCTTGGTAAATACTATTTCTATGAAGAACATCGTTGCATTGCAATGCACTATTTAAGAATTGATTTCCTTGCCTTTTATGATTAATAAAAAGTAGCAACTATATATTATTTCTCTGACAAATACTTTTATAGAAAATGAAAAAAATAATTTATTTTCAACTAATTAAAAAAATCAACTGAAAAATGAAATTTATTTTAAATAGAATTTCAAAATGATTCAAATCTGCTAATGATCCATTACTGATGCCACTTCTAAGTGCTGACCTCTATTATTAATTACAATATTTCTATACAAAAATCGACTGCAATTGCTTAATAAAAAATTAAATTATTTTTAATAATCTCTGATTATTCGGAAAAACTAAAATGAATGAAATATTTTGTACAAGAATTAAATATATAAATGGCTCTCAGCAATATGATATAAATGTCATATGTTTTCTTAACTTTTTCCCTTTCATTAGTCACTACTAAATAACTTTATAAAAAAACTGCAACTTTCAGTAGTTCCTTCAAGAAACAATTTTCCTAAGCTATTTTACACTTTCTCGCATATATATTTAGAATGAGTGTTCCTTTTTTTTTTTTTCATGTGGTATGGTAATTAAATAACCAGTACTACTTCGACTGGAACTTACACTACCCTAATTTGTATATATATAAAGAACTTGATAAAATTGATAAATTAATTTAATAGACTCACACATGTATATAAAACACACATATGTAAAATACTCTGCATGGTTTGATGTATAAATAATGGCAGATTCTGGAACTTAAGATCCACGATTGGTTCCAATCTGTTAGTTCCAGCACTCGAACTTGTTATGAACTCTCGAGAAATTAAGCATATTTGATTATTTTATGTACATATAAAATTATTATATGAATAATTTAATTGAAATAGCGGATAAACTCTATATTGTCTATAAATTATTTATTACATCATTAAGTATAAAATTGCACATAGATAAATGTTATAAAGAGCTCAGTAAAGTTAATAATGCAATTTAAACAGTGAGATAGTAAAAATGAATTATATTATGGAATGGTATCCATTGGCAAATTACCACTGATGATGATCAAATGTTGTTACTTAATCGTAGTACTGTACTTTGTTATCTCTTTATCTTCTTATATATATAAACTTATTTTCGTTATTTATTTTAAAATTAATTTCCCAACTATGTAAGCCATCATTTGTCCCCCCCAAATTAATATTTTAAAATAAATAATAAGAATAATAATTTTATAAACTGAAAATTATATTTTACACAGCAAATTTTTTTTATTACAAGTTTTTTTTAATTACCGATTAGTTAAACTCACTTTAACTATTTCTTAATTTTTAAATATCATACCGGTTACGAATCGATCTTTCCAGCTTCTCAGATATTCTTCTTTTTTTAAATTATTATTGTTCATATTTTTTATAAACCATAATATTTACACCATTTTTCTTTAACTCAAAAGCATATATATATATATCTCCAAACAGCACCTGGTAAATGAATTAAATTTTTTTCCAGTTATTAACTGAAAAAATGCATTAGCAATTTATCAAGGTTGCGTAATAATTCAAAATAAAACAATATATGGTCTCTTATTTGGCTCCCAACTGAGCACAATAGTTTTATTCAAGTGACCAAATTAAATAACATTTCTTTTAGTTCATCAATATTTAGTTATGTATATTGTAAGAATTATCTTTAGACAGATTGACATTATTAATTCACTAGATATTATGGTCAAGCAATAACACGATGATTATTAGTGGATTTTGTTATTGCTTGCTATTTCGTCATATAGTGTGTTGTAGTATCTCAGTTTCACATCTATATTATAAATTTTGATGAACTTTTATGCACTTAATATGCTTATTTAATCAGAACATTTATGATTGTCTAAAATCTAGATTTAACTCATTAACAGGTTTATTTGTATGCATTGCTTATTATATGCTTTCCATTAATCTTATATTTTTGTAATATTGTTTTATTTTTATTCTCTAATATTTATAAATAATTATAGTTAATAACGTTTTTTTGACCACTGCAACACAATCACATTTACTGTATAATAAAATTCATCTGTTATATATATATGTAAATGCATTTTAGGAAAGATATTTTCATCCAGTTACCAAAGAAGGGTATATTCCTTATCGTCTTAAAACTATTCGCAAGCACATTCCAGAATCCATGAAAAAATATAAGCCTCGGAAAGGCCGTTTATCAAGAAAAAATGATTTCCAATCTGTCAGAGCAGCATGATACTAGAAAAAATACATCGGTGATATCTTTAAAGTATTCAGACATTTGTATAATCATTTAGAAGTATTTTTATATTCTCCTAAGAATATTTTTTGCCTTTATTTTTTAATAAAACATTTTTTTCTATTTTTAATGTTTTGTTTTTTATTATATATAATCATATGAAGAAACAAATTTAGAAATGAAATTAGTTTTAGTATTATTAATTGAGCAATATTATTGGATGCAAAATCCATCACTTTCATGAATGACAATTTGTTTTATTCTTTTTAATAGCATATCTATTATGCCAACTTTTCTCACCTTCTACCCTTTTGAATATTATGCACTTTTTAAACAAAATATTTCACATTATACCCCAAAATAAGTCATTTTAACCAATTATTTCATTTATGTTTCAAATAAAAATTTTAAGTATATCTGATAATGTATGTACTTTTTCATTTTCTTTACTTTGTATGGCATCATCTTTTCCAGAAACAGTGTTAACTTTGACATCAAATCATGATATTTCACAGAAAAATCATAACTCTATGTTTAAAGATTAATTTTAAAGATCATTTCTATGCTTTTCAATGCAATTGAGCCTAGAGTCTGTTTGGGATGAATTTCTCAACTACCAAATTCTTTGTTTTTATAAATGATCCAAAATAGCAAAATTGTCTATGACTTATATTGTATGTCTTCACCATTAATTTCACAGGTAGTTTTGAATTTCTATTGTTTTTCATTTTGTTTTTTAACCTTTCTATTAATTATCATCAATTCTTCTCAGTTTATAGTTATCCATGGAATGATGCTTATTAAACCAATTCTAATCTATATTTTCTTTGTTCAATCAGGCCTTTTTATTATTAATTTTTATCATGTAAGTTGAGTAATGATAACATGCAACCATAACTATTTTTCAATATAAAGTAGATTAGACTGTAACTTCTAAATATATTGGAAGATACCTTATAAAAATAATTAAATACTATTAGAAACTAAATCAAAAATCTTGTTGAAATATAGAAATATGAGTAATATTTTTCTGGTACTCTCTGACCTTGCTCCTTTATCTTATCTGAAAAAGTTTTTACATATTAAAGTTCTTCAGTATAGGTTGTATTTATATATGGGACTATTTCCATTATCTAATATTAAGTATTGGATGTCTTTAGAAAAAGTTAACTTTATTTAAATTTTTGAATTATATTCAACTGTTAGTAATAGCACACAGGTTAATATATGCACAGCATTTCAAGTGGTATTATTTTCCTTTCTTCTTCAGATGTTGCTGGCCTGATCAATGACAGCCTAGACCCTTAGATTTTTGAATACTGAATTTGAAGTAACACTCTAACCAAATGAGCCATCCTGCCAAATAGGTTTCATTCTCATGCTAGTACTGTAACTGATCAGGCCAGCAGCATCTGAAGAGGAGAAGAGAATAACACTATTTTTCAGTGTAAGTCTCTGATGCATGTGTTAGTTTGCATTTTTGCTAAGAAGAAAATATAAATTATTTTACTTAAATTTATATATCATTGGGTAATTTTTCAAATTAATTAGCATAATTTAGATTTTATTTTCTATTACAGAGAATTTTTTCTTTACAAGGTATTTTTCAACACTATCTCGATTGTTGACTTAATAGTATAACCTTCTGCATTTGAACTTTGTTACTTCAGTTATAATTTATCCATTTGTATTTTTTAAGAAACTTAAGTTTACAACTTTCTTTTGATATCAAAAAATCTATTGACTAAATGTCCAAATTGTTTTAATCTAATTATATTAAATAGACCAGCCATAGTGAAAAATATGTTTATATCTTCTTTCACTGCATATTGGGCATTTGAGATCTGAGAGATCTATCTTTAAACTTGCATTTTTAATGCCTTTTGGTCTATTGTTTATGTATATATTTTTGTCATTCTTAGTGGATTTTTTTAAAAATTTCATCATTAGTTTTTTTAAAAGATCTTAAATATTTTTTTATTTTTATTTACCACTCTATCTTCAAATATTCATTTTAATTTTTGTGGCTGTTTTATCTCTGAGAATTTTTTTTAAATGTTTATTTATAGTTGTCTTACTTCACCATTATTTATAGCCAAATATGTGTCTAATGTTATTTTAATAGAAAACTAATGATGCTTTCTGAAGAAGCTTAATATCCAGAACTTAGTCTGAGGATTTAAAAAAGTAATAATACTATCAAGTGTCCCATTGTCTAATCTTATTTAAAATAGATAGCTCTGGAGTAAAATGAATTATTTCCAACAAATTCCTCTCTTTGTATGCTCTGACTTCATATATGAGAGTAAAATGTAGAATCAATCAAATCTGAAACTAGAAATTTTATACAGTAATCATACAAGTAAATATAAAATGTGAACTTTAAAATATATACAAAAAATTATTGTAAAGACAATATAAAAATATTATATAAAATCTTTTTATGATTAAATTTAAATAAACTCACAAAATAATTTTATACAAAAATTATGATTTAATATCATGTCATTGAAATCATTGATAAATTGATAGTATATAATTATAAATTCAGCAATAATATATATTATGCTTTTATATACTATTTCATCTAGAATGAACAATATATTGAATATAGTCTAGATAGATTTTCATCTGTTTTGCAAGTAGACTATACTTTTGCATAGAGCCAAGCTTTTTGTTAATCATTAATGTTATTGAAATATGCCAAAAGTATTTCATGTACTTGAACAGTATTTTAAAAAAGTAGAAGCTTAGAAACATGATCCTCCTCCCAATATTATAATGTTGCTAAAAGATAGTGAATATTCAACTTGACAATCCTATTTCCATTTTTTTTAAATGCTGATGAAATGTATGTAGATTATCATATTTTGGTATATTTCAAACTCTAGAATTAGTGATTAATAGTATATCTGGCTCTGAACAAAAGCATAATCTGCATAAAACATGGAAATAAATATAACCAGGACAACATTTTATGTTATCTATAAAACTCATCTTTTATAATTCTCTTGTATACATTTTTAAATTTTCAGAAGACAAATGAAAAATTCAAATGAAAAAAACCCACAATATTAGTCCTCATGAAGATATTGCAAGAATATCATAAATTGTTACTAATTGTCAATCTTTAAAACAAAGTTGTTAATTATATATATTGAAGATATGCTTAAAGAAGTTTTAACAATATTTGACTATGGAAATATTGCTTCAAGGAATAGACTGCTTATATTAGTAGCTGCTCTTTAGTATTAGATCAATAGGCAACAGAGAAAGTCTAAAACTCACCAGTCCAAATTATTTAGCCCTTTCCTGATTAGAAACAAAAAAACTAAGATGCCATTGTAGAACTTCCAGACTAATAAAAGTAAATAAAACTTTTTCAAGAGGGTAATATAGGCTGTGTTTTGACACAAGAAGTTATACTTGAAAATAAAATTTATTCATTTAATTTGTTTCAGTCATTTTAAACCATACAAAAAAGTTATTTAAATAATAGAATTAATTCATGTTATTTTATACTATCTTATAAAGTTCAAATGAGAACACATTAAATAATTTAGACAATCTAACTGTTGTTCCCATAATTGTGGGGTGCATAATATTATGTAACAGGATCTGGGAAATCAATCTAATACTTCTCTGAAGGTTTGTGATGATAGTATACCAAGTTGTTTGTACTTGAAAAGTTTAAATTAAGTTTTTTTTTTTATAAGTTCAACATCTATAATGATAGATGATGGAAATAGTTCAACATCTCACAATGTGATGTTTATATTATTTTTGATATAATATCATTTGAAGAAAAATGGTTAACTTTGTCAAAGTGGCTATTTTAAATGAAAAAGTGAGAAATATAATTAAATCTATGAATAATGGAACAACTTAAGGAAATGATGGGGAAATCGATATGTTAAATAAAGTAGATTAAAAAATACATTTTTGAAAAGTTATATAGTATGGGTGAAAACAGTAGTGATAATAATATGTAAGAAATATAAAAAGATATTAAAAATTGCAGATCTTTCAGTCTTCTTCCTATTAATATTAATATTAATACAACTCATCTAGTGGAGAACTTTTGGCTCAAACTAACCAAAAAAATGGTTATAACATAGTAAATCACATTCTAATATTAATAAAAGTTATTGAAAGTGCAAATGAATATGACTCGCCAATTTATATTGGATTTGTAGAATGTGAAAAATCAATTGACTCTATAAGCATTTCAGCAGTGATCAAAACTTTAAAAGATCAGCACATAGACCTGAAGAATATTTATTAAAAGGCAACAGCAGTTTTATGATGACATTAAATTTGATACACATCTCCAAAGTTTTTTACTGCAGTTTTATAAAAGTATTTTGTGAATTAAAATGGGAAGTTAGAGGAATAAAAATAAGTGATTTTTTAAAATCATCTAGAATTTGCAAATTATATATATATTACAAATAATGCTTCAAAGCTTCAGAACATGTTACAAAAGCTAACCGATAAAAATAAGAAAGTAAAACGAAAAAAAATACTACAAAGTTTAAACTAAGGCTCAATGGTTTTCCAAAATAATAATAATAAAGATTAGTAGTAATGAATTAGAAAAATTACTATCTACATATACTTATAGCTTAGATTACTAATACTCATGAAAACATAATGAAATTAATTATTGAGCTAAACTTGGATGAAAAGAAAATATGCTAGCGTGTTTGAAAAGAAAGGTCTTTTTTTAAAAAAGGATTTTATCAGTTCTTACCTGAGACTTGATACTTAATTAGAAAAGTACTACATAATCTTCAGACCATAAAGTATGGACAGTTTTATATCGAGAATGACGAAAAACAATAACGAAATGTATGGGTGAGAGAAAAACACGTATGGATTGAAAGAATTAAGAGGCTGGGATCCATCTAGACTTACATATTAGAAGAGATAATAATAGATGCTTCGTTAATGAGATAAGAAAGTTTGCTGAAGTGATGCAGAGAGAAACTATAGATTAGGGGAAAACAGGATTAAATTTGAAGAGTTCATCCTGTTTTGGATCAATATTGATTGAAAATAATTATGTATATATATATGAGAATCTTTATGGAATACTAATAAAAAATTTCTATTCTCTCATATAACAAATCATGAGCAAAAACATTCACTGTAGTCAAATTTTAATTTGTTTTTCTTTCTTTCTGTTAATTAATTTAATCATTTAAAATGCTTTATGAAATTTGGTGCTTTTATTTTCGTAGTTCAAATGCTCAGAAGCGCTGCAACCGACACTAACATCCGCTAAATTCTCCTTTTACGATAACATGGCGAGCTAATAATTTGATCCTTGTTCCCCGAGAGTCCTAGACAATTATAGTGCAGTATTAAATACCAGATTTAATTGATTTTAAAATATATATAATTAACCAAGCTTTTGAAAATCAATAAATTATCAGCTTTTGAATTTCCTTCAAACGACAAGTCAAGAAGAATTATTAATTGATATAAGTTGTTAAAAAAGATTTTAAATCTGTTTTATGTTCTAGGAGATATAAAAACGCAAAAATAAATAAATGAAAAATTAAGCTTATAACATAAAGAAAATTAACAATTACTTTTCTAATATATTATAATGGAAATTATTTCAAAACAATATATATATATTTTTTTTTACAAAATTACTTACATATGTCAGTTTATTATAAATACTATCAATTTCTAACACTATGAGATTTTAAAAAGTTGTCACTCCAACTATATTCTAACCATTACAAATACACCCTGCAACTTCTTTTCCAATCAAACTAATATGTTAAGAAATTATCAAAAAAGCGTTGCTCGAACGTAACGAACTCCTTAGCAATTAACTATTCTTTTATCAGATGGAGGTTATTGATTTCCATCAGCCCTTAATAATATTAACATAGCATCTATTCAAAATAACTTATAAAATAGTAATTTGCTTATGATACAAATAATGAAGGGCATAAAAATATTTTAATCAGGAATGTTATTTTTAAAAAGATGACATGGTAGGAAAAATATTTTCTACAATAAAACTGCAGTGGCTAATGGACTGAGGTAATTAAAATAACAAAAAGCATATATTTATTGAGTGATAAAATTTTAAAATGCTGAGAATAAATATATGGATGATATGAATAATAATAAAAATCAGTCAATTATAGTCAACTATAACATTTTGAAATTGAAGAACAATTGTTATTACAAGTCTGTTTTAATAACTCTGGATAAAAATAAACAAAAAGACTGAAAAAGATTAGCTTATATTTTTATTTTTAACAAAAAAAAAAGATTCTTTTATAGAATGATTGCTATAATGATATATGCCAACAAAATTCTTCTAAAGATATAATAATAAAAAAGAATTTCTACATGAAGCAAATGTTGGCAATGAAACAAGAATCTTTTAGAAAAACCAAAGGAACTAAAGATTATCCACCTTCAGTTGTATGATGGAAATGATAAGAAAATATCAGAAAGTGTATTTCTGGGTGTTTAATTTTGTGACAGCTTTTAAGTGATTTATCTATTCTGATGTATGGAAAATTTCCAGGACATTACATACCAGAAGTCTTTATTCTTCTCATTAAAGAAGAAACCACTATAAAATCAGAATTTGTAATACAGAGTAGTTTTTATGTTGAAATTGATATCATGGAAGGTGTATTCTTTCATCATTCCTCTAGGCAGACCTGAAAAAAAAAATAGAAGCTGCTTTAGAATAGGAAGTGGAAATTAAGCGAAAATAAAAATAAAAAACTTGAAAAATCTTATGCCATAAAAAACAAAGATGAAATATCATGCACTACTTCTAAATAGACAAAGATTATATCTATTAATACATTAAAACATTTTCAAATAAATGATAAAAACCTGGAATTAATAGGAAGTGATTTTGCAATAATGGAAGTTGCACCAAAGAAATCTAACATAGAATTGTGATGAGTAACTTTATTAAAAATTAAAACGCCCTAATAAAAACAAAAGTGATAAGAATCCAAAATAGACTTTGTAGTTGAATTTTACATAAAAATATTAGCAGTAAAATCTTTTGAATTGGGGTGCTGAAAAAGAGTTTAAAAATATTTTACCAAAAAAAAAAAAAAAAAAAGAAGTCAATTATTAAAGAAATTAAACTTCATTGCTCAGTGGAAACTTAAATAATGAAATTATCTTATTTTAAACATGTTATAAGAATATTTCATTGAAGAAAATATTGATGTTTGGTAAAATTAAAACAAATGAAAGCAAGGTTGTCTAGACCAGGATATGACTATAAGAACCATGACATGTTATTAGGAATAGAAGAGAATAGACTTTGTGAATAGAATAACCAGAAATTGACAATAACTCAAGGAATGCAGCAACCACAAATTAATCAGAACACAAAGCTTCAAATTTTGGTAAAGAGGAAATTGAAAAAGTAATTTAAAATAAATAAATAACTGAAGAGCCAAGGATCGTTGATAATCAGGATTTATTAAATGACAATGTACTAATTCTAAAAAGTTTTACCATTATATACTTCATTACTATATAAATGTATTAAAACAAAATAATCAAATTGCAACATTACAAATAAATATACAAAAAAAATAATAGTTTTATTATGACCAGAAAATACTAGAGTTATATAAACCATTTTAAAGCAGATGAAAAATGTTAAGTCTATCTGCTCTCCAAATCAAATATGTCTGAATTTTATTTTCTATATTATACCATACATTGTAAGCAACAATATTTTTGATTGACTGAGATATTTAAGTTATTTACAAAGAAATTTTTGGGAGTTTAAAATGACTTGATGCGATCTATTATGGACAAGTAATGATCTAAAAAGTTATTTTCTTGTAGTGTCTTGCAGAAATAAATAGTGAGATATAAATCTGTTCTTAAAAAAAGTTGCTAATGAAAAGACAATGGGAAAACTTATAAAAAGATTTGGAGCGATAAAGTGAGAAATGAATAATAATTTGCCATTAAATAAAAAAGTGAAAAAAAATAATACAAAAAATAAGATATTTTAAAGTTTGGTTTTCTACATTATAACCTTTAATTACCTATGTTTACGCTCTAATAGTAACTTGTTTTATGTTTAATCATTACTTTTCAAAATGATATAAGTACTTTTTTTTGTATGGTTATAATTATATTCTGCTGACCAGCCCATAAACTTAATTTTATTTTGAACATTTGTTTTTTAGGTTTTAATTTAATAGGATATTTAAAGACTATTTTCTGTTTACATAATTTTGTACTACTAATAATATTAAAATATAGATAAATATTAAGAAGACAACGATTATTATGATAAAAGGGATGATATTAAATTGAAGTCATAGAAGTGATTGACAGCTTTCAACTCTTAGATTATTAAATAACAATATATTATTGAGCAACCAAGAGATTTACTGCAGATTGCCCCTTGGTAGAAGAAGAATGATTTACTTATTGAATGTTTTTTTTAATGCTATTTTGGAGATGTTCTTTAAAAAATATGTTTATAGTTATTGAATCCTGATTAAGCAAATTTTATTATTTTGATTCCATTTTCTATTTCTGAAATGGTATTTGTTGATTAGACACACACGCCACATGATGGCATGATTTATGTGCTAAAACCCATAAAAATGCTGTTTACATGGCTGAACATATTTTCATAGCCATATGTTACATGTATACAACAGTTTGGTTGAACTACATATTGCAAGTCACTTTGTTACATCACAGTAAATGATTTCTGCAAATTCACACACTTCACACTTTTTTACAATGTTGTGTGAGGGTGTGTGTCTTACAATTATATATAAATTGTTAATTGTAAATAAAGTTTTTTTTTTTTTTGGAATCACACGATTTAACCAAGCAATAATTATTGGAGGGTTTACACACTTCTGTAGTCAAGTTTTAAGGTGCAAAACCTTGTCAAAGAGTATGTCTGAACAATACTTTGGAGTGGGTAATGCATCAAATAACATATTCTCGATAACCTCAATGAGACAAAGAACACAGCACAGGAAAACCTAGGCGTTCGATTCTTGAAATTAACGAGCAGTTTGTTCAAGCTATATGTCTGATATATTACTGTAGCCATGAACAGCTGGTTTTTTAAATTTATATCAAAAAAAGAAACCGTAATAAGTGTGAAATTTGTTGATGTATACATTAACAATTAACGCTAGTATTAAGGAATTTAACTAAGATTTGGAATGGACTATAAATAATATGCAACACATTGATTATAATTTAATATATTTTAATTCTTAAATATAGATTAAATAAACATAAGGGCATTGAATGACACATGCAAGTAGTTATAAAGTAAACATATAAACAACAAATATTAGCAAGTAATAGAATAATAACTGAATAAGTTATTACTTAACAAGTGTTTAGAGTTTTAGAATTTAAGTAAGAGGCAAGTTTTATTTTTAAAATACATTTAAAATGAGGTATTTGTTGATTAGACACACACCACATGATGGTGCGATTTATGTGCTAAAACACATAAAAATGCTGTTTACATGGCTGAACATATTTTCATGACCTTACAACAGTTCTGTTGTACTACACATTGCAAGCCGCATTGTTACATAGCAGTAAATGATTTCTGCAAATTCGCACACTTCACACTTTTTTACAGTGTCATATGAGGGTGTGTGTCTTACAGTTTTGTATAAATCATTAATACAACAGTAATAAGCATATTAAGTTTTACATTAAAAAAAAAAAATCCAAAAAAAAGTGAAACCAAAAAAAAAAAGCTTACTAACTCTAGGATTTATTTTTTAAACAAAAATAGGAAACCAAAACTACAACCGCAATAAATGTGTACTAAGCTTTACATTAACCCCCCCCCCCAAAAAAAAAATGCGAAACCAAAAAAAAAAGCTTACTAACTTTAGGATTTATTTTTTGAACAAAAATAGGAAAACAAAAATACAACTGTAATAAGCGTACTACGTTTTACATAAAAAAAAAAAAGAAACCCCTAAAAAACCTGTAATAAGTTGTAAATTTGTTGCTATTAATAAGAAAAAGACCTTTAAAAACTACAAATTCTGTGTTTGATTTTTTTTTTTTGTTCTAAATTTGTTGAAGTTAATAAAAAGTACAAATTCTGTGTTTGTTTGTTTTTTATAAGAAAAAAGAAAGAAAATGCAGAAAAAATACGGCCTGGGAATGTTCATATTATAGTTTTTGCATAGCAACAATGGCATCATGCGGCGTGTGTGTCTAATCAACAATTACCTCTGAAATTATGACATTAATATGGTGAAAAAGTTACTAACTACGATGGAACATAGGTGAAATGGGATGATGGTTAAATAATACCATTTCAAGTGGAACGAAAAAAAAAATCTAATAAGTTTTAGGATTTGTTGATGTTTCAAAAAAACAAAGTGAAACCCCCCCAAAAAATGTAATAAGTTTTAAATTTGTTTATGTTATTTAAAAGAAAAAAAAAAGAAAAACCAAAAAAAAAAGCTTACTAACTTTAGGATTTATTTTTTTTAAAAAAAATAGGAAACCAAAAATACAAACATAATAAGAGTACTAAGTTTTACATTAAAAAAAAAAAAAAAAAAGAACCCCCCAAAAAAAGCGAAACCAAAAAAAAAAAAAAAAGCTTACTAACTTTAGGATTTATTTTTTAAACAAAAATAGGAAACCAAAAATACAACCGTAATCAGCGTACTAAATTTTACATTAAAAAAAAAAAAGAAACCCAAAAAAACAAAAGCTTACTAACTTTAGGATTTATTTTTTAAACAAAAATACAACCATAATAAGCATACCAAGTTTTACATTAAAAAAAAAGAATCCCCCCCCCCCAAAAAAAAAAAACCCCATAATAAGTTATAAATTTGTTGATATTAATTTTAAAAAAAGATCTTTAAAAACTACAAATTCTGTGTTTTATTTTTTTTTGTTCTAAATTTGTTGAGGTTAATAAAAAAAAGTATTGAAAAAGTACAAATTCTGTGTTTGTTTGTTTGTTTTTTATAAGAAAAAAGAAAGAAAATGC
Source organism: Epiperipatus broadwayi (assembly GCA_028023455.1). Lineage (NCBI taxonomy): Eukaryota > Metazoa > Onychophora > Udeonychophora > Euonychophora > Peripatidae > Epiperipatus > Epiperipatus broadwayi. The sequence goes on from JAQFVV010000001.1 coordinate 13,488,006, forward strand.
AGAAAAAATATGGCCTGGGAATGTTCATATTTTATAGTTTTTGCATAGCAACAATGCCATCATGTGGCATGTGTGTCTAAACAACTATCATCTCTGAAATTATGCCATTAATATGGGCATAAAAGTTTTCAGTTATTAATAGCTACTAATAACTTACATTAGAATTTATAATATCAGGGGCAGGGTGAATTAAAAGTGAGATTTTGCATTAGTTACATAAACTAACCCCTAGACCACAAAAAAATCCCAATATATCACAAGCTGAATTTTTAAATAATAAGTTTATTTAATATGTGACATATTGTCTTTTACATAGCAGCTATCAAGTCACAATGGAAGGCAATGCTTATGGGTCCATGCAATCCAGAAGTTCATAAACGTGAAAATCTATAGCAAGGCAATTGAAATATATTTACATGAAAACAATTATTAACTATATCTCATAAATTGTCATTGTTATATGATAGAAAAAATTGTAAAATTATTTTGAAAAATCCAAACTACCTTTCACAACACATACTCAACATTTAACTTTTTTGTATACTTTTTTTTTTATATATATAAAGTAATGTCTGAAGTTAACTATTCTTTGAAAATGTTACAAAAATATGATCTAGTCTTAGACAGAATTACAACCATACTAGATTGTGTACATAAACATTTTAATAATTTCAGAAACTCATATGACAAAATAAAATTAGAAGTTAAACAACTAACAGAAAAATGGGGGATAGATATTAATTTTCAAGTCAAAAGATAAAAATTGAGTGTCGATTATCGCCTTAATAATGAGAAACAGTTATTTTAAATTAACGTCTTTTAAGAGTCATTCCAAAAAAGTTCACTACAGCAATATCACCTATGTATATGCCCTACATGGATTATGTTCTTATCTATGTTGAAGAAAAAACAATTATTAATATAAGGGATGAGTTACATTAATTATCTTTTTTGGTTTGGATTATAGAAAATGATACATCAAATAGTATAAAGTTTTTACATATGTATATCAAACACACAAATAAATTATAAAATGATTATAAAACCTATCAACACTCACGGTATACGCATCCATGTCCTCCAATTTTACATAAATTGGCTGGCTTCAAATGTTTTTGTATAGAAATTATAAATTATGGAAGTTTGAAGCAGACAGAAAAGACAACATTGAAAACTATATAAAAGACTTAGTCTATTCATGTTAATATATTAAATAAAATTCTTAAAAAATTCTATTCATCTTTAAATACCAGGAACATTAACAACAATATTAATACATGGATAAGCCTTCCTTTTGTATCGCGTTTATCTAAAAAGATGAAAATAATCTGCTCAAACAAATTTAATATTAGTTTTAAAACCCCACTTAATTTTAATCAAATATTGAACAATACTAAAGAAAAATTATATGCAGACCAAGCTTTCCAAATAGTTTATAAAATTAATTTTTTATGAATCAATATATAATGCTGTTTACTATGGTGAGTCTCATCCCAATTCTCTATAAAATTAATGCAGCACACCCACACATATATATATACGAACACACTAAAACAGACCCCAATATTAGGTCTATATATATATATTTGAAATTGAGTCCGGCGAAATTTCAATTCACTTAATATTAAAGTCGTTTGCTGAGATCAACAATCAAAAAATAAAATATAAAGAGGCGTGATTTATTGCAAATAACAACGCAATAAACAGGAATGACTATTGCATTGCATTCTCATGTAAATTGTATATTTAAATTATAAATTCTATTAATATAAAATTATATTAGTTCTATGAGTATTAGCGACCTCGTCAAAAGCAGTGGTAAGCTGTAAATTTTTAAAATAAATTATTATCTTTCTAGCATAGTGTACTATCTCTATTTATTTAGTTATAATCCTACAAATAATTTAATTAAAATAGTTACATCATTATGATAAAAGTATTTTTCTATTTGTTAAATTCAGTAGCAACATAATCAAATCTGCTTATTTAAATTGATTCACATCATCAAATTAGTAACTATCCAAGCTAAAAGCTGCAGATTTTTTTTTCCATCCTTAGCAGATAAAAAGCTGAATTTTTTTTTAACATTAATTAATAAGCCAAATGCATCAACTTAAATTCTTACAAATTTTAATGTTATCTTTCTATATCTTAAAAAAGAGGTTTCACTGGTTTACAATGTTATACAATTAATAAATATTGCTTTAAATTCCAATCCTTTTTCTACATTTCTGCTTGGGGATTTTAATATTGGTTATGATGAATTTAATCGTAAATATCTACATTTATTAAACATGCGTTTGATGTGTGCACAGGGATTCTTTCCTCCTGATGCATGTTCCTTTTATACTAAACAGCACTCCACCTTAATTGATCTTCTATTTTACTCACCAGATCTGCATTTTTACATTGACCCATCTTTATCTCCGGTTGTCTTTTCTGATCATCATGCTCTTATAGTATCTTTGAACATTGACCTTTCTTCTCAACACTCTGTACAAGCCAAGACTATGATTAGACTATTGCTGAAATCTGCTGCTCCAGAAGCAATTTTTTGGAGGCATATATTTTGTTTCATAAAATTTAACATTCTTTCTCTTGGACCAACAAAGGGTTGGTTTGCATTCATAAACATTTTATCTACATTAATCCAGTTTTATTGATGTAATTCAAGAAAGCCTAAAAAAATTACCACCAAGTCAATCAGCAGTACAGAAAGTTATCTCTCTAAAACAACTTTTTTTCAATACACAAAAAATTCTTTATGAGTATCTGGCTATAAAAAAATCTAAATTATACCTTAAGAAACCTCATACATTTTCAAGAGGGTATATAAGGTGGGCTCTTGGCTACAAGATAAAAGCCAAGACTCCAATGGCTATTAAATAGGGGATGACATATTTTCAGGGATTCCTATGTTGATTAAACTTTATTTCACTATCAAACAAAATTAGCTGTTTCTAACTTTCTACCTCAACAGGAATTAAATAATAAGTCATATGAGCTGGCACATGGAATACTTGTGGAAGATGTCCATTCTAAACTTGCATCAATACCTGACAGTACTTATCCTGGTCTACATGGTATTCCAAAATTTATACTAAAGCATCTTGAAGCCTTTTCTATACCAATTATCTGTAATATGATTAATTATCTTGCTGCAGGTTCATGGTTAATTGATGGTCTATGTCTCATTCTCATGGTACCTTTTATGAAGAAGGAAATTATATCTTTCCCTCTTAGAAATCTGTGGCCAATATCAATGACTCCTCTGTTAATTAAGATCATTGAATCTATAATCAAGGATAAAATTCAGGATCAGATTCTATTACAAATATGTAGCTGTCAATTTGCAAAAAAAGGGGCTTCAACGTTAGAAGCGATCAGCCTTTTCAAATTAATTGTTGAACATATCAGAAGAAATAGAAAATTGAAACCTATTGTTGTCCAGCTGGATATTGTAGCTGCATTTAATTGTCAGGTTTCCACACATGGTTCAGTTGCTTGCTGACATGGATATTAATCCTGGGATAATCAACATAATTTCTAATCTACTTTCTAATAGGAAAATTGCTATATCTTTAAATGGTAAATTAACGGAGTCTTTCATTCTTACTAAATCTATTCCTCAGGTCGCTCCTTTAAGTACATTTTTATTTATTTTATATGTTAATTCTTTTCTGAAATCTATAGAGAAAAATATTCCTGGAATCTTCATTCCTTACATTAATAAAGAAATTCATCTAATTGCATACATGGATGATATATCCATATTCCTGCCTTCTTGGAAGTACATTCCAGATTTCATGAAGCTTATGTCCACTTTTTCAGAAGATTCAGGGCTTAGTTTCAACCTTGGAAAATCAGCAGCATGAAGACTATCCTCTGGAAACAACATTCCCTCATCCTTCACAGCTAAACTGCAGAAATTTCTTGGGCTTTGCATTTAACCTCTCTCACCTTGCAATGAGGAGAGAGGTCCACAATTCAATCATATTAGTAACTAACAGAATAGTTGGTTCTCTACAGAAAGTATATATGTCTCTTTATTCCAAGACAGCCCTTTTGAACATGTTGTTATACTTACTTCATGCCATTTATTAAATTCGTAGCTAAATTCATTCATGGTATCAACTCAATTTGTTCTAGGCTACTGTGGGGGGAAAGACTGTAGCAATTAGCCTCAGAAAGATGCACACACCTACCAGACTAGGTGGTCATGGGCTGCACTCACTGAAAGTGTTTAGACTCCAGCCAGCCTTCAACTTATTTTTGAGACTGAATCATATTATCCCTCAATAATTTTATTTAGTTGATGTTGATCCAACAGACATCTGCCTCCAGCAATGAATTGCTGGTTGGCTGAGTTATTATTTGAAATTTTAAAAATGAACCTAATTCCTAATCCATCTAAATCACAAAAAGTTCAATACTGGGAGGCTTATTATCTCATTAATGAAGCAACAGTGCCTATTAGTTCAAGTCTTAACTTGACAACATTTAATCTGCTGAAAAAGTTCAGATGGTGGAGTCTGGAACCAAAATACTTTGATTTCCTGATAAAAATAAAATTTAAATACACTACCAACTTGTAGCTTTTTAACAAGAAACCATGGATTTACTTCAACTGATGGTCTATGTGGTTTATGTCACAAAGATGAAGACACAATTGAGCACATTTTTGGTGTATGCAGTTATTTGCAAATTTGTAGAACTTTTATTTGCTTAATTTATAAACATAAAGGCTCATTGATACCTGCATTGATACAAGCAATTAAAGTGGGAGTTTTTGCTGATTTTAGAAGTGCCACTTTTTTAATATATAATTTATGGCTAACTTGATGTGATATTCTCTTTAATTCCAATTGTACAGATCCTCTGAAGATCCTAATTAGAAAAATCAGAACCATAAAAGAAAGAGACAATCGAATATCATCACATGATTCATTTAATAGCACATGGGATCTTTTGACATTTAAAGATCAGGTTGGATATTATAAATTACCTTTCGTTTTAGAAAAGACACACACGCACACATATATATATATAAAACTGTATTTTTGTTCTACCTTTTTTTATTTAATTGTTAACATTTAGCAGATTCTGCCTATTGAACTTAATTTGACAATTGATTTTATCATACAATATTATTTATTTATTTATTTTCTGGATTAATAAAGTTTGTTTTTGATAAAAAAAAAAAAATGTTAAGAACATTCTGCAAATCATTCTTTAAACAACAGGCAGTAATAATAGAAAAAAAAAACAATCGTAAGAAAATCTGGAAGCCAAGAAATTAAAAATTCCACGGTTAATCTATGTTATATTTTGATGTCTGTTTTATGAAGCTTCTTTTAACTTGTTTTAAAGGTCATTGTTATAAAAATAAAAAATAAAATTCTAGATGGCATATTTTTTATAAGATTTCATTTCAAATGCTTCAGATTTTCTATCAACATTAAAAATAACATCTTTCATATTATCAAGTACAATTTGTATTGTATGAATAAATTTTAATGGATAACTAATTAATTTCAAATATTCACCACAACTTTTTGATAAAGCAATATTTAAGACTAGCCGTTGTTTCTTTATATATATATATTTGGATGTTCCTGATTTTTTTTAAATGTCAGAGAATTGAATACAACTTATGCAATAAAATCATTAAAGGTAATTTTGCTATAGTTTATAACAATATATAATGTCATAAATTTCCTAAAAATTCCAAACATTTTAAAGCTAATACATCACTACTATATTTTATAACTTCATAAATCTTCCAAAATTACACTTTTTTTTTTAAAGAGATTAAAGTGAACTGGCTCTGAAGAAGACTGCAGGACAGTTGTAATTTTTTAATATGAAAATATAACAGATATTTCCACATTATATATTTAATGCAAAAAAAAAGGAAAAAAAAAATGGAGCAAGAAATTTATGCTGTATGTAATTAAATGTTATTCTACAATCATTTAATTTTATTATCACAGAACTAATGGCACAAAGCCATCTATCAATTCAAATAAATGATATTAAACTAGAAAAAAAAAAGAGAACAAATAAAAATGCATTGAGAGAAACCAGAAAATATTGCAAACAGTCTGCAGCCTTTAAAGAGTCAATCTAATTTTGTACAAAACAGCCAAAGATACCCTGATTGGGCATTAATTGTTGATTATTCAGAATTTACCCTGTTTTATGATCATTTCGCTGTTTTCTATCCATAGTCAGTCCAGAACTTAACACTAATACAATTGCTATAGTAAAAAAACACTACAGATAAATGCAATTAAAAAATTTGATTAATTACATATTTGAACAATATTGAAGAATATAATAGTTGGAGAATCCTTCCCATATAGTATTAATTAAGTGAGAATTAAAGAGTATATTTGGGCTAGGGATAATCTCTACTTTAATAAATGATCAGTAAAAATCCTTAATATATTTCTATAAAGTGATTTGTGTCAAAGTTGTGAGTATAGAAAGTTTGACACTTGCCATCAAACAATAGCACATTTCTATATATAATACTGAAAAAAATGATGAAGATATGTATAAGAGATTGTGATCTGGGCCATCTTATGAGTGTTGGCTCATTATGAAATGCCCACCTTGGAAATGATTTATCTTTATTCACATCTTTGGTCATATGTTTCAGGAATATGTGATGGAATAGAAGTTTGAAGTATATAAAATATATGAAATTAAAGTATATTTAAAAAAAGTGTATATGAAGTTAAATTTCAATATGAGCTATGTATGTCTTACTCAGTTCAGAAAAGTAAAGAGACTGTTTCAAAATGCATCCAGAATGAAATAAGTTGTCTGATTTCTGATTAATGGATGATAGTAAAATGACTGAGTTAACTTGATAAGAACAAAATTTCAAAATGTAAAATCATTGTTTTTCCACTTTGTTACTTAAACCTCTTACAATTTTGACTTTTTATATTTACTTTAATTAAAAACTATAAATGAACAACTATAGATTTTAGAAATGCATGTTACATATTTGTGTTGAGATCAAGATGGTTGGAGCAAAATGGTACTTAGTATTTTAGTCTGGTGGTGAAATTTTAGTCTTCCTTACTTATGGTTATTTATGATTGCTAAATATAGTACTTTTATTTAATTAAGTAAGTAAGTTTAACTTTTAAAGATTTAAAGAATCATTTGTAACAAAGTTGTAAATAATAACTCAACTTTCTGTATTAATGTCAATGTATTTAGTGGCAAAAGATGGTAGGTATATTTAAAGCCTAAATAGGCTAGTGGTAGCTAGAAGTTAATAAAGAATGTAAAAATTCTATAGAGATCTTCAACAATTTGGCTTTGAAAATTAAATTTACTTAATTAATTAAATAAACCTACTATCAAATATTTAGAAATCATAGATAATCATAATGATTTTAATGAAGACTAAAATTTTAACACCGGACTAATAATTAAGTAGCTGGAAAACTTTATATTATTTATGAAAGGTGATGATCTATAATTAAATAAAAAAATAGTTCATACATTAAAATTTATAGAAAATAAATTGATTAAAATTTGTTTTATTATTATAATTATTATAAATTTGTATAAGTGATAATAACAATAATAATTAAACTAAAATACATGTAAATTATAAATCAGATTTTATAATTTATAATATTCTTCGTCTATTATTGGCAAAATGTGTATGTGTGTGTCTGAACATATAATTTTAATACCGCAGTAATTACATATTATTTATGGGTTTTTTTTTTTTTGTTATTTAAAAAAAAAACTGGTTTAACACGAAGTATTTCTATCAATTAGATTCTGCAATTCTTTTATGTTTATGTTAAATAAAATCATTTTGCAAATAGCAAAGCAGTAAGTGAAACGATCTCTATTCAAGATTTTATAATTCTTAAGAAATTTTAATTGCACTATTTTCTGAAGAAAAAAATTGACTAATATAGCAAACTTTAAGCATCAAATCTAACTACATTATTTCATGAATTAATTAAAACACTTCGAATATATCAAGTTGGTGTTTTCCTGAAGGTAATGATAATAGTATTTTAGATGTGATAGTATGTTGGATTATTTCCATCATGTATCATTAAATGTCAAATGTGTAGAAAATTTTAAATTTTATTTAACTTTTCTAAATATAAACAACTGTTAGTAATAACACACAAAAACATTACAGGTTAGTAGAATACATAATGTTTCCAATGGTCTGGCCTAACCAGTGATGTTGCTAATCCATATATGATGCAACATAGTTATTTATTTTTTCCAATGCTTATAAGTCTCATTAAAGTTTAATATAACTTCATGTTCATCATCTTTTACTCCTTCTTTTATTTACTAAATAAATGCTTTATTGCAATAAGAATAAAATGATAATAGGAATAAAATATAATAAACTAATATGCAGACAAAAGAGATACACAATAAATACAATGCAAAAGTGCTTGCAAAATGAGAATATAAAACTATAATTGTTCTTAATTAAGAATTTACTCAACAAAACAAATTTTTACTTAATCTGAAGAAAAGTATAAAAAATCAAAAAGTTCTGTATAGTATTCAAATTTTTTTTTTTAAAACTATCCATACAGAAAAATATTGTGTCAGGGTTGTGATCCAGAAAAAGTAGCATATATTTCAATGTTATTGTTCCAGAATCAAAGAAAATAGATAAAAAAAAGAAAAAAAAAAGATATATGCATAAATTATAGATAGTGATTTTAATGTATTATCAAATTATGCCACATATGGTTTAGTACAGCTCATTTATCACTTTTAGTGCTTGAACTTCTTGGGAATTTTTGCCTGAATACCATTTAATTATTATTATCATCAAAGCATGAAGATCATTAAGGATTAACAGATAATAAATAATTTAATTTAATATTTTGTGATACAACTATTAACCCTATTCAAAGATTAAAACTTTTTTTAAGAATTAAGAAGCATTATTTTGTCTAATATTATCAAATGTAAAATATATTTTTTTCCAGATAAAACTTTTATTATAATTAATTATCTGCCAAAGACTCACCAAATTCATTAAAATAACAATTATTTAAGACATTATTTTTTTGCAAAGAGCAAAATGTGCATAGCAATGACTTTTTCTATTATTGGATATATTTTTTTTTGATATACAACTGTATTATTTTTTGAAATAGCATAAAATGTTATACATTGTTTCTCAATTTGACTTCTAAACTCCAATAGGAGGAATCTTCAGTTGAAATCTCACTTAGTTGTTTTTTTTTTTTTGTACTTTTTTTAATCAGAGGGTTTTCTTTATCTCCAGCAACCTGATCTATTTTTTTTTGATGAAGTTGTTTTGCTCATATTTTTGTTAGAAGATAGCTGAGCATCATATATGCCAGAAATATTACACTGACAGAATCTCTTTTTCACCATCAATCTAAATTCACTTATTATTTTTTATAATAGATTTTCCATTCTTTTTAAACTTGAAGATGGTTTATCATACTCAATAAAATTCAATGTCTTATAAATATTTTGATTTCATATTCTTTCCTTCATTTGAGATTCACTAATTTGGCTGGAATATTTTTGCCACATCTATTCCATGAAAATCTAGCATTGTGATAAACTAGATATATAACACATTATATTTTGCCTAAATATTTTTATTATTTGAGAATCTAATTAGAGAAAAGACTTTCCTTAAATATAAAATTTATAATACTTTCCTATGGCATTTTATATGCTAATAGGAATATTTAGTAAAGTATTAAATAAATAAAAAAAATCATATTTATCCACTGAGAAAATTGAATTTAAAAAGGGAAGGGGGTGCGCTTTTTCCTCCTAATATTTTAAAGTTTTTTATTTTTTGCAATACTTATATTTTAAAATAATTAATATTTTATACTTATTATCAATATTTTTTCCCCACATAAATTAAAATAGTATTGAAACCACATTACATTTATAGATCTTTATTAATACATAATTTTAATTATGCTAAAAAACTACAATTTATTTTTAAAAAATAACATTTTTAATTTAATGAGATAGATCAACCTTCAGTTTATTATTTTATATTATTTTGTAACAATATCTAAATATAAATTTTAGCTGACAATTCATACATATATATATTGTTTTGCTTAATATTTTCTTTATACTCAAATTATAAAACATAATTTATTACAGTAATATTTTATACAAAATTTTATCAATTAGAAATTAATGTTATATATGTGTCTATATAATACTATGTTTAGATGCTCAGAATACCCAATGATGCTATGACAGTAAAGTAACTTGTTGATCACAATAGCCTCTTTAATTAAGCAAACAGATTTTTTTTTTTAAAAAAAAAAAGTTTTATTTGCCTTAACTGAAAAAAGGTTCACAGAACTGCAATTTTTTTTTTAAAAAAATCCACTTCTGATATTTAATTCTATATCTTCTTCAACATTATTAAGAACATATCAGTAACGACAATAATTCTATATATATATATATATATTATTTTAAAGAATGATATACATATAACGACAATAATTCTATATATATATATATATATTATTTTAAAGAATGATATATGTAATCATTGACAGTTATCAAACAAGTAGCTCTTTCTAATTAACAAATTCCTCTTATAAATATAATTAGGGCAGAGGAAATATATATTTTTAAAAACAATTTTATACATATATATATAATCATAAGACATATGAAACCCAAATTATCTTTTTAAAATCATATATTATTATGTAATCGGTTTTTTAAAATGAATTAATGAATTTTATGTGGTACACATTTATTTATATGATTAGTTAATAATATTTAGTAATTAGCAAAAAAAAAGTTTTGCCAAAAAATTTAAATAATTTACTTCAATAATTTTTATTGTTTATAATATATTTTAAATGCAGTTAAAACATCTATTTAATTTTGACATATTGCCTATTCATTTATAAATAATAGTCTAGTTAATCAATATTATTTTTTATTAAATTACACAATTTTTTTTACTTTGAATGTACTTTAAAAATAAATAAATTTCAAATTTTTAAAGATTGATTACATATGTATGCATTGAAAAATATGTTAATTTTTTAAATTTAAAATATTAATTAATGGATTTTTAAATGTAAAATTAAGGAATAATGCACAATTCGAAGTACAGTATAGAAGAGCTAAATACAATACTAAGTTTTTATTTTCTTTTATAATTTTCAGTATTACTTTTTTTAAAAAAAAAAACAAATAAAAACAAGTATATATAAATAGTTGTCTATTTATACAAGATAAAACAAAGAGATGAAAATTGATGATTTCCACCTTTAAAAATTTTAAATTAAAAAAAATAAATATGTTAATTAGGACAAAAGCATAAAAAAAAATTGTAAAAATAATAATATAAATATGAATTATCAATGAATACCAGATGGCAAATCCTCAGATATTTTTGGGTATTGGATAAAATCAATAACAAGTATGGGGATGCATATATCCAGCGCCTATTATTATTTCTTTTATACTACTCAAGACAATGATTTGAATGTTTCAGCAGACTAAGATTTTAAACCCATGATCAACTTACTACTCTAGGGATAACACTATAATAGCAACCACATTTTTATAACCTCAGATATATGCTAACTATATATAATTTTATTATTTTTTCATTAGAAATAATGGAATATACCAAAAACTAAAGTATCATATGACTCTCCTAGCTCACATTTACCATTTGCATTAACAGCAGTAGAACATTTTAGATGATTCTGTTCTAAAACCATTTATATATGCTTGAATAATCAATAGACAATAAATAGCAGAATTAAAACGATTACCATAATACATTTTGATTATGGGACTTTGATCAAAAGTTCTTAGAGATAATATAAAATTGAAGCTATTACATGGGTCATAATTAATATAATGTCAGAGCTATACTATTAGTCAATGAAGTTGTACTGGATGCAAAACTTTAAAATATTGACTTTTCAGTAATTAGGTTGAAAAGTATAGAAGCAGTGAAAGTGGTTGCTGAATGTTACATGTAATTCAACTCTTCTCTAATAAAAGTCAATAACTGAAAACTATACTGAGGATCTAGTTGGTGCTGCTATCAGATAGCTGTTGATTAGTCATACTTACATAGGTAAGTCTAGGGATAGAATGATTAGAGTAGAAAACATACATTAATATAGATGTTAAGTGTATACTGAGAAACTTATGAAATACTTGCTTTGTCAATAAATCTAAAAAATAAGTTTATTAACTCTGAACTTTAAGCAAAGCAAAATCTTTGATCGAACAATAAGTCTTAATTAAATTTTTTTATAGCATTTAATCATAGAATTTAATGATAAAAAAATCCTTAAGCTTATGAGATATATCATACCATTTACACCTTCCTTAAACACTTTATCAATACTTTTATTCATATCAAACTAACAGTTTTGATTGTCCTGCAGTCATCATCATAGCTCTTGTTAATTCTATTTCCAAAACCCAACTCTAAAGTGTTTAAGAAAGGTGTAAATGGTATGATATATTAAAATAGAAATCAATACATAGAAGTAGAAAATTATATTACTTACGAGATATAATAATAAATAATCTATATTTGTGAGTATACATCTTTGAAGGATTGGAAAGATGAAATTGATAAAGAATAACAGCTCTTTCAAAAAGTATTTTCTATTAAACTTAAGTATAGTTTCTATAAAGAGATTCTATTTTTAGTATAGATGCATTATAGAGATATAACATCAATTGTTTTATTGTGAAAATATGACTGAAAATAAAATACAATAGAAAACTACAATCCAGTAAAAGTTTTTTTTTTTTAATAAGTAGAAGATTTTCTGCATTCTAGTTTGAAAGACAGCAATACAAGTTGTCCAATAAAAAAACCCTGATTAAAGTTGTGTATAATATATGTAGATGCATTTAATGTCCATAGATTGAGATTATAATAATTATACAACTCATTTATAATAATTACAACAATATTATATGCCACTTATAAAATAGATTTAAATAATGAATATCAATAAATACAAAATAAAAGTATGAGCATTTGAAGACCTATAGATTTGCTTAATAGAAGAAACTTGGCTGCAATCCATTTTAGGAGATATTACCACAACCATATGTTTGAAATGTAAAATCATTAATTATGACATTTAACATATAAGAGTGTAGCGTAAGAATAAATGAAAAAGTGTACTGTTAAAAAGGTGGCAATTGTTATGCTTTTGTACAAAGAGTATAATAGATATATTTTTGAACATCATTACATTAAAATATGTATCTACAATAAAAAAAATTTATAAACCAATAAAGAATATTTAATAATAATTTAGATATTTATTAAAAAGGGAATTGTTGTGCTGGTTAAAACTACAGCACAGAAAATGTATATCTATAATATATATGTGCATATGTAAGCATTAAAACTGGTCAACACTTAGACAATCCCAATATCAATAACAATCAACAACCTCAAACTGTTGTCAAGGCAATTTTTTAATAATAAAGATTATTTAGATTAATGCAGACTTTGAATTATGATAATTCAACATCAAAAATCAAAATAGTTTGCTAAAAATTATCTATTATAGGACATTATACCATGAGATTCTTTCTCTCTTCCACTCATTATATATATATCAAGATAATTAAAATGATCCACATTGTCAACTGACAATTGTGCTATTTATTTTTTTTAATTAAAAAAAAAAAGATTTACATGCACAAAATATTCTTAATATTTTGAATATTAGTTATAAAAATGTTGTTGCTTTATTAGCCATGACGTAAGCATATTTGACATGGGTAGTTATCAGTTGATCATTTTAATTATCTTGCTAATTTATAATAAAATATGGGCTTGCATACAGAGGCAGTATTCAGATTTTAGTAGCTGCTACTTGTCAAGTTAAAATAGAGAATATTTTATCATAACTGTACAATCATTTCAACTAAATTTCTCGTTTACAGGGCGCTAGCTATTCTATAAATTTTTACATGGATGTGAGCCATAGAACTTATTATAAACAGTGAACAAATTTATTTAAAATGTTTTTTTTTAATATTGTGAAAATGACAGCAAGATCATAAGATAAATCAATATTTTCTTTAGCTTATTGGATGTGTGATATTCAATCTACTGTTGTAAGAGAGCGTCTTCACTAGCTTGGGTATGTAAAATGAATAAAAAGCAAAATATTTCCTAGAAAAAAACATTTAGTGACCTTTATAGCAAGCAACTCTTACTTTTTTATAATTAATACCTTCAATGGAAGCATATAACTGAAGGTAGAATATAATGGAGAGCTAAAACTAGGCAACATATTGAAGTTAAAAATAGAAAGAAAAATATATAAATGGTTTAATTAAGAACAATAAAGAACCAAATATGGTCAAGATAATATATATATATATATATATCATTTTCAATCACTATCTTTCCAATGCAAGATGAAAATTTCAAATATAATCCAGTTTCTCACATCACACAACAAACTTTCTTCTTTCACCAATACATCTCATAAGTGATTTTTTGTAGGTTGTTTACAATTTTGGACTGCAGTTTAAATATTTAATTATCCATCTATGAACATCTATTTTAGAAATCTTTCCAGCCCATTTCCATTTTAGTATCTTCATTCTTTCAATGATGTAAATTATATCTGTTTGTTCAATTAGTCATGTATTTTATTTCTGATATTTTCTTTTATTCCTAATATACATCTCTCCATACTTTGTTGAGTAGTCTGAAATCTATATTGCTTTTCTGTTAAGTGTTTTTTAAATCTATAAGTAAGAACTGATAAATCACATATATTAAAAACTTTCCTTTTCAAACATATACAGATCTTACCTTTTAATACTAAGTAATTTCTACTAAAAGCACTCCACCCAAGTTTAATTCTATGATTAATTTCATCTATTACATTTTTATCTACATTGATTATATAATCAAGATATTTGCAATTGCCAATTTCTTTTAATTCATGATTATCAAATCTTTATTTCTTTTTGAAAATATTCAATGAACATTATTTTAGTTTTTTTTTACCATTTATCTATAGTCTTACTTTCTTATTTTCATTTGATAACTCTTGTTCCTGAAGTTATGAAGCATTATTTGTAAAAATAACTACATCGTTTGCAAAATCTAAATGATTTAAATAATCTGTTTACTTTTACTCCATTAGCTTCCCATTTAAATCCATAACATAAATAAACACTTGGATTAATAATCAAAAAAAGTAAATAAAAGTAGAACTGAAGTAGATGCATATAACATTAAATAGAGAATAAGTAAGTTAAATAAATAAATAAAATTAAATATTATTACTTGAAAAGTAGAATGTAGAACGAATTTAGAAAATGTAATACAGAGAGCGCACCAGTAGCTCAAACAAGCTCTTAATTGATAAGTGCGGTGAGAAAAAATATTTAAAATCTCTATCTGGAACATTCTTATCCCAGACCAATTGTTTTTGAGCTTATGTCTCACCTCGGTAAGGAGCTAGAATGTTCAGACCCTGGTCAAGCATTGGTGGTCGAGAGGTCAGTGGTGGCTGCTTTACAAGCAGTTGTCCTGGGTTAGCGGGTTCACTTCCCAGCTGATACTATGACACATGAGAAAAAAACAAAAAAACTCTGCACTAATTTCATATGTAATATTTAAGCAGAAACTCAGAAGTTTTTACATGAAAATGTCTTTTATTCCAGCTATCTAACTTAAATATAACATCAATTAGGAGCTTATTTGAGCTATTGATATGCTCTCTGTATTACCTTTTTATAAATACAAGCTTATAAAAGCAATGTCACACTATATACGACTTGCTTTATTGATTATTATAATTTTACCTTTAAGGCTTTGGCAATGCTGAGGCTATTAATATATGGTAGATCTGAATTTGGTTCAGTCACATATAGCTATTTAAGTTAGATAGCTGGTGTAAAAGACATTTTCATGTCCAAAAACTTCAGAGTTTCTGCTTAAATATGTATGAAATGAGTGCTGAGTTTTGAGTTGATATTTTAGATCTAGGGTCTGAATATTCTAGCTATCCACTGAGGTGAGCCATAAGCTCAAAACCAATTGGTCTGGGGATAAGAATGTTCCAGATAGAGATTTTAAATATTTTCTCTCACTGCACTTATCAATTAAGAGCTTGTTTGAGCTATTGGTACACTCTCTGTGTTATATTTTTGTAAATACAAGCTTCTAAATGCAATGTCATGCTACATATGACTTGCTTTATTGATTATTAAATAATTAAATATAAAAAATAAATAAAAACAATTTGTTAGTCAAAAAAGTAGTTACTCAAAGAATATGCTGCATTATTTATATGATTTTTAATTATATGCTATCAAAAAATGTAAGTAAAAAAAGTAAACAAATAAATAATAAAAATATGAAATTCACTAAATTATTAAATTTTACAAACCTCAGTATGCTGGCAGCCATTTTTCCTTACTAAATATAATGTTCCCAAATTTTAAATGCAAATATGTTTAACTACATTTTTTTTACAATTCAGTATAATTTCAGTACCATACATGTAAATAAGCAATAATAAATAAATAAAATTAAAATTAATTTAACAAATTTTATGATGCTGCTGTAATCATTTTTCATCTCAGAGCATCATATGTGATTATGTTTGTAAATAATGTTTCTCTGACTTAAATTAAAACCTTCATTTTATTATTCTTTCAAAATTTGATTCACACAATAAAATCTTTTTCAAGTGTAATGCTAAAAGTTTAATGAAATTTAGGAATATTCATAAAGTTAATACAGACTTAAAAATGCTAAAACAATTAGAGAAGGCAAGCCTCTGACATAAGACTGCTATTATGTTTATGTTATGTTTGTACTAAAAAAAGTCATTGAAAAAAAAGAATACAGTCTAGAGCATATTTAATTCTGATGAAAGTGGGAATTCTACTCATTCATTTTTTTTTTTTTTAAAAAAAAAAGGGAAAGATATGATATAATAAGTTATTTTATTTTTTGAATGAGTGTGAGTGAATAAGCACACAGTAAATATATATGTATTCTTTAATTTATTATTAATAACTAAATTATTGTTATTTTTATACTTTTGTTTATACTATAACTCTAATTTATGTATGCATTTTATAGATTAAAAAATGTTATGTAAAAAAATAATATTGTCAATAGACAATATGAATTTATTGTAATCAAAACTTAGCAATAAAATCAGAGATATTATATGCAATATATAATGTATATGAAGGAATGAGATAAAAAATAAAATATTGTGTTCCACTTGAACATCAAAAAATATTGAAACAAAATTGAGTTTTTGTTAATAGGCATGAAATTACTATAGCTTAACAAAATAATGAACACATTTAATCTTAACAAGTCTTTAACATTTTTTCCCCATTTATTCAATCATTGAATAAGTAACTGAATAACTTTATTGCTCAGAAGTTCATAAGAAGTTTGAGTGTTGGAAGTGACAGACTGCTGGGAATGATACATGGATTTTCAACTCCAGAGCCTGCCACTCTATTACTGCACTAAACTATGTGGAGCTTAATCATTTATATAATAAAATAACCAAATAAATTAATTATTTAATATAACAAGCATTGTCATACTCCTAAATAATATTTAATGAACTTAATACAGTAAAATATATAAATGTATACACACAAGTACACACATATATGCATATAATTAACATAAAATAAAATTGGCTAGCAAGAATAGACTATAATATCAATCTAGTTTAATAGTTTAAATTTAAATATACAACTATTTTTATAAATATCTCATTATTATTATATTGCTTTTAAACGTTCTATATTCTCAATATACAGTAAAGCATTAAACTATCCAGTTATTGAAAGACTCAAGCTTCACTCTAACCATAGTCAATTCATAAAAAAGTAATTATTTACATCTTTTCACTTTCTATCTTTTGCCAATAACTGCTACCATTATATATTACAACACTATAATAATAATAATAATAATAATAATAATAATAATAATAATAATAATAATAATAATAATAATAATAATAATAATAATAATAATAATAATAATAATAATAATAATAATAATAATAATAATAATAATAATAATAATAATAATAATAATAATAATAATAATAATAATAATAATAATAATAATAATAATAATAATAATAATAATAATAATAATAATAATAATAATAATAATAATAATAATAATAATAATAATAATAATAATAATAATAATAATAATAATAATAATAATAATAATAATAACAACAACAACAATAATAATAATTACTAATAATAATAATAGTGATGATGATGATGATAATAATAACAACAGCAACAACTTCAGTAAAATCAAAGTCAAGAATGAAGGTAAGGACTACTCTTTTTTTTACATGTCATCTATTTTTTAATAAATTTAATTAAAACTAATAATATTTTATAATGGGAAACTCACAATTTTAAACTTCATTTTTTGAATTATTTTAGATCAGTCATTAATTATTTTTGGATCACTAATTAATGAAAAGAATGAATTGATTAAAAATTAAGTCAAAATGTGTTTATACATATATTATGAATATATATTGATTCTTAACATATGAGCATAAAGAATGAAAAAATAGATTAAATTTTTTTTATGAACAAATATATACATAAGCTAAAATTTATATTAGAAAAGCTAATTTACAAAAAATATGAATTATTAAAAAATCATATCACTTTATTCATTTTGATTTTCAACTGAGTAAAAAGTATAAAAATAATGTTTGCAATTTTATTTTAATATTTATTCTCAAAATATTAGCAGAATAAAAATTAATATGCGGCCATTTTTATATCAGCAAGTAGTCACAAAGATTCACTTCTGAAACAGACATAAAAAAAGACACAACATCCACTATAAATTTTTTTTATCGTAGATGCAATGTAAAGTTCCTTTGTAATCAAGTAAATTTAATAACTGAATTAAATTTATTTTCACTTGGATCTTTTAAACAATATTTGCTAATAATTTTTGTTTAATAAATTTCATTGATAAAAAATTAAATTACATTAATAAATTATGTTTAATATATTCCATTAATATAATTTAAATTAAATTTTTATTTTATTAACAATTTTTTTTTAAACAACAAATTGAAAAATAACTTCTCAAACATTTTTTCTTTTAATTATTATATTTAAAAAAAAAAAAGAGTTTATTTATATCAGTAAAATTTCTTATGAAAAAAATAAAGAACAAAGATTTTTAGAATGACAATATTAAATATGCATTTAAATAAAACAAATTATTTACCCTACTTTAAATGACTTTAAAATTTGTTGGATTTCTTCATTATGCATCAGTTATATTTGAATATATAAGTATAATGTATATACTGAATTTTAGATGTAATTTAAAGGAGAAGTGAATAGTTAAATGGAGCTTGAAAGTCTGTGTTCAAATCCCCTTTAAATCATCATTTATATATATATATATATATTGTAACAGTATGCACTCTCTCAATGAGATAAGTTAAGGCAGTCGCATCTCACTATAGTCAGATTTAAGTTCTTCATATAGGATGCCATGAATGATATGATTTAACTTTGATATACAACTATATCTGTTCCCAATAAATAAATTATTATTAACAAATTGATTATATCTAAACCACATCAAATCAATTTTCACCTTAATTGACTTAACCGTTATGCTCAAATTTCGAACTCAGGGAAGTTTAACAATTGACTCTCTTCAGGGGTTCCTGTCAATATACTAGAGTAATATTAACAACAAATCTCACTAACTCTTTAGAATGGGTTTCATGAAGTTAATATAATAATCAATAAAGATTATTATATTAAATGTTTGTTCTTATCTTATAAAATCAAATAAATAAATAAAACAAGATTGAAGACTTCATTTAGTTTGATATAAAAAACATAATAATTATTTATTTAACAAATAGTAACTTAAACTTTATAATATATAAAAATTATTTATATATCTACTTCCTTATATTAAAAATATAAATATTCTATTTATTTATGGTAGATATATTTTCTAACTTATAACACTATATGATTTTATAATGTATATAAAATATAAGTATCCAAATATTAAGACTTCTACATTAACACTATTATACATTAATTAAATTATACAAATAATAATCCAATTATTTATATATAATATTTTCATTCATTAAAATGATTGTATGTAATTTGTGTTTATTAATATAAAAATATATATTTCATATCAATGTTAGTCATTTATCCACTTATCCTACATAATGTTTATTAGACTATTTGGATTAGTATAAACAATATAGTGTCATGTCATAAAAAATAATAGTATGTGAATTGAAAAATAATTTAATTTCTTACCTCCAAGTTCACTTTATCCCTTTATATTTTTACTTGCCTTTCTCATATTAATATTTTTTAACCTATATCTAAATTTTTATTAATCATAAATAAAAACAAAAATATTTTAAATTATTAATTCTCTCTTATTATTCATTTCTTTAATGAAATGAACTTGATAATAAAGGAAATGAAATTAATGTTTCCCAATTATAATTTTTAAAAATTAAATATTTATAAAAGTTAATGCAATAGTCCTCGATGTTCCTGGAATTTGCGAATGAAAATCCTTCAAAGATACAATTTTTAATTCCTTTGTTGTTATACATTGAAGAAAATAATAGGATATCCCAAGTTGATGTTTAGTTTCCTCTTTGTATGTAGATGTCATTTTCATTAATATACAGTTCCTTAATTAACAATTATAATTCCATTTTGAAGATATAGCTTCTATATAATTTTATAGGCATTTAGCAAAAGATGTTATTCACACATATATATTTGATTAGCCATCACATTTTATACTCATGATAAATAGGTGTTCTACTCATTCTGCATTTTTCTTATAATGTAAAATACATTAAATTTAGTTGAAGTTTTATAAACATGTTCTTTTTAAAATGAAGTTTACATTTAGAACTCCAATTAGAACAATTTTTATAGACCATGAAAATATTTTCAAATTACTTTCTTTAAAAAAATATTAGAAATTTATTCTAATAAGTATCAAATCATTCAAAATATAAATTTTATCTTATACACTGTTCTTTTAAATCGAACACAATATAAGTCTTTGTGAGGATATAGCTGAAAGAATAGAATCCTTAACCCAGAGGTCATCACCTTGTCAACTGTCTTCTCAACAATGATTTTTCATTTTAAGGAATGAAAAATACTAACTTACTAAATTATATATTTATTTTTTATAAATATAATAAGGATACAAATATAATATATAGCTATTGATTATATGTATGTATGAGTATATATATATACTCCTACAATATATATATATATATATCATGACTGTAAGTTTGTGGTCTACCTTTAAAAAATGTTTAATTGTAAAAAATGAGATTATAAAGAAGAAACCCTTGCTTTAAGAGTTTATTTGTTAAACATACTGTGAGTCATTATTTTGTATATAGTTTAGGATAATATCTAATATATGTTTTATTTTTATAAAACATGAACATAATTTTTTTTATTATTTTATTATTATTAATTATTTTATTATTTTGCACATTAAAAACTAAATAAAAATGGTGATTAATCAGTATAAGAATATATGCCATTTAATGCATTTTATGCACACACATATATATGAGTGAGATGTGTATACAATTGGTTTGCATACATGTAAGTTAAAAAGGAGATGACTTTTACAAACAAAAACAAAAAATTAAATATAAAAGGTATTTGTCAAAAACTATATTATATCAATTATTATTTTTTTAAATCTTAAAATTATTAAGAACAATATTATTTGAAGGTCATGTGATAAAATTAAAAATACATAATTAAATCTATGAAAAACTATAGAATGTGAATTCAAAAAATAGGCATATAAGATGCTGAACAAAAAGACATTCTAAAAATTGGATTGATATTCTTCAAACATGGATAAAATTTTATAGATTTTTTTTTAAGTATAAGGGAGTTATATTTCAAAAATCAATATAGTAAACAACTAAACAATGAAGAAACAAGTTCATTGCAAGTTGAGGTTCTTAAGAGACTTCAAGGATTATCTTCTTCACCAAAGCACATCAGACCATGATCATATTCAAACCATCATCATCATTATTATTACCAAAATATTACACCTACAACAGCTGCTATAAATAATTGAAAATAAAAACCATAGTAAAATATGTAAGCTACAGCATCATGTTAGTAAATTTTAGCAGTTAAAATTTTACTCTATTCTAGCTGAAATATCAAAACTCTAGAATTCTATATCATTCTATTTTATTTTATTATTAAAAATTACAAAATTACTTCAAAAATGACCAGCATATTTCACTTAATTAACAAATTAACTTCAAAAAAATTGTTTTAAATTGTTTATTGAATGGAAGCATCAGTTGCACACAATATTCCTGCTAATTATTATTATACATTATGCATAATCAATATTCATCATAATAAAAACTTTACAAAAGATTGCTCAGTTTATTTATAGTACAAAAAAGGGGTGGGAAACCACCACCACCGCCGCCGCCGCCACCACCATCACCACCATCCCCCACCCCCACCACTACCACCACTACTACCACCACTACTACTACCACTACTACTACCACCACTACTACTACTACTACTACTACTATTGTTGTTATTATTATTATTTTTTCTTTCTTATGATAAAAAAATCATTCCTTAATAAGTAATTCCTTAGTAAGTAATAGTATAGTAATCTTGCATAATATTACATACAGTGTTGTACAATATATATATATATTTTGAGTCAATATTATTCAAGTGTGATAGAGGTACATTCATTTTTTTAAAATCTGGTCATGATAATCATATTTAGATATCTGTTTTGAGAATACACACACACACATACATTTTTAGGTTATCATAGTAAAGGCAATAATTCAGTACTTAACTTACACATATATTTCCAAAGGTAATACTCATGTTTATTTATTTTTATCTATTTATTTTTTTTGTTTGTAAATAAACTATTATTTTATTTTAAATTTGACCACCATATATATATTTATTTGTAGTATTAACAATTCATTAATGCATAATAGATTAATTGCCTCATGTGTACTTGAATCCTGAGAGATTATTGTTGACCATAAACATTTAGCAGAGAGTAATATTATGTGTAACAAGAATTAAATTTAGCCATGGTGCTGAAATGGATTTTATGTATTACATTTCCATACTCACATATATAGTTCAAAGGGCATACCTAAGAAAGTACCAGATTAGTGCTAACATAAAGATGTAAATTAACTTATAAATTTCAGACACATGTAATATATTTATACTAAGGTTACAAGAAAAGATATAATTTTTTGGATAAATTTGATCTCAGCATCTCTAATTGAATTAAATGTTGTTTGGATGTAATAAAACTTTCTTACTGCATAGAGCATTGATGTTTGCATTCTCCCACAAATGGCACATTGATATTCTTTCTCTCTACAAGGCTTTCTCTTTTGTAACAAACTCATAATTACATTTTGATATCTTAATCCCATTTATATTGATAATACATTTTTTATATTTACAATTTGGCAGGCTCAATTCATGGAGCCTCCACAAGACCAACTATTTTTGATATTTACAATTTGGTACCCAATGCAGGGCTCAAAAGATATTTGATGGCAATTTGCATCAATGATTTTTTTTCTAAGGCTAAAATTGAGATAGTTTAGCATTTTTTATCAGATATAAATGTCAGTTAATAAACTTCAAATGATGTTTTAATAATATAGAATTACATCATAATTTAGAGTAAAACAATATTAATGCTGTTGGGTATTTTATATAATAAATAGTTCATATATATTTTTTATTGTTCTCTTTTTCTACCTAGATAATACATTTTAAGTAGATGGTTCTGAGATCTTGGGATCTTCACCTTGAATATTAAAGATAGAATTGTATTAGATATTAATTGACTATATTATGTGTGATATAGTTATTATTTTTGTTTAATTAGGAATATATTTTTTTATGATATGGAAGGTCCTGGAAAAGAAATGTGTTGTGGCTCTGAATCTAGTCAAGATGCCATAATGACAATTCTTCGTGAACTTTGTGAAAAATTTGAGGAATATCAAGCTAAACTTAAAAAATCATAAGACAAATCTGATAAAAGATTTTAGGAATTTCAAGCCTAAGTCTAATAGAATATTTGAAAATCCCAAATCATAGAAAATTTTGAAGATTATCAGGCTAAATTTAAAGAGTCTCAAGCCAAATCTGATAGAAAATTTGAGGAATCTCAGGATAATTCTAGCAAAAGATTTGACAAATCTCAGACTAAGCCTGATAGAAAATTTGAGGAATTTCAAATTGAATGGAGTAAAAGATTTTAGAACTTTTAAACTGAGGTTAAAGAATCTCATGTTGAGTGTCAAAACTTTCAAAGGCAAATGTTGGTTGAGCAAAAAGAAAACTAGGTCTTTCACAATGAAATGAAACATTTTAAGAAAGAAATTGAATCTTCAATTCATTATATTCACCAAAAATTTAGGCAAGAATTGGTAATTACTGTTAATCAGTATAATGAAAATGTTCTTGTTATCATTGAAAATAAATGGCAGCATGTAGCTGATTAATCTGTTGCTGATATTAATTGCCTATATAAAGAAATATAAGGCAAATAGATATAGTTATCAAGCAGTGCCATTTTGATAATGTGGAGGTACAAATCAATCAGTTCTAAGTCAAACTGATGGGAGTTTATAAGCTAATGATTTTTATAAATTGGAAGAATTTAAACAATCCTTAGTGTCAACTGGAATAGAAAACATGAAAACCAAAATAATATCAGATAAAGGGGTGGGAAGCATTGTAGATAAATGCAAATTTGAATTTAATCAAGGAATATTAGATATTAATGGTCAAGTTGGAGGTTTAAAAGACCAGATTAAAGGTTTAATACAGTTACTATGTGAAAAGGATGTTTACCTTGTGATAATCAAAAGTAAACTGACACATACATATTTCCAAAGGCAATACTCATATATTCATTTGTCATTTATTTATTTTACTTATTTGTAAATAAACTTTATTTTATTTTAAATTTGATATATATTTATATATTGTAATATTAATAATTCATTGATGCATAATATATTAATTGCTTTATGTGTTCTTGAATTCTGAGAGATTATTGTTGATCATTACATTTCAATACTTACATATATAGTTCAAAGGGCATACCTAAGAAAGTACCATATTAGTGCTAATATAAAGATTTATAGGCTAAATTTGAACTTAAATATCTCTAATTGAATTAAATGTTGTTTGGATGTAATAAAACTCTTCTCACTCCACATAGCATTGATGTTTACATTCTGCCATACATGACACATCAATACTTTTTCTCTCTACCAGGCTTTCACTGCTCTCTCTCTTTTAAAACAATCTCACAATTACACTTTTGCATTCCAATCCATGCATACTAACATCAATTATATCTACCATTTAGCTGTCCCAATTCATGTAGCCTTCACAAGACTGACAATTTTTGAAATTTACAATATATATAAACTCTCTCCTACATTTTCCTGTCCTTTTCCTTATATTCTCTATCTTAATATTTTGCTTCTAAATTTGATATTTAGTATAACTGTCAAATAATATACAACGTATATAAATAAATGAATCTAAATAAAAGCACTTAAAAATAATTTTAGTAGTAATTAATTAAATAATAAAAATTAATTTTTCCCATTATAATCCAAATTAATCATTACTTTTATATATACATAAAAGCAATGAATCAAAAATAAAATTAATTTGTGATTCAATTAGAAACTGATCACGGGCAAACACACGTCTCAGCACATTATTCAAATTTTACTATAGTAACTGACTAAAATTTTTATGGATAAATGTTAGCTTTGCACAACTGCATTTTGAATTCAGCTTTCCATGCATCATTGCGAATTTCAAGATACATTAGATGATTCGCCAGATAAAATGAGTTTAGTTTTATGATTGATGAAATATTAGGAAATACCACTTCTAAAATCTACAAAAGAACATAAATAAAATAGCCTATTGGATAAGCATAGTTTGAAGCAGTAGATATTTTATGCATTGTTTTTATGATATCTTGCCATCTTGCAATATTACTTTCTGAAAGTAAAGTTTATTTGAAAAGCAATATGTATACACATCCATGTGCGTAAAAAGTTTTACTATTTTGTGTAAACATGATAGCAATGCCATAAATCTAAATGAGTTAAATTAATTCAGCAATTAAAAGTAAAAGTAGTAGGAAATGAACAATTTTATTTATTAACTGTAATGCTAAAGTTCAAGCCTGGGTAAAAACATTATTTAAACTAAAAAAAAAAAACCTTATAATAAATTAAGCTAAATTGAAAATAATGTTCAATATATAATATATTGATCAATCATTGTATTTACACATCTGAGTAAAAATGAATCTATAATTTTACATTGCTTTTATCAATTTTTACAAATAATACCAAATTTTAAGATAAATTTTTCAGTGACAAGAAATAGATTCTCAGATGAGGTCTATCATCATCAGCACAATTCTTTGTGAGCTGAGAAATATTTTTTAGAAAAATGAACTGTAGTCATATTGCAATATTTAAATCACATATTATTCAAAATTATATATATAAATTAGACATAATTATTGCCTATTGCTATATAAATTTTTGCTATGCCTTTTAAAATTTTAACAAGCATCACAACAATTGATAATAAAAATAACTGAACCTTAAAATATCATTGCTAAACTATTTGCTTCTACATCACTTGAGAAAATCAGAATGTTAAGCCTGAGTTAATTATTAACAATAAGTCTAATGTATTTTTCAAATAGTTTGAAATCTGATCACTTTAATCGTAAGTGTTCATTTCAAAACTTAATTTATTCAAAAAGGTATGTTATATAGTTACAGATGATTAAGCCAACTGACAGGCAATCCATTCATTTACGAATTATTTAATAAATTAAATACTTGTGCTTTTATAAAACTGTCATACACTCAATTATTGTAGTTAATAAGACTTTCATTGCCATATAGCATTACATCAAGAGACAACGCCAAGAATAACATAAAAACAACTTATAAAATAATTCAATAATGCGGGATCATTCTATTTATTTTCTTTGTAAATTTTAAAACTGATATTTTCAAAATAGTATTTTTATTTAGCTTAATTCATCTTTTTTTTTTTTTTAAATAATACTCGATATATCTTTTGATATTTTTAATTATATGCGGAGGCTTACACTCAAAATGATGAGCTATAAATACTTATCACATTATTAGAAAGGAATTTGGTATTTATTATCATCATTGTTTCATAGCTGTAATTCTCTTTGAACATTCCAGGTTCAATTATATTACTAGTACTGCAATGTTGTTCTAAATGTAGTAAGGTAGATAAACTAAATCATATCTGTAGCAGTGGCCCTTGAAGATCTGGGATAATGTTGTTCCTTTTGTTTAGCATCTCCATCTATATCAGATAAATCCTTTTACAAATCCAATAATTAATAACCTTGATAATCTATCCAATATAGCAATCATTTTTTAAAATTAATTTTAAAAATGTTATTCTGCAAGAGATATTGAAAGTTATTAATTAAAAATCTGATCGATTTAGATTATTAGTAAATGGATAAATTTACTAATAAGAAACACTTCTAAGTTGGCAAAATTTTAGAATCACCAATTTTCTTCATGATAAACTTTGAAATATGGCGGCACATAAATTTATATATATAATAGCTTTAAATTGATAGAAAATAAACAGTAATAATAGAAAAATTACATATTTTTGACTACTTACATTGTAATCATTATCACTTGAACTTTGCTAACATGACATGTGATTTTCCAAGATTAGCATCTTGCCTATTTATTAAGGAACTTTTAAATTGATTTATAAAAATTGCCTTTATAATTTTTCTATTTCTATGGTATTATTCTTTATATAATATTCTTGTGTGATCTGAACTGAAGATAAATTTAAAGTTACAATATTTTTATAGTAAAAAAAAACTGAAGCATTATGTGAATGATTATTTGTAGCATTTTTTATATTGCTATAGAATAGTTAATATTCATTTATCTTTTTTCTAAAAACATTTTGATTCAATAATGCATAATTTTTTTGCATCCACAAAGTTGTACTCTTTTGTTTTTTAAAAATAAGATTTTTAGAATTTGTTTTCATTTGAAGAAACATAAAATAAAATATAATTTTCATGAAATATTTTTTAATGCTTTTCAAAGTATAAGCAAATTATTTTCAGAAGCAAAACTTTCCATATAGTAGTGCTACTTAGTGCAAGCCAGAGTAATCAATGGATGCAGGAAGGTCTGTGCATAAAATCCCTATCTAGTGCCTACTCATTCAATATCCCCAGACTAGTTTCCAGCTTGAGGCTTTCATCAGTGAAGAGCTTTGAATCTAAGAGCAATGTACCTAAATCTTAGGATCTAATGCAATCATCCAGAAACTAGTCTAAGAATATTGGATAAGTAGGCACTAAATAGGGATTTTATGCACAGACCTTCTTGCATCAATTGATTGCTCTGGCTTGCACTGAGTAGCGCTACTGTATGGAGAGTTTTGCTTCTGTGAAAAACAACTTGTGTAAGCATAAAGAATGGTAATCAAGTGATGTTTGATGTTTTATAAGCAAATTAGTTAATAATTTTGAAAATCATATTTTTTAAAAAATAAAGAAGTAATATTATTTATCAAATTATATATAAATGCAAGGCTGCAGAAAGGAGTTTGCTATTAACTGAAAGGAGACCCTTTGATTCCTCTTGGAGGCCTTAAAGGAACCGAGCAGGGCAAATTCCTAATGTCCACTCCATACGTTCTTGTCGTTGCAGCTGTTATTACTATATGTTTATTCATATAGTATACGAACATGGATGGGCTGCTCACCAACACGCATTAGCCAGCGTGGTGAGTTTATTGGCTTTTTACCTCTGAGTTTAAGATCAAGAAACACCATGGTCTTTCTTCTCAGTGCCTGATAAGGCAGAATGAATGTTTGTGTAAATGATAAAGATTTTTCCCAATTATACAATTATGACAGACAAAAATAAAGCATGGCCCTTAATCCCAGGAGGCTGTAAAGTCACCAACCAAGGCAGCAGTTGGTGGCCGAAGGCGGAGGGTGCTAAGAATATCCTGGAGGCGGACCCAGGCTGCCATTTGATGACGACTTTTTATTTAGGTACTTACAACTGCAGATCACTTTCAAGTGAAGGAAGATTGCAAGAATTAGAAGAAGAACTCTCTTATATTAAATGGGATATTATTGGACTTTGTGAAGTTAGAAGAAAAGGTGAAGAGACAATTGATTTAAAAAGTGGACATATGTTCTATTATAAAGGCACAAATATTGGAAATACAAGTGGAGTAGGATTCATTATAAATAAAAAGTGGAAGAACAATATTGTGGAGATTGATGGTGTATCAGACAGAGTGGCAAGATTAGTTATACAACTTAATAGCAGATATCAAATGCAGATAATTCAGGTTTATGCCCCAACAAGTTCTCACAGTGATGAAGTAGTAGAAGATTTTTATATGGATGTACAAAAGGCTTTTGATCAGAGTAAACAACATTTTAAAATTGTTATGGGAGATTTTAATGCTAGAATTGGTAAACAAATGAAAGATGAAAGTGTTGTAGGTAATTTTGGTTATGGTAATAGAAATGAGAGAGGACATAGACTTGTGGAGTTTGCAGAGAAGGAAAAACTTTATATTATGAATTCTTTTTTTGAGAAAAATGTTAGAAGAAAATGGACATGGAAGCATCCAAATGAAGGTACAGCAGAATTGGATTATATTTTGACTAACAGAAAATACATATTTCAAGATTGTAATGTTCTTAATAAATTTAACACAGGAAGTGATCATCGATTAGTAAGGGGTAAGATACATGTTAATGTAAAACTAGAGAGACAAAAATTATTAAGAAAAACTATATTTACAGTTGATATTCCTAATCTTCAGAAACATTCTAATGAATTTAAATCAGAACTTACAAATCGGTTTCAAGTATTAGTAGATTTTGAACATGATTCAGATTTGAATGAAATTAATATGAAAATAACTGATACACTTTTAAAAACTGCAACAAAGATAGCTGGTAGAAAAAAGCAGCAATTGACTAATAAAATTTCTACTGAGACTAGAGAACTTATGAAGAAAAGAAGGAATATGAAGATATGCAAGAATGATGCATTAAAAAGAATTGAATATCTCGAATTTTGTAAAATGGTGCGGAAAAGAGTTGAAAATGATATAAGAAAGTATAACTGTGAATTAGCAAGAAAAGCTGTAGAAGAAAATAAAAGTCTTAAGAATGTAAAACAACATTTTGGTATTGGTAGGAAATTTATATCTGCAATAAGGAAAAAAGATGGAATTATTACTAAAAAGAGGGATGACATTATGAAATTGGTAGAAGATTTTTATCGAGAATTATATAGTAATAAAGAACAAGTACCTCCTATATCTATTACATCTTCCGAATTGCCCAGAATTTTAAATGAAGAAGTGAGAAATGCAATTAAATGTATGAAAAAAGGAAAGGCTCCAGGTAATGATGGAATTATAATTGATATATTAAAAGAAGCAGGTGAAGAAACAGAAAAAATATTAGCAAAGTTATATACCAAATGTCTAAATGATAAAGATGTACCGGATGATTGGAAGAATGCAGTAATAATATTAATATTTAAAAAAGGTGATAAAGAAGATATTAGAAATTACAGACCTATCAGCCTTTTATCAGTTTTATATAAAATTTTTACCAAGATAATTACAACTCGTCTACAGAGAACCTTGGATTTTCACCAACCAAGAGAACAAGCTGGATTTAAAAGTGGTTTTAGTACAGTAGATCATATTCAAGTATTGAGAGAAGTTATAGAAAGGACAAATGAATATGAGTTGTCATTGTGTTTTGGATTTGTAGATTATGAAAAGGCATTTGATTCTATAAACATTTCTTCAGTGATTAAAGCATTGGATCATCAAGGTATAGATCCAGGATATTGTCATATTTTAAAGAATATTTATAAAAATGCAACAGCAACAATTAGATTACATAATGATACTGGGAAAGTCAATATTGAGAAAGGTGTAAGACAAGGTGACTCCATATCTCCAAAACCTTTTACAGCAGTGCTGCAAGAAGTATTTTGTGGATTAAAATGGGAAACTAAAGGAGTGAAAGTAAATGGAGATTATTTAAGTCATTTAGATTTCGCAGATGATGTAGTTGTTTTTGCAAATAATGCTTCCGAGCTGCAGGAAATGTTGCAGGAGTTATCAGATGAAAGTAGGAAAGTAGGACTAAAGATAAATGTTAAAAAGACTAAAGTAATGTTTAATCGATTTGCTCAAAATATGAAAATAAAGATTGATTATGATGAATTAGAAGAAGTTAAGAGTTACAAATACCTTGGTCAGATTATTAATACAGATGGAAACATAATAGAGGAAATTAATCATAGAATTAAACTTGGTTGGAGTGCTTTTGGTAGAAATAACTTGATATTAAAAGGAAATATGCCTATGTGTTTGAAAAGAAAGGTTTTTAACAAATGTGTTTTACCAGTTCTTACTTATGGATCTGAGACTTGGACACTTAATAGAAGATCAATACAGAGACTTCAGACCACTCAAAGAAGTATGGAGAGATGTATGTTGGGAGTAACAAGAAGAGATCGAAAACGCAATGTATGGGTAAGAGAACAAACAGGTGTTACTGACCTCATTGAAAAAATTAAAAGATTGAAGTGGAGTTGGGCTGGACATATTGCTAGAAGAGATGATAATAGATGGACAATTGAAATTTTAAACTGGATTCCAAGAGATTGTAAAAGACCTAGAAGGAGACCACATGTAAGATGGATGGATGAAATAAGAAAATGTGTAGGGGTGATGTGGAGAAGAGAAGCTAAAGATCAGAGAAGATGGATTAAACTTGGAGAGACCTTCATCCTGCAGTGGATTGATAATGGTTGATAATGATGATGATGATGATATAAATGCAAAATTGGTAAATCAAGATGTGCTTTAAAAAAAGGTTAAATGAATACTGATTACTTCATAACTATATGAAAAATGCTACAAATAATTAATATAAAACTACTTCATTTTTTAATGATCATAAAAATCTTGTAATTTTAAATTTATCTTCATTTCAAATCATACAAGAATATTACACTAAAAAAGATATCATAGAAAAAGAAAAATTAAAGAGGGCAAGTCTCATAAATCAATTTAAATATTCTATAATAAATAGACAATCTACTAGTTTCCTAGAAAATTATTTGACATGCCTTTTTTATCCAGGTAAGTTCAGTTGATAGTGATTATAATTTAAGTAATCAAAAGTACTTCTACATAATTTCTATATTATTAATGTTTATTTTTACCATTATTACAATTTAAAACTATTATATATAATATATTTTTAAAGTGTAAATTATAATTTTGCATACACAAACACACACACACATATATAATTAAAATACTCTGGAATAAACTTTACGATATTCAATATAAGAAAAATCAATAATAGCTATAGCCAACTTATGGCAGTATGTGCTATTCTGAGTAGCATTTAACAATTAAAATTAAAAAAACAAAATCTCATTAAAGTCACACAACACTAATTTTCCCAAGTGAATGGCCTCATAATGCAATGATATTGTCATGTCTATGAATTGTGTTTAAATGTAAACTGATTAATTAAATGTTTTTTTTTTCAAATTCTGACCAGGCTTAACATCTTTTTCCTATACCCAGCTTTTAAAGAATCTAATTAACCATCTAATATTGATCAATAAATAGATATCTAGAAATTTTTGGAACATAAAAAATAATGATGAAAAATTAATTAAACCCCCAACACCTGTCTGTTGCTAAACTTTGTAAATATTGTATTTTATGAAGAGGAAAGAAGCTGTTGAAGAGATCTTTACCCTGCCAACCTGGGGAAAAAATACCCTCTATCAAATATTATAGAGACTGTAATACCTACTGACAGACCTCCCCCCAGTAAACACATATGGCTTGACACCATTATTAAACAACAATCTCTATACATCGGGCACTCAACAACAGAGTTTAATAATAAAATCAACATCTGGCAGGCACATTGCCTGCTGAATCCTGTTAATACAGTTATTTATGCTCACCTAGGGTGCAGCAATCATAAAATCACCTCAATATTTAAATATCTGCTACTGGAGCCCAAACTTTTGGATTATCTGATCAAGGTGAATATGGATTCCATGCCAACTAATACATTCTTATACTACAAGCAGTTTCTAAATAAAATAGACCCTATTTGTCATGCCTGTTCTAGAGGAGAGGAGTCCTTTAATCATCTGTTAAATATATGTCTAGGCTATAACAGTATTCGAAGAGTTATCTCTCAACACTGCATTATAGCAGTGGATAAAATCCTGGACATCAGGGGTTGTCTCTTCTCTGGAGACTTTACAGTAATCAGGTTATCTATCTTCCTGACATATGCTTTTTGGTACACAAGGTGCAGGACAAAGTTCACACAACCAACACCGGATCCCAATGCTATATTTTGCGATAAGCTCAAAGCTCTTCAAGACAAGGATAAGATACAATCCTCTAGATTTCTGTTTAATAATATATGGAGCCTACTAGTATGGCCCACAGACTCTACATGAATTTTGGACCTGATATATCCACATTGTAGTGTATCGTAGAAGAAGTAGTCTGTGTTGCAACATGTCGGATTCTACTAGAGGGGCATTGATTTCACACTACATGTATCCCAGCTGATAAGTTAGCATTATTGGGCCATTCTCTGCACTAGTAGGGGTGGGAAATACCAACAAAATAGTACGTATTTGCTCATATTATAATCTGCTAGTGCTGAGAATGGCTCTGGCATACTTTTTCCAGACCAACGCCAGCAATGGATGAGCCAACATTAACAAAGTGTATTTATTATGCATCTGTACAATTTTATAATGTCAATAAATATATTTTTAAATATAAAATATTTAAAAGTTATTTTTGTTTTTCTATCTTTTTGTTTTTATCTAATTTATTGTATGAAAGTAAGACTTGGATTCTAAACTTTGTAAATATTGTATTTTATGAAGAGGAAAGAAGCTGTTGAAGAGATCTTTACCCTGCCATAAAATATTTAAAAGTTATTTTTGTTTTTCTATCTTTTTGTTTTTATCTAATTTATTGTATGAAAGTAAGACTTGGATTCTATCGTTGTAACATAAAAGGAATAAAAATTTTCATTCAAGAATGCGCCATAAAAATAGGCAGATCGTAAAACCAATAAATATATTTTTTAGATGGATAAATGTGAGTCTACTATTGTATTATAAGAAATGAAAGAAATAATGCAAGACTTCCTAAAAATATATATTTTATGATAAACTTGAAAATAATCTTTTGGGAAAAGCAGATCCTATTTATATAAAGATTATCTCAAAGGTATTCGAAAAAAGTACAATATTTATTACTTTCTTGATAAATATGAGACAGTGGAGATCTACAATTAGACTAGTTATTGAAGTATTTCAGAAATAAAAATTTGCTACAGAAGAAATCAAAAAGATATTGCAGAATATCAAACAAGTAGAACAACGACTTATACGCTTTATATGTGGACATATCTGTGTTTGATGGATTGATTTATTTATCACAAAATTTATCTCTGTTTTTTTTTTTTTTGTCTTCCTAGCATCTTTTTTTTGTCATGAAGTTGGAATGTCCATACTTATATGAATGGCTGCTGCTAATGATAATTATACTTGCTAATTGAAATCTCTATCAGATAGAAGAAAGCATTATTTATTTTTTTAAAACACTTCTGTATCTAAATAATCATCCAATCAAATGATGTAAAATCAAGAACAGTTTTTTTTTATATATATATTAAATTACAGGTAGATTATATCTTTAATGTTTTTTGTTGTTTTTTAAATTTTTTAAAGCATTTCACTTATTATTATTTTTTTAAATATAACTTTTGCTCATTAATTAAAGTCAGAAAATTTTGCAATTAAACATCATTTGAAGGGACGGAAAATAATAAATGATATAATTCTGCTTTTATAAAAATATTTATATATCCATTTAAGTTTTATATCAATATCTTTAAATTTCAATTGCTTACTGAATTGTTTTCATATAAAATATTTTTAGAGACAAGTGACTGCAGGGGGGGGGGGGATTTGAACATTTTCACCGAAACTTCTGATATCATTAAACCACTAAATATAATTTATTTTTGTTGTTTAGCAGAATATTCCACAAATAGCCTTTATTTAAAACATGATTTGCAATAATAAAAAATAAAGCCTTTCAGTGAGATTATGTGACCAATCTGGAAAAAAAAAATTTAGTTTTTCGTATTTACGGAGAAAAAAGTCACAATTAACATTCAAAAAAATTTAATCAATAAACATAAAAAAACTGAAAGCTTTAAGTTTAAAAAATAATATAAATTTTTCCAACATTAAAAGGTATCTTAAATGAAAGAAATAGAAATACTGATATCGACGCAATAAATGTTTAAAAAATAAATTACTCTAATAATTATTTAGGTAATTTGGAATTTTTAAAAGTGCTAGTTATCTTTTATAAAATAGTGATTAGTTAAGTGTTGGTGGCGTAGTGGTTAGCAATAGCCGCCTTCCAAGCAGCTGGCCCGGGTTCGTTCCCGGGTCAACGCATTTGACATATGAAAAAAAATAGTGAATATTAAAACAATTCCAATGCAAAATATGAAATTTGTAAATAATTAAACTAGCTTATTTTATTAAACAGGCAAAACTCTCCATACAATAGCGCCACCCTGTGCCAACCAGAGTAATCAATGGATGCCAGAAGGCTTGTGCATAAAATCCCCATCTAGTGCCTACTCACCCAATATCCCCAGACTAGTTTCTGGCATGTGACCTTCATCACTGGGGAGCCTTGGATCTGAGAGCACTGCACCTAGATCTTAGGATCTAATGCAACCCTCCAGCAGCCACATCTTATCTCTACTTAACTACAAAACTATGAGAATGAAATTGAAAACACAATATTTTCAATCTAAGCTCAATAGCTTATATAGTCATATGGATCTGAACTCAGTTCTGCATCCATACATTTTGGTGTCTTTGGCTCTTTAATAATCATGGCCACCACTATTCTATTAGGCAGGATTGGTGTTAAACCACTAAACATCACATGATCACCATCTCTTATGCTAGTACATAACTGATAGTAAACAGGCAAAGCTCTCCTACAGTAGTGCCACCCTGTGCCAAACAGAGTAATCAATAGAAGTAGATTTATAAGAGATGGCTGCTGGAGGGTTGCATTAAATCCTAAGATCTAGGTGCAGTGCTCTCAGATCCAAGGTTCCTCACTGACCAAGATCACAAGCCAGAAACTAGTCTAGGGATATTGGATGAGTATGCACTAGATAGGGATTTTATGCACAAGCCTTCTGGCATCCATTAATTACTCTGGTTGGCACAGGGTAACACTACTGCATGGAGAATTTTTCCTGTTTAATAACAGTTATGTGCTAGCATAAGATGGTGATCATGTGATGTTTAGTGGTTTAACACCAATCCTGCCTAATATGATATTCATGGCTATGGTTGTTAAAGAGCCAAAGACTCCAAAATGTATGGGTGCTGAACTGAATTCAGACCCTTATCACTATATAAGCTATTGAGTTTTGAAAATATTATTGTGTTTCAATTTCATTCTCATAGTTTTGTAGTTAAGTGGAGATAAAAGGTGGATGCTGGAGGGTTGCATTAGATCCTAAGATCTAGGTGTAGTGCTCTCAGATTCAAGGCTCCTCACTGATGAAGGCCACAAGCCAGAAACCAGTCTGAGGATATTGAATGAGTAGGCACTAGATAGGGAGTTTATGCACAAGCTTTCTGGCATCTATTGATTACTCTGGTTGGCACAGGGTAACACTACTGCATGGAGAGTTTTGCCTGTTTAATAAGTTATGTGCTAGCATAAGAGATGGTGATCATGTGATGTTTAGTGGTTTAACACCAATCCTGCCTAATAGGATAGTGGTGGCTATGGTTGTTAGAGCCAAAGACATCAAAATATATGGGTTCTGAACTGAGTTCAGACCCTTATGACTATATAAGCTATTTAGCTTTGAAAATATTATTGTGTTTCAATTTCATTATTGTAGTTTTGTAGTTAAGTGAAGATAAGAGGTGGATGCTGGAGGGTTACATTAGATCCTAAGATCTAGGTGCAGTGCTCTCAGATTCAAGGCTCCTCACTGATGAAGTCCACAAACCAGAAACTAGTCTGGGCATATTGGATAAGTAGGCACTAGATGAGGATTTTATGCACAAGCCTTCTGGCATCCATTGATTACTCTGGTTAGCACAGGATGGCACTACTATGCTAGCATAAGAGATGGTGATCATGTGATGTTTAGAAATTTATTTTATACTAGATTATAATTCATGAGAGTTTAATATTAAACAACTAAACATCACATGATCACCATTTCTTATGCTTGCACATAACTGTTATTAAAACAGGCAAAACATTCCATACAGTAGCGCCACTCAGTGCCTTCTCCATTGATTACTCTGGCAAGCACTGAGTAGCACTACTGTATGGAGAGTTTTGCCTGTTTTAATAAGAGTTTAATATTGCTAGTAATATTATGGATTTTTGTAAAATAATAAAAAAATTGTGGGAAATTTTCATTTTATTTATTTTAATATTAATATTAGTGCTTTAAACAATGACTAGCTTAGCACTCATAAATAAGTATATGAATTTTCAGTATTTACTTATTAAACCAGAGTTGTCCACATTTGCAATGCAAAATGTCATATCTTTCTCCAATGGGGGGGGGGATGGGCATTTGCAATGCAGGATGCCATATTAAAAAGCCAAATTTTTAACAATATGAAAAGTATAAATTTATACACAGAAATAATAAAAACATGATACTAAATAAAAACAAGTAGTTGTGACTTTTAATATGGCATTCTGCCATCATAAACATCCTCCCCATACCCAGAGAAGAAAGAGCATTCTGCCATTGAAAGCACAAGCAGTAGGTCTAATACATGAGTACCAAAATTTTTACTGACTGTTGCTTTTGGTAGAATAGCCTACTTGATTAGAGTGTCACCTTAAATTCAATATCCTGAATATAAAAATTCAATTTTCATGCTAATACTGTTGTTGGTCAGGATAGCACTGTCTGAAGAAGAGAGGAGAATAATATCACTGAAAACTTGTATTATATACTAGCTCAGGGTTAGTCAACCTTTTTATACCTACCACCCACTTTGTATCTCTGTTAGTAGTAAAATTTTCTAACTGCCGACCGGTTCCACAGTAATGGTGATTTATAAAGTAGGGAAATAACTTTATTTCATAAAATTTATAAAGTGGAGTTACAGCAAGCTAAAGCATATAAATCTCTATGAAATTTTTAAAAAAGTCAATTAAATTTAAAAAAAAGAAAGTGCTTCAGTGTCGGAAAAAAAAGCCCTATCACTCATCATGAAGGCTGGAATGCCCACTAGTGGATGGTCGAGACCAGATTGACTATTACTGTACTAGCTTTGTGTTATAGCTAACTAACATTGAATGTATTTGGAAAGTGTGAATTTTTCTAGTCATTTAATATTAGATTATAAGAAATAATTCAACATATAATCACCATTTATAAGAAATTTTTTTTCTTTTTATTATATAAGGGATTCAAACTCAGACTTTCACACAACCTCAACTCTTCATGCCATCTCATATTGCTGACCCATCTGATCATACACATGTTGAAAAGATAAATAATCACCAATATATGTATTTCATGCTAAATCAACAATCATCAGTTGGTCCAGATTATTATCCTCACACATATATACAATCAGTGCTCAGTTTTATATTAAGATAGCCAATCTTCATACTTTAATGGACAGGCTTCAAACTATTCCAAACACAATTCTTCAGCCATTTATTTCATTGAAAATCTGATAATGGAACATTCAAAGCCCACGTTAGTGCCAAGGTTGTCATCCTACCCACGTTGACCATTTAGTCATTCTGATCCCTCATGTTGTACTGGAGAATAATCCATCTACATACATATGCCAGGGAGGGCAGACCTCTAATGCACGTTTTTAAATATGTAAATTAATACACTGTACAGACTTACACATATATAATGTAATATAAGGGATTTGAACTCAGACTTTCACACAACCCTCAACTCTCCATGCATTTCATATTGTTGATCCACCTGATCATACACATGTTGAAAAGATAAATAATCACCAATATACGTATTTCATGCTAAAACAGAAATCATCAGTTGGTCCAGATTACTATCCTTACATATATATACAATCAGTGCTCAGCTTTATATTAAGATAGCCAATCTTCATACTTGTGAGAATAGTAATCTGGACCAACTGATGATTGTTGGTGTAGCATGAAATACGTATATTGGTGATTATTTATCTTTTCAGTATATGTATGATCAGGTGGGTCAGCAATATGAGATGGCATGGAGAGTTGAGGTTTGTGTGAAAGTCTGAGTTTGAATCTCATTATATATGTGCAGGTGTATGTAAGCCTGTACAGTGTATTAATTTACTTTTTATTATAGTAACAATTTAAAAAAGGCTTATTTTTAAAACAATTACAAAATATCTTCAAAAGAATTGAAACTATTATTTTAATCTTGATATCAATAAACTTCAATTTTTAATTAAATGAAAAAAAAATAGTTGAAATAAACTATTTTTAAAGCTATCATAGATAAAAATTAATCTCTAGTAAATCATACACTAATAAGCAATAAAAATTTCAATGTTTAATTATTGCACCGAAAATAGTTATAGTATTAATTAACAATGCTTGTTTTTATTAAATAATAATTTCCGTAACAAAAGTAAATATTTGCAGTAAAATAATATTAGATTATAATGTAATGAATTATTTCTATTTATTGAAGTTGAAACGTCTGCTGAAAAAAGCAATATGAAATACGTTTTAATAGAGAAAATAATATTGAAAACAAATTAGCAAATCCTTTAATATAAAAAGTAACTATGATAATATTTTGAATAGGTTTAACTACACAAAACTGATAATGAATAAAAATTAGATTCTAGAATAAATGATATTAAAAGATCGGCAAGCGATAGCTACAGTGGTGATTAAATGTTATTATTCAAGTCCTAAATTATGGCACAGATAAACATCCTATTCAATATATATTTTTTTTTTTCAAATTTTTTAAAAGTAAAAGGTTGGGGGGAGTCTAGATGTTTGTTTCTATTAATATCTATATTTTTTGTAATCAACAAATAAATTTGTTCACTTAACATGTGTACAAATAGATACATAAATGGCTTTGGGTTGGTATTTTTAGATCTAGTGTCTGAACCTACCCTGACACTTCTCTGAGGAGTGTCAAAGCACAAAACCATGGTCAGGGGTTTGGTGGGAGGGTTCCTGACAGAGATATTTTAAGTGCTGGCTCTGGCTAAGCATTTATCACAAAGCTTGTGGAGGAATTGGCAATCCTCATTGTTTACATACATAAATGGTTTTGACAAGTATTTATTTATTTAAAACTTAATGAGGTAAAGCGCTTCAGTAAAGTTTGTAATGTTATTTTAAATATAAGATGTTAGAATAAACTACATCAAGGAGGAAGAATGCAATGCCAAACTACCACTGATCATGCTCAAGTGTTGTTATATGATCTATAGTACCCTATTGTCTGATTATATTTACATCTTTGAAT
The DNA here is from genome assembly GCA_028023455.1 of Epiperipatus broadwayi. Classification (NCBI taxonomy): domain Eukaryota; kingdom Metazoa; phylum Onychophora; class Udeonychophora; order Euonychophora; family Peripatidae; genus Epiperipatus; species Epiperipatus broadwayi. The sequence goes on from JAQFVV010000001.1 coordinate 13,528,948, forward strand.
GGAAAATTTAGCATACATTTATAATTTTGTTAAACATATCAAACATCTCCATGCATGAAAATCATTATAAAATACAATATTTTGAAAAATAAAAATGACTAGGAATCTGATGGAAGCTAAATTTTCACTATTAAAACTATAATCTACAATCTTCAAATTGGAAGTCTATATTCCTCTATTTCTTGCGTTATTTCTTTTGAAGATCACATAATTATGTATTTTAACATACAAAAATTATTTTATCTTTCAAGTTTGTTAAATCCATCTGCAGAAAATATAATTTCTACAATTTCTGAATTTTCTGATGATAAAATAATCTGCCATTATATCTGATAATCCCAGTATGTAAAATTTGTGATGACTTTTTAAAACCATCACCTGAGGAATATTAAGATTTCCAAAAATAAAAATGAATCTTCAGCTCACATACAAGAGCAATGTATATAAATAGTCAAAATTTATGTTGAAATTAATTTTATTTTTAGTTAGATCAACAATTTATAAACCACTAAATTATTGTCTTCTTCCCTAAATGAAACTCATCACTTAATTTTTACTGCTGAAAATAGAAAGAAAAAATGTGTAGCAACTTGCTTTGCATATATGATCCCATCTGAAAATTCCTCATAACTTAAAAACATGTTGATGCTTTTACAAATATGCTAGCTATTATAGCTAAAAAAATATTTTCCACATTTTTTACATTAGTAAGTCTCTTGGATACAACATCTTTTATGTTTAGGAATGAACCAAGAAAAAATGTGTTTTCCTAATAAATTTAAAATAAAAAAATTGTAAAACATTAAACTCTCAATACATTGTATGTGCAAGTTGTATTTTTAGATATCCATTATATGCTTTATTTAAGACATAAAATCAGTACCACAAAATTCATGTTATTTTTTATTGATCTATTGTTTTTTTAAACTGTCATTTTTTGCAATATATTATTGACAAATGAAGTTCCTGATACAATATATTTGTATATGGTTAGATCTTTTTTTAAAATTTCAAGTGATACTGTTATTATTTTATTTTTTTTAAAAAATAATCATATCTTGTCTCTTCACTTTAATTTTTATAATAAAGAGATAATTATTTATTTTTACTATTTTAAAAATTAAAAATGATTAATTTTGTGTCCACTTTTTCCATTATGCTACTCATTTTTAGAGAGTTTTTGTTTGTTTATTTAACAGCCTGACAAGTGAAGTATAAAATTTGTACAAAGTAAATAAATAAAACTTTTTCTATGTATTAAATTAAACAATTAATCTTTTTTTCACTTAGTTGATATTCCTCATGTGATGCTGCTAGTGTTGTATTATCCACCAAGAAAATCTTCATTTGGCATCTATTTTCATTTTAGTTAGCTGTCTATCTTAAATTTATCTCATATAAACTGATGGAAGCTGTAAGCTGGTAAAAAATGAATTTGCACAGTAGAAAAAATAATCACCATAACTGCTTAAAAAGAAGCTAAAACATTTAGTATTTTTAATTAAAATTAATTTATATTTATTGTTTTGTATTTTAGATTTTGGTAATAAATGAGCACTTTGGTCAGGCAAACAATTTTGTTTGCATACTAGAAATAATATATCTAAATAGGTTAAAGAATTTATTTTTGGTTTTTTTTTTTTAAACTTTACCAAATAATATAATTTTTTTTTTTTCCCTTCCCTTTGTTAGATTTATTGTTTAATTGGAAAGTCAATGATTTTTTTATTCTTACATACTAGAAATAATGAATTTAAGTGGGAATCAATTTGTCAGATTAGAACTTTTTGAAAAATAAACTAAAAAAGTAATTTTTTCAAAAAAAAAAGTAGTTAATATTTAATGTTTTATAAATACATGATGTTACATTTTTATGTAATATGAGATAGAAAATATGCAATTATTGCATTTCATATATATTATATCTAATGCACTTTAAAAATATTTATCATTTTTTATTATTTCTGGAAGTATAAAACATATTAATATAAAATATGCTATAAAATATATTTTCATTCAGCCACATACTCATATAACATTACTTTATTAAAGAGATACATATACTACTAAAAAAACTCCAGAAAATATTAACAATTTTTACTGGGCACAGATAGTTAAATAAATAACTTTTTATAATAATGTAATGATTAGATGAGACTATTAATTAAAAAAAGATAATCTTATCTAATTTTAATTTTTTAAAACATGCATAAATTCTGTGATGTTAAAATTACACACACACACACACACATATATATATATACTGTGTGTTACATATTGTAAGTACCCAGATTAGTGCTGTATGTCACAATATTTTTTTTTAAAGAAGTTTGTTGATCTTGTTTAATTTTCATTTCACTTGATCTATGGATAATGGAGATCTTGAAATATAATGTTAACTAGATGACCATGGCCACCTAATACTTAAAAATAATATTGTTTGCTACTAATTCTTGCATCAAATAATAAATCTGTTGTTGTTAATTTCAGGAAAAATAAATGATTAAATAAATAGATTTTGGAAATAGTTAAGTGAATCATAGAATGTTCACTTGAATCCAAATCAATATTGCTATCCATTATTACACATTTCTATTATTACAATCCTCATAGCAACACATATTTCAAAATTAAATGTTTTATGTTTCACATATGTTTGTTTATAAATTAATTTATGGGAAGATATTATTAAAAACATATGTAAAAAATATATATATTCATTAAAAAAATATTGAAAATGTAGCATGATTTTTTTTTACTTTGGTTTAAAATGAAAAATGGTATTGAACTTGTAAAACAGGATTTTATTTTCATTGTATCCAATTATTTTAAAATCTCCATTTCATTTATTAATTGGAGGCAAATTTTCTTGAACAATTTTTTACATCATTGAGTGAGATTTGAGCAATTTTCAACAGTCACCCTGACAACATTATCATCATCAAGAGTATCTTATAAATAGAACCGAAATGCTGCAACTTGAGTTCTTGTAATTTTGTCATTGTTCAGAATAGATATGTTTATATTCATTTTTAAAAAACCTGTTACATTTTAAATTTTTAAGTGATTAATTTCTAAAATCATGGGAGGATAAGCCCAACTATCTCCCCATTTAATTGGGGCCAGTTTGTTGATGACATTCCTGAGGATATGGGAAAATGTAAACAAAACAAAACCATCAAAATGTGCAAGTGAACTATAAAAAATATTCCACTGTCAAAATCTAGAATTCCATCTATTTATTCATGATAAATGCAAACCCAATTATGTGTATATGGCTATCATGTTTCAAATCAATGAATTTCACAACATTGATTAACTTCACTTATGTGTAATATCAAGTAATCTAAATTTCACTTTCTTAATCTGGAAAGAAAAAGTTAGCATTTATTATTCACTTGGATATAGATGAATTTTGTCCATGAAAAAATTCTCTTTATAGATGTTACCAATGAAAAGGAAAATAAGGCTAGTGATATATAATTTTGCATCAACTAAGTACCTATTGTTTTAAAAACTTGGATACATTTATATGCTTAAATGAAAATATCATAATTTAAATGCACAAGTAATTGAATTCAAATCCATGATAATTACCATTCATACTTGTCTTCTCTACTTAAAGGAAAATTGTCTCTATGCATTAGGATCAGAAACAAGAAACCCAGGAGGTACAATGGACTAGTGGATAAAAAAAATTAGACTGTTTATCTATGGTATGATTTCTATGTGAGTACATTTTTTATTTGAAAAAAAAAAGGAAAGAAAGATGTGTACATTTTGTTCATAATTCATTTTAAAACATAGGTTAAATGATATATATACAAGTTATTATAGGATTCACATGATAAAATGTCGAAGAAATTCATTTTTGTTTCTATTATTTAAACTCTTGCTGATGGTACAGGTTAATTTACAATGTTTTCAAGTGTTTAAATTTTTTGTTTATGTTTAAGATTTAACTTGGGGATATTTGGATAGAAAAGGATATGATTACAGTGGGTTTTATGTTAATCTAATCATTTAGAAATTACAGTAATGAATAAATAGTGATCAATTTTTATTTGATCATATTTTTTTTTATCTACATGCTATTTAAAATCTCAGGAAGATATTTAATATCTCTCATTCAGTTTTATATATGGTATTATTGTATGCAACATACACGTTGGGTTTCATCTATAAACATTTTATTATTTTTATTGATTCTATATTGTAATAGACTACCAGTTATTTATATTTTAAAAAAACCTAGGATTGTATATTTTTTAAATGCTTACGAATTTATTGCAAATATCATTTATTTGTTCTGTTATGCATTTTTTATTATTATTATTATTATTATTATTATTATTATTATTATTATTATTATTATTATTATTATTATTATTATTATTATTATTATTATTATTATTATTATTATTATTATTATTATTATTATTATTATTATTATTATTATTATTATTATTATTATTATTATTATTATTATTATTATTATTATTATTATTATTATTATTATTATTATTATTATTATTATTATTATTATTATTATTATTATTATTATTATTATTATTATTATTTAATATATGAATTTTTTCTACAAGTACAGGCTTTTCCATACCTGCACTCCAATATGTAATATGTAGGGGGGTTGAACTCAGACTTTCTTCATGACCTTCAATCATCCATGCTATCTCATACTGCTTGATCACACACATGTCGAAAAGATAAATAATCTTCATGAAACAGCACTCATCAGTTGGTCCAGATTATCATCTGCATACATATATACAATCAATGCTCAGCTTATGTTAAGATAGTCAATCTTCATACTTTAATGGACAGGCTTCCCCACAACTCTTCAGCCATCCATTTCATTGAAAATCTGATGATGGAATGCTCAAAGCCCACACTGGTGCTATTATAAAATTTTAATTATTAAACCAATAAATTTAGAGTTGGTTTAAAAATTCAGTGAATCTGTCTGATTATTTTTTGAAAAGCAAAGTAATTTTGGTACTTGAAGTTTGATCCAAGATCAAACCCATTTTGGTAAGTGAAATAGAATTAGATATGTATATTTTCTTATGCATTATTATTATTAAGTTTGATTAGACATAAATTTTATATTTGTTACTACATTTAAATATTTGTTTACCTATCTAAGTCAATATTACTGGTAGAAATAATTGCATTCATTCAGAGTTGATTATTTATTTGCTTATCTTCTGGTTACAAAAATCTTAATAGATTTTGTTCTGTCATTAGTCAAAATGTTTTGTCTTAATTATTTTTAAACTTCTTTGAAGCAGAAATCATAAATTTTATGAACTAGTATAACTTAATATTTATCTTTGGCTTGGATAGCTGCGTTATCATCATATATAGTTTAATTGTTATAAAATCCATTTTTATAATTGATTGATTGGAGATTTAAGTAGATGAATAATATCAGTGATTGAAAGTCAGTAAATATACAATAGAAACCTATGGTATATTGTATATATAATGTGATTGGGTACAGTAAAATGTGAAATTATCTAATAAATTTATTGATAATAAATTCTTATGTAGTGTTTCATTTTAGAACATGACTTAAGCAATAATTTCACATAGATCTAATGTAAAATATGAATGAAATATTAATATTATATTTAACATTTTATTAAAGTAGATACAAAACTGAGTAACAGTTTATTTTATAGAAACATTATAAATATTGTGTGGATTTATAAAATGTTCTCAAAATGCTATTATAATTATTTAGAAACTAGTAAATTTAATAGAATATCATTAGACGTCAATATAGATTTATATTACTATAGGTGGTATTAGATTGGTTAAGTATATCAGAACTTAGATATTCATTGATTTGGTTTTAATTTCATTCAATTGTGGATCAAAGAAATGTCTTGGGTATACACCATTGTTTAGGGCAATGATATATGATTTCATTGCTTATTGCAGCTTACCTTGGAATAATGAATAAATTTGTTGATGTCTGCGGTGATGATCTCATTTGCTTTATTTTGTTTTAAGTACTATCTGAAAATATTAGGTTTTAATAAAGATTGTTATTAGTAATTTAGTATAGGGTAATGGGCAATCTAAAGAATTATGTATTGAAAATATTGTTTTTGCCTAGTGTGATCAATAACTGAGCTAGATAATTTTACCAGGTTCTAACAGAGTTACTATTTGTTAATGCATGTTTGCTCTGTTATAAATGATATAAATCTTAAAAGCATTTCTTTATGATCTTTTATTTCCATATAGTGTCAGTAATAAGTGATTGTCTAAAAAAATCTATAGGATAAGTTTTACATTCTATAACTAATGTTGACTGAACAACTGTAGAGAAAGTAGAAGATCAGTCATAATGGTTACCAAGCAGTTACCAAATGATAGCTGATGATGATCATGTACAACTGGAAATTATTACAAAATGCCAAATCAAGTTTAGGGCTGTTATAAAGTGGCATTCCACATTTAGGCTAGATTTATATTATAATCAATATTCCATTACAAATGGCGACCAGTGGTTGGGATATGTTTTATTCAGATTATATTGATCATTTCCCCAGCAACATCATTTTTATCATGTTACAATATATATATATATACACACACATTTTGCAAATAATAAGTGTGGAATGTTTTGGATGAATCGTTAAATTGTTTTGTATGTAGGATTTTTAGTAAACTCTGTTTATCATTTTTATATATTTTCAAGGATAAATTAACAATTCATTGCACATTAAATGTGAATTTTAAATCAATTAATTAATGATATAAAACCTGTCAGAATTTATGATGTACTTTAAATATTAAAAAATTAGATTAATTACTTTAAGAAGATAGCAAACAATGGCAGATTACCAATGATGAAGGTCGAATATTATTGCCTGGTCATAGTAACCTACCGCCTAATTATCTAAACATGCCTTCAGACAGGCAAATTGATATACATATATACAATTTAAATTGCAATGCCCTAAAATTTTAAATTCACGTTTTTACAAATTCTTTATCTCAAACCTACATCAAAAAGTAAATAAATAACTTATTCAAATTTATTGCCTCAAACAAAAATAAATCTAATTTCAGAAAAAAGTATTATAATTACACACCGATAAATAAATAAGATATAAATATATATTTTTCTGGTATTATTAAGAAGATTTTAATTTGTTTTTCTAAATTCTTGTTATTTGAGTGGCATCTTCGCAGTATTTATTATGTATTGAAGACAGTCACTTCTAAAATCTATTTATAGATTTTTTTTTATAAAAAAAAACAAACAGGTTTAATCTAAAATTAGTATTTAGTCCTGGTAACGTTAATAGACAAAAACAAAATATAATTTTTGAAATTATTTATTTGCTGAATCTTTTTCATAAAGCAAATTAATATATATATTTAAAAGTTCAGTGTGCTTAAATTTTAACTATATAATCATCACCATATAGTACATAATGGGGAAATAATAAAATAATCTTTAAATAATCCAATATCGATAGAGCAACAGTGGGAAAAGGCGTTACTTTCCTAGCTTGCCAATAATCGAATGGTAAGAATTTGAATGGATTTTCATTTAACAAAGCTTCTTTCACAATTCATATGAAATGGATAATGATTCCTCTCATTACAACATATCATTCTATATGTAAAATAAATTGTTTCTAATTATAATAATTTATTTTTATGATAAATTCCCTTTCAGCAGAAGAGACAACTCTATAAAACAACAAAATCATGAAGGTTGAATTTGCTAGTGCAACAAAAGATATCTTCTTTCTAAATAAAAAACTAAACATTAATATTATATCAAAATCAAATATGGAAACTTCTAAGAAAATAATAAAATAACCCAACGTTAATGTCACAACATGAAGAAAAAACAGAAATATTTTATTAAAATTAATTAACTATTAGAAACCAGTCAACACTTAGACCATCCTGATATTGATAACAATCAACAATCTCAAACTGTAGTCAAGGCAACCTTTTAACAGTAAAAGTGGAATTCCATCTTCACTTATGATCCCATATATTTATATAGATACTAAAGATTGCAACTGATTGAAATTATTGATACAAAGAAATTTCAATAAACCTCATTAAATGGGTAATAACATGTTATTATTAAAATGAGGTTGCCTTGACAACAGTTTGAGATTGTTGATTGTTATCAATATTGGGATTGTCTAAGTGCTGACTTGTTTCTAATAGTTACTTATAAACCCATTTAGCTTTGAGCATTATTACTCTTATTATTTAAGTAATACTTTGAGTGCAATTTAAAAATTATAATTGTAATTTGTAATGTTATAAGTAATTATTTATTAGTCTACATTCGCAACATGTTATATTTACCTGTTTAATGAAATTTAGTGAAACTTCTTTATATCAATAATTTCAATTTCTGTGGTGATTACATAAATATATGGGACCATAAGTAAAGGTGTGATTCCACCTTTATTGTTAAAAGGAGATTGTCTTGACAATAGTTTGAAATTGTTATCAATATTGGGATTATCTAAGTGTTGACTGATTTCTAATAGTTACTTATAAACCCATTTAGCTTTGAGCATTATTACACTTAAAATTAGTTAATATAACAAGATAAGGTTATATATCTGCTATTTAACAACTTTATTCTTGTATTGACATATTTTTCTTAGTTACTTGATATTAACTGAATAATACAAGTTACTGAAGCTGTTTGAATGATTTCTCATACTTGATTGATGATAGGAGTGATTTGGTTAAGCTTTAGTACAATGTTAATATTAGCAACAAGCAATAAACATAAATCTGAAATCTTTATATTTTATAACTGTTAGCTTTCTGATCCACACCAATTCTGATTTTTCTTCAGAAAAGAAGACATAGGAAAATTTTCACATATGGATGGGACTATATTTTACACATTTAGGTTTGAATATTTGGTTTTGTCGATTGAGTCATATATTCCAGCTTCATTATAATCCTCACTTCTTAATTGTTTGGGTGATACAAGTTACAGATGAACATGAAACTCCTAAATGATGCTTAATTCCATTCTCAGGCATATCGTCATGTTATACATCTTCTATTATGAATATAATTTAATCAAGTGAATAAATATATAATCCATAATCCACATATACTTCACCCATATGTTATAAATCTTTCTTTTGAAACATTGATAATATTACATATTTTTCTTTAACCATGACTAAATTGGTTTATGACATTCTTGAAATTTCTGACCCAATTTAAACCCAAGCATAATTGAAACCAAGATAAAAAGAAATAATAATTCAAAAAATACTTTTATAACATAAACATACATGACAAAAATATTCTTTAACTCAATGACAAGAATTAAAATATAATTTTGTATACACTAAACTAAATATTATATTATTTTTGATCATATAGGTAATCCATAGTTTGATTATTTTTTATTAATATTTTAATTTTTGTGCTACTTCAAATTCTACAAAAACTAAATTCATTAATAATGGCAGGTGGTATCTTCTAAGATCTTAAAGGCTGTTCTTATTTTCTGCATTTTTCAGTTAATTTGTACAGGAGAATGTTTATTGGTGTGAGATATGCTTGGTGATGTAAAATGTATATTTAACTTTAAATGTAAAATACAATACCTGTTATAAAATATATATAAAATTTAATGGTAAATGTAATATTATTGTCTAAATTATTTTGTAGCACTTTCGATTATATGGTAATCCTCATCAGCTTTAACTGAATTTCAAATTTTTTAAACTTAATGTTACATATATTTCCATAAGCTGTGTATGGCTGTATTTGCAACTTGCCTATTAATAACATCATTCTTTTATTTATCAATTAATATTTTTATTTCATTATTATTAAATGAAAACTTATAATTACAAGCTTTTTCATGGTCAAAGAATACTGAAGCTGTATTAAATTGACTATTTACGTTATTTTTAATTCTATTATATAATAATTGATGCTCCTTCAATCTTTTTTCCACAGAACATCTCGATTCACCAATATAAAATTTCTGACATCCACATGAAATTTGATAAATTATATTACTTCTTTGCAATTTAGGAATTATACTCTTAGAATTATTAATCAATCGATTAACATTTGGAGGAACACAAAATGAAATATCATACTTTTCTTTAAATATATTCTTAATTAATTTAGATTGCATGTTATTTATAAATGGCATAGATATCCATTTTTTATTATCTAAAGTAACACTGCAAACACTTTTCTTATTATTAAATGAATTTACTGTATGCAATATTTGGTTTTTATCATAACCAACCTTTAAAAGTTCATTAGCAAAGAGTTCATTTGTTTTATACTCATATTTTTACAAAAGAATAATTTAAACTTATTTGTTATTCATGAATTTTATAATATGTACAGAATAAATCAAAATAACTATAATTTGAAATCCTTAATCTATTTTTTTTCTGAAAATATAAGTGCTAGGTTTTTTTCCCCATGGTTAGCTCATCTTAAATTGATACTATTATTAGATAACAACCCATCTGATTGTTTTTTTTTAGTAAGGCAAGCCATTGGGAATTCATATAAATAATATTAACTAAGAAGGATTGTATGGAGAACAAATTCTTTACTTTATAAAAACATAACTTCTCTTACTGCCTAGAAAACTTCAGAATACATCCTCATTCTGGCCTACTGAATGATCTATGAAATTTCTCACAATTACAAAACTATGTTTTATCTCCATCAGCTCCGTGTTTAATTGTAATGCACTCATTATCAATTTTCCAACATACCATTCAATCATATTGTCATAAATATCTCCCAAATTATTTCAGCAAGTATTTAGCAAAAAATTGAATACTGTACTTAAATTAAATATAGCAATATAATCATTTTACTTTCTCTTATTAAATATTTTAAACTATGCTTTTTATATTGTAAAGATGGTATTAATGAAATAGTTTAGTTTAATATTTTATCCCTTTATTGGTTTCTTTCATTATTACTAAATTATCTTTATTCTGATAAAAAATTTTCCTTGATTAACCTAATCCTCCATGCATATATACACATATATTTCTTATAACTATAAATTAATGTCTTAAAGTATTTTGATTTTTTTATATACAATAATTCTATTTAAATTGCAAAATCAATAAACATTGCAATTCAAATTTTTATTATGAGTTATTAAAATATAATTATAATAATTTGAACTATTTGGTTGTGACTAATTTGAGTAATTTTATTTTAATATCATTATTAAATTTCTTTATTTTTGATAATGATTTAAAATTTACTTATTAAGTTATTTGGAAATTACAATGAAGATGAATATATATATTTTGACATCCACCATTTGTATTTTTTTAGTCCTGAATTCATAACCATAGAAACACATGTTATAAAAATATATTCACATTATTTAAGGTCTTGACACAATATTTTTGTGCATGAATAACTTACAAAAAAGTAAAATGACATAAAGTATATTTTATACTCCATATTTCATTTTAAAATAAAGTAAATAATAACTCAGCAAAGTAGCTGCCAAAAATAACTGAGTCCATTTCATCATGAAATGAGGGGTTTGCTATTAAATTCATTATAAGTGTCTCTTTATTCATATGCATCCATTTCAAACTTTTTTACAGTGAAAATTAAAATCATATATCACATAATTTAATTTATAAGCTTGTGTCTGAAACTATCCTAGCACCTCACTGAGGAGAGCCAAAGCGTAAAACCATTGGTCTGGGGTTGAGAAGTGGTTTCTAGATAAAGATTTTTAAATGCTTTGTTGAGCTGGCATTTATCAATAAAGCTTGTTAGAACAATTAGCAGAGCTCTTTATTTACTTTTATTTTTTTTACAGTGTGTCTCAATTCAAAAAGCAAGTGAGAACTCTTCACTAGTGATTAAAAGTAATTAAGGAGATAGAATGTGATCATGCTGAGAAATATTACTAATCATTTTGTTTTGGGCTCCAAACATTTTAAAGTCATATTTACAAAAAAGTAATAAAATCCGGGAGCAGATAGCAAAATACAATGATATCTCTTAAACAAAGAAAATCAGTAAGAAAACTGTTATTAATCAGAACACCTCAAATTTATAACTTCTATTATCCAGACAAAATTATAAAGTATTGTTTGAGTTATTATTTAATTACTGTGTTGTGTTAAAATATTATGTTGATATAAATATAAGTGTATTCTCTTCTTTAAAAGTGTTATACTGTTATTAATAAAATTTTTATATAGTATTACAAAAATATTTATATCTACATAAATTTTTAGATAGATAAATTATTAAATATTTGAAATCAGGCACTCTTCACAAACCTGGGAGCTTAATTGTAAGTATAGAGGATTTGAACTCAGATTTTCAAACACCCTTCAACTATCCACACTATCTCATACAACTGATACACATGACCACACACATGTAGAAAAGATTAATAATCACCAATATACGTATTTCATGCTAAACCAGCACTCATCAGTTGGTCCAGACTATCATCTTTCACACATATATATATAATCAATGCTTAGTTTATATTAAGATAGCAAATCTTCATACTTTAATGGACAGGCTTCAATCCACTACAACCTCCAACTTTTCAGCCATCCATATCATTGAAAATCTGATGATCGTAGTTAAAGTGAAAGGCTGAAAACCTCTTGCACGCACTTTTAGAAAGGTGGAACCACCTTTTTCTTATAAAATCTTTGTCTTGTGTTGTGACTTAAGAGCTCCCTATACAGTCATCATTACATCTGATTGGCTGTCATATAAGCATTCTAAAAGCACATGCGAGAAGTTTTCAGCCTTTCACTTTAATGAAAATGGAGATGAAGGATTTAGGATTAAAATCTGAATAATTCAGAAATAAATAAAGATAATAAAATTATTGTTTATATAAATTTTCAGCAGAGTTTGGGTTTATAGTAGGGGGAGGAGAATTTTTAGTGAAATCTGAAAAATTTAAAAATCCCCAAAAAATTCTGGAATCAGGGATTTAAAATTAATGGGTGTCTATCTATAATAAGCATATAAAAGAAAATGTTTTTGTTTAACAAAAAAAAAAGAGAAGGATAATATTTCACATACTTTAAAATATTATAGCCTAGATTTATAATGAGCACTAACTTATGAGGCCCATTGCTCAAAAAGATTACTTTTGTCTGATTTAAGCAATAGATATCACAGCCTTATAGTGGCATATTTTTACATGTTAGATACATAAGCAAACAATTTAAAATTTAATTTAACAACCCACTATTTAAGATCATTTACACTAAAGGCAACTCATAAAATAGATAACAAAAGATAAATTACATACATAGGAAAACAAGTTGAAATTGAAATAGTCATTATTTTCATGTCATCAGAAAACAAGAAGAGGGTGGATGCCCTCTTTTTATTAAATTCTCTGTCTTGTATTTACGATTTGATCACTATTAATAACACCTGATTGGCTAATAAGTGCAAGAGGTTTGCAGTCTCTCAGTTTAATTCCAAATACTGTCTGCGCTTTATAAATTAAATATTATTTACATACGTTACTGCAAGTTATAACATCTAAAAACTACTGCATAGTAAATCGGAGGATTTCATGCTGTATGTTTGTAATTTAAACTCAGTGAATTAAATGTGAATATGTTTGAAGATTCATGCTTTCAAATCCAAGTACTTCAGACTGGCTTGGATATATAGAAAGAAGAGGGTGGATGCCCTCTTCTTATTAATTTCTCTGTCTTATTACAATTTGATCGCTATTAATAACACCTGATTGGCTAATAAGCACGAGAAGTTTGCAGTCTCTCAGTTTAATTTCAAATAACATTTGGTAAAAATATGTATTAAGTTTATAAACTATATTATAAAGTATATATAATGACAATTCTCATCTTGAAATAAAAAAAAAAATTTGTTTATATTTCATATGATGTAATATAAAGTATTTTTCTTAGACAAAATCAGAAGATTCTATATATAAAATCAAACATTAAGAAACTCTTCTAGTTAAGTTAAACATTTCCTCTCTTTAAAATTATTATATACAATAATAAATTTATCTATTTTTTTATTATTTACTACCAAATTATTCTTCCAACATAATTTATTAGTTTTTTCTTTTCCTATGCCATTTTAATAAAAGCTGTTTCATTATGTTTAGCATTTTATCTTCAATATATTTTATTGGATTTATATGAAAAGAATATCATATTTTCTAGAATATATATATTTAAGGGGGGAAAAGGAGGATTTATTGTTATTGTGAATTTTTTTTTTTAATAATGATGATAATAGTTTAAATATGTATTTTTATCATAAAGATCTAAATAAAAAAATGTATCTATGTAAATGATAGTTGATGTTTATAAATGAATTTTTCCATGTTTATTACTCTGTACAAACTAACTGGTTTCTAGAATAAAAGTTCCTTTTTTTAATTAAAAAAAAATTACACAAGTTCTATCTCTTTTATTCTCTCTACAAGTCTTACTTCTTCATACAGTTTATTCTGATTTATTTTTAGCATTCTATGCTCAAAACTAAATGTTCGATACTCTTCTCTCATTTTTAAATAAGGTGCATCTACAATATAAATTTTTATTTAGTCTTGTCTTCTTTTCTTGGTATCTAAAAACCATGTTCTTGCGTCAAATAACAATAAACTTCCTCCAGTATTTTCACACATCTTTTCATTCTTATATATATATATTCTTATATAATTCTAAACTCTTTTTTATTACTATTTATTTTCCATAATTCTACTTCTTTTTGTAATCAAGTTACATATCTCTTTTCTCATTACTCATTATTATGTGTTATTTATTTTCTAAATCTTTGTCTCATTCATTATATAAATATATAGAATCTACAAATTGTCTGTAAATAGATAGAATCTATAAATTTTATATAAATATATAGCGTATTAATTAAATACATAAATGTATGCACACATGGCATGTCTATGAATAAAAATGACCCAATTATTAACAAATGGCTAAAATCATTTTATTTTATTACATAAATAATAACCGATTTTAGATATATGACTATGTGTGTAGACACTTGCACACACTGTGTGTTAATATATCCTAATAATGTTTTATTTTTGTCTATTTACATTATTATTAAATATTTATTGTCTAAAGGGTTTGATGTTCTCTTTATATAATTAATCTATTTTCAGTCATCTGTGGTAATCTTTCAAACATTTTAAATTTATTTTAATTTTATTCATTATAATAGAAGTCGATTCCATTTTTCTTTGATGGTTTTATTTACTATCCACAATTTATATTTATCTGCTTCATTTCATTTCTGTTTAAAAATTTTAGATTTTCCCTGGTCAGTATAAAGCGCTCACTTTTAAATGTTGAAGCAGATACTATTAACCATTTCCAAATTATTTATTGTTTCAGAAACATACCATGTATTTAATACTCTCACTCTATTTTTAACTTTTCATCTCAATTCTGACTTCTATCTATCTATATAATTTCTTTTTTTTTTTTATTAAACATAAAATACTTACATTAATTCACTTCTTCAAAACAAATATCTCTTACTTTCTGCCCTTCAGTTTTATCCTTCTCATTAAATATTAATATTTTATATTTTTCCTCACTGAAATTAATTTTTATGTTTTTTCTTACCTCTCTACACTTCTTTGGTAGCAATGATATATCTTTTATATTATTTACAAAATATACCATATCATTTTCTAAAATGAGAGCTGTCATATTTTATACTTGTCTGGTTCTGACTATGGAATTCCCACTTCTATTTAAAATCTTTTTTTATATTGATCTCCAATTATCTTAAAATAATAATAATGATATGATAATATATAGTGAGATATTTATTATTTTTATTTTATTCATTTATTTATTTTGATTACATCATCAAAACAAATGTTTTTCACAGGTTTTACAAATATCATACAGATTTTATATAAAGCAATTGACATAATCTTACGGTAATAATAAACAATAAAATATATATTAAAACAAAGAATAGAATGCAAAATAAACC
Source organism: Epiperipatus broadwayi (assembly GCA_028023455.1). NCBI lineage: Eukaryota > Metazoa > Onychophora > Udeonychophora > Euonychophora > Peripatidae > Epiperipatus > Epiperipatus broadwayi. Next base: position 13,545,001 of record JAQFVV010000001.1, read on the forward strand.
AAATATAAATCAATATTATAAAATAATAAATCAATATTATAAATTATAAATCAATAATATAAATTATAAATCAATATTAATAATTATGCACAAAATAATCACAAAATAAAAAACAAAGTAACACATTACTATTGAAATTCTTTAGACATAAAAAATATTTTTTCAATTCCTTTTTTAACAAATTTATATTTTCTATGTTCAACATATAATTTGGTAATTTATTGAAAATCAATGGAAAATACACTTTTCAATCTACTCTCGAATTTATTTCTGTACCTAAATGAAATTTAATATTTATCCCTAAGGGAACCACTATAATTAGATGCCATATAATTTTTCTTTATAACTATCATCTGTAACAGTTTATCAAAATCTAACAAATCATTAATTTTATCATCTAAGTATGACACATTCTGTATTAGCTGTAAAATCTTAATTTGAAACTTTTTAACCTTTTCAAACTTGATACACTTGAGAAACCATAAAGTGTAATACCATATCCCAATATAGATTCACACAATGCCATATAAACTATCTTCAATATACTATATGGAAGAAAAAAGACAATCTATAAAACATAAAATAAAAATATAGAAATCTTTGCAAAAGTGGATTAATATGATGTGACCGTGACATTTTGTTATTAATAATAACACCAAGATATTTAATTTTTTCCATTTCTTTAATTTTCACACAATATTCCCACATTGACAACCAATACAACTACTTGAGTAAGTGAAAGCACAAAAATTGTATCTTTTTAGATGAGTGAAGATATCAGCGTAACTTTTGTTTTATTTTATTAATAATTATTTTTTTAGTTGAACACCAATTTACAATATTATTATAATTAGTTTGAAGATTCTTAAGAGCAATTTCAAAATTACAATTTTTACTAAGTAAAATAGTATCATTTGCATACTGATAAATTAATTTTTCATTACAAAGTCTACTAATATCGTTTACGTAGATTAAAAATAATAATGGACCCAGAATAGAATCCTGAGGAACCTCCATACTCAATTAAATACTTGTGACTTAAAACTCCATTAATTTTAGTTATATAATATCTATCTTTTAAATAATTCCTCAATAAATTTAAAATCTTACCTTGAATTCCATATTTTTCTTGGCATAAAAAAAGCAATTCATGATCAATAAGATCAAAGGCTTTTCTAAAATCAATAAATATGACAAAAACATTTTTTATCATTCAAAGCAAGATTCACATAATCAATAAAATCCTCCAAAAAAGTAATAGTACTTTTGCCTTCCAAAAACCCATATTGTGATTTTAGAAAAAAATAATTTTTTAAACAAATAATTTTTGATATTATCATACAAATATTTTTCAATTAGTTTTGACATAGATGGAAGAATAGTTAAAGAACTATAGTTATTAAAGTCATTTTTAACTCCATTTTTATAAATGGGTGTAATCACAGCAGTTTTTAATATATTAGGAAATTCATTTCATAGAATAATTTTATTACATCAGAGGAAAAATATCTTGCAGATCAGACATTTTGCCATCATCAATACCTGGACTTATTTTACATTTCATCCCATTTACAATTACATACAATTGCATATTATCAATATCAGGAATAAATATCGATTCCACATAGTTATTACAATCCTTTGTCCTTTTGTTTATTGATTCAATAAATTCAGAAATCATAATACCCTTGTTTTGATCAATATTACTATTACAAAAATTCTTATCAACTAAACCATTGATTTGATTCACAAAGATATAACAAAATTTATTTGCTAACAATAATCACTATTATCAAAATTTGATTCAGATTAACATTAACATTAGCCTTTTTAAATATAATCATATTATCTTCCTTCCATATTTTTTTCATATTACCTTTAATAGAATCAAAAGTTTTTTTATAATAAAGTTTTTCCCCCTTCTTATTAAACTATTAACTTTATTTCTAAGAATTGTATAATCATTAAATAGTAAAATATTACTATGATCTTTTTTACATCTACTCCAAGCAACTTTTTTCTCCTTTATAGCAACTAAAATTTTATCATTAATCCAATTAATACCTCCATGTGAAACCTTTTCAGATTTTCTATATATACTCTGCATCAGTTTAACAAACTTATCATATAAACTATTAACATCCTCAATATCAAACTAAACATTCCAATCAACTTCTTTAATAGCATTATAAAATTTCAACTTATCAATTTTTGTAATAATTTTACTATTACTGTCACATGACGAACATATATCACCAACATAATGCTGTAATATAATGATCAGCCAATCTTATCTCCACTATCATAGTAAGTAAATATTCTGGATTTATATTACTACAAATATGATCAATACATGAAGATACCAATTTATCCGTAACAATTTCTTCTCAAGTTTAATCTGTTATGAAATTAATGAGTCCATAATCAACCAATACATCTTTATAATCCTCCACACTTTTGACACTTTCATTAGAAATGTTAATGTTTAAGTCACCCATCATTATAATTTTATATCTTTTATTTCGCAAACTAATTTTATGCAATAACATTTTTAGTTCTTCCATGGACAACAAAAAATTAGAATTAGGTGGTCCACTGATTCCAAATAAAAAATATTATCAACAAATTCTTCCACAATAATGTCCTTTTTAACAAAAATCATAATACCTCCTCTCCTTCTATTATTTCTACAAAACATACATTTATTACAATTATCAAGATTATATAAGCCACTTTCCTCCTTTCTTAAATTGATTTCTGTCAACACTAAAAAATCAATATCATTATAACATTTTAAATTCACAAGACGCTCATCCCAATGTTTACGAATGCTTCTTATATTTAAGTGCAAAAAAATAAAAATACAACCAAATAAAGAATTTCTATCAACTGTAAGTGCACTCCTCCATTCTCTTAGTGCAGAAACTCTTTTATAATTAATGTTAGAAAGTACTTTTATATTACCCAACAAATCCATAAAGAATCAAATATCCAAATCAACAATTATATACTGTACAAATGTATAAGTAGACTATCTACATACACACCAATATATACATATATACGTGTACCAACTTGTATAATAACTCAAAAGAATTATATACAAAATATATAACTTATAAAAGTTCAATGTCATTTAAACTTGCAATTAATACTGCCTTGCCTTTTTCTTTTTTAGGACAAAAAAAATTTCCATTCTTAATCCACACAAATTTATAATTTTTTATCTTTGCCGCCTCTTTTGCCGTCAAAACAACCATTTACATTCAAATGCCAGATATTCATTAATATAAATGTTTGCTGCTTCTGAGACTCGTTCAAATCAGTAAACAAATCACTACTTATCAACAAACTTATTCTCTTCCTAAGCCAATTTTGGGCAAACAATGTACTTTTAAACTTAATTTGTAAAATGGGTGGATTACTTGTTATATTTCTGCTATTTATACGCGAAGCAACAAAATTTGATCACTATTAAAATTATTAATTTCAAGTTTACTTGCCACATCAGAAATAATTCCTATGACATATTCTTTCTCTTGTTTATATAAACCATGAGACAGATATACATAAAAATAATTTAAAACTAACATACATATATATGATTTATTTCTGATAATATAAGTTTCATGATCAGTTTTTTTTCTTTTTTCTAGCGACCTTATGAATCAAAAATGCAACCAGGCAATATTATTTTATTATCATTAGTGATATTTTGCTAATGCTTATTACTCCTATCATTAATAAAAGATTATGCATATGATTGACCCAAAGAGCATATGAATTTTGAAGCTCCATATAGCATTTTAAAATGTTACATCACATGATCACCATTTCTTATGCTTGCTCAAGCTGTTAAAACAGGCAAAAATCTCCATACAGTAATGCTACTCAGTGCAAGCCAGAGTAATCAATGAATGCAGTGCTCTCAGATCCAAGATTTTCACTGATGAAAGCCACAAGCTAGAAATTAATCTGGGGATATTAGATGAGTAGGCACTAAATAGGGATTTTATGCACAAACCTTCTTGCATCCAATGATTACTCTGTTGCACTAAGTGACACTACTGTATGAAGAGTTTTGCCTATTTTAAAATGTTAACAATTAAAAAGTGAACTACAAATCAAGAAATATTATTGAAACTTATTTGTGTAATAAAAAGAATATACTCAAATTATGAATAAATACATTTATTTGATTTAAAATTTTAAATAAACTGAATTTAATTGCTCAAATTTATAACAAATAATTATTGTTATAAATTTTCTTTTATTTAAATATAGCAATGATATAATATATCTTTATATAACAGCATATAACAATAATCATACACAAAAAAGCTCTTTTCAGCAAATATTAATTTTTGCCCTTTTCAGTGTGCTTTAACTAATTTACAATTACAATATACATTGCATAGATAGTAACATCTATCTTTATATATATGTAAAATTAATTATAACTTATTAAAACCATACAACTTAATACAGCAAATTTATATTTTCATAACCCCCTTGTTGCTATTTTAAATGAATATTATTGTTAAATTATTTAAATGACTCTGTCTAAAGCTATTTGAGAATAAAAACATTGTTATTGTTTTGTGTTGGAAATAGGTAAAAGAAAAAAATATTTTCAAAAATATCTTTTAATGTAGATATGATTTATATTTATTGGAGTTATTAAATCAATGAATAGTTTTATTTTGCATGAATAAAAATTTTGAAATAAATTTGTTGTTAGTTTGTTGGCTTGCACATATGGATCCAAGCCATACACTTCTTACAATTGTATGAAAATCCATGACTGTCTATCTCTCTTTTTAAATAAGCATTAATAAAGAAGCTTCTTATATTACCAGAATATAACTCAATAGTCCAGACAATATATTCAAAAATATGATATATATGATATATTTTATAATGGTTGATCTCTGATCAGATATTTTGCAAAATTTAATTGTGTTTGATAAAATATTAATTAGTTTTAAATTAGATATCATACCTTTAAAATGTATTGTAATAGTATATATCATGATAAAGAGAATAGGATATTGGTCAGATCATTCATGATAGTTGCAATAAAGGATTTCCAAGGAAACTCAAAATTTTCTAGGATAACCCTAAGATCCAACTTATCTAGTATTGATCAACAATAATATTACCATAATATCCAACTCATTTAATATAGGTTATTAAAAATATGTCTCCTTTTTCTCGAATGCAGATATACAATCTTGTAAGTTCCAAAAATAATGTATTTCTTTTGGGATAAATGATCAGATAGTTGATGCAAACAACATAACATGGCCATGGTATTATTGTTGTAGAACCAGTAGCGATGATAGACTAGTGGCATATTTTTTATACTGAGTCAACATATTCTTTAAGGAAGACATAGACTATATATTTATGTAAATATCAAAGCTGGGTATTATGCGTTTAATTATAAAGTTCGAACATGGTTATAATTTGAAAATTAAATAATAATAGTCTTAATTTTAATTTTGGAAATAATAATGCAAACGTGTGCTTCTTTTTAATGTAAATGAGATATTAAAGGATCTGTTACCTCCCCCCCCCCCGTCCTTCATTTTCTTCTTTACACACAAATTATCTTTTAATATTAGCTTGATAGTAATAATATCTGTAAAAGGACTGCATCATTTATTTATATTGAATGATATAGATTGAAAAATTATTATTAACAATGATGTAATTTTTTTTTTAAAAAAATCGCTTAATTAATAAAGATTAGGGCGTAACTTTCTCCTAAAATCTAGTTATAGATAACACCTACGACTCATTTAAAGATTCATATTTAAATTACCAGATCACTGATTATGCACAATTTTTTTTTTTTTTAAAAATCAAGTTATATGAGGATTTTTGTGAATTAACTAACGTTGAGATTTAAGTGACCGTTTTTAACAAACTTTCTTATTACAGGTAAAGGGAACGAATACAAATCGAATATATATATATGTCTTCGATATATTTTTAATATTGTTTTATATGTTGCAGTGTTTAATATTCGATAAAAAAATGTACAAGTATCAAATAATTTGTTTATATCTATAAACAAATGCTCAAAAGCTTACACAAACCTGAGGTTAATTGTAATTTAATAAAGCACCGTACAGTTAACTTCCATATTGTTATCGCTGTAGTTGATAAGCTGGATAAATTCCCTACTGGTAGAAGTTAATGTCACGTGACATTTATGTTTTGTTCAAGAAAAAAAAAAGAAAGAAAGAAAGAAAGAAATACTGTAGAAGTTAAACTTTCTGACCTTTTATAAGTACCAAATTAAGATTATTCAAGGGCAACTGCGACGTGTATCCAAAGTACACATCGAAATCAACAACGATGAAACATTGAATTAACTGTTGAATTAATTCATACAGCGATCAAATAGAACGGATTACTTTTAAATTTCATTTGAACTTCTAAAGAAATATTCGTCTGGTAAAGTATTTTAATTATTCCATTTACTTTTTAATTTGTTTCTCCTCTAGTTAATCGTTAGACTGTTTTCCAACTCTTTAAAAAATTTTAAATCATGAACTATTAAAATGTCATACATTATAATATTGTGATAAACTTTTAAAATAAATTAATTCCCTTTTCTACGTGGCTCTTTTTGCTTATCTTTATTTTCAAATTTAATATACATAATTAGTAAGAGTGTTTTTTTTAAATTGAATGTTTATTTTTGTTTAAAATTTTAACATTTGATATAGCATGCTTCTGATATACAAATGTAAAAGGTTATAATATTAATTTGAAAAATAAATACAACTAAACAAATTATACTTTGTATTTTGAATGGTATAAGATTCCCATTTTAATATATTTCTTGTGAAACATTTTGTCGCTTTCGATTTCACATTTTTGCACAAATACCAACAAAGACACTAACCCTCTTTTATAATGTTAGTGGTTCCTGATATCAAGTAACTAATATTCAAAAACAAAAATGATATAATCTAACAATATCGTTTCAAATATTTTTTTTAAAAATCGGAAATCAGATCAGGAAGTTTTGTGTATTAGTTACTTAATCCTACACTGAGCTAATTTTTTTTTTACATATGTCATAGCATCGGCCAGGAGGCGAATCCGCAACAACTGTCTGCAACCAACTGCTTGCTTGCAAGGCGGCTGCGCTGACCTCTCGGCTAATAACGCTTGACTCATTATGAGTCAGATGTTATTTCAGAATTTCCAACGCATATCTTGTCTCTGTTAGCTTGAAACCTTTAAATAAATGTACCCTTTTTTCATATTAAATATTATTTTTCTAAAGACATTTTCCTGCTATGTTCACATAGATGAGATTCAAATTTGGTTAACTCTTGAAATTATTTTCAGGTAGTAGTCTAGGCTAGCGGTCTAATTATTAGTTAGGACTAATTATCTAACTATTGTTACTTGGAAGATAAAAGCTTTCAGATTAATCCGAATGGTCAGATGAGTTGTATGTACTAATCATACATTTTTTAAAAATTGAGTACAATCTGATGCTGTTTTCACTACTAATGAGCTAGATATTATATTTTTTACAATTATTGTCTAGATTGTTTATATATAAACAAATATTTAAAAGGGGGAAGGCAAACCTGAGGTTAATTGTAATTTAATTAATGGCTTATAATTATTTTCCATATTTTATATTGCATTTGATACTGATAAATTAATTACTAGTAGAAGTTAATTTCATGTGACACTTGAGCTTTATTGAAATCACAATCACATTGTGTATATAGATAATACATTGAAAAAAAAAAAAGCCTCTTATACAGACTTAGGTGAAAAGTAATCAATTGTGTGTGTGTGTGTGTGCGTGCGTGCAAAGATAGATTTGTGTCAAAGGAAAAGAAGAAATGCAGTTCAAATAGTAAATTGCAGAAATGAGTTATAAAGACTAAAATGAATAAAGAATTATATCTGCAAATAATAATTTTATTTTAAGTAATTTAAATGAAGGAAAATATCTGTAGTAATAGAAAAAATTGTTTAGTAAAATTCTAATATAAAAACAAGGATTAAATAATTTAGTTTATTAAACAGAAAAAAAAAAAACCTATTTAACAGCAACAAAAGTCTTTCTTTCATTAGCATAATAAAAGTATTAATTAAATATTTCTGCCCCTAATCTAAACAAAAGCATTAGTAATATTTGAAAAGAATTTTTTTTTTTTTTTGGATAAACCTATCTGGATAATCCCTGTTGGTAGTTTCAAATATTAAAACATGTTAACTCAAGAGATTTTAGAGTCAAAAAGAGAACTGATATTAATAAACCTCCCTATAGTTAAAACTTGTAGACATTAAAAGTGCATGCTGATAGCATTCTGATAATGATTATTTGATTTCTTATGAATTGCATAGAATGGCATTGCTTTTTTAAAGTTTGAACATATAGCTGCTCAGTGCAAATCAAAAAGCTATTAGCCATAACTTAGTCAGCCTCTACTAATTAATGAAATTACTCATCAACTAAATATATATGAAACAAATATATGTATATATGTACAGATACAAAAGGAAAGTAAATATAGTTACTAGCTTAACATATAGTCAGAAAGTAGTTATTCACACTTATAGCATATATATATAGAGAGAGATATGAAACTAATTTTTGTTATAAATGAAGTACAGCATAAGCTATATATGTATGATATTTATTATGTAATCTTCACAGAAAAAATAAATATCTCTTTTACATTAAATGAAGTTGAAAGTTTATATGTAAAGAAAATCAGTAAAGAAAATCATAGATGAGTTTGATTATATATATATATTATTAAAAGTTAAGTGTTAATATATTAAAATCTGTAATCATGCAAATACATGCATGCCAAAGTAATTAAATATTGTTTATTAAAATAATACTATGCTTTAAAATAGAGGACCAATTTATTCATTTCAAACTTTGTTTATATATTGTCAAATATACTTAAATGTAGCATACCTATTTTAAGTTGAAATCTGCTCATTTTAAAATTGATCAATACATATAAACTAGACTAGCATTTATTTTTATTGACTGACCGATTTAATACATATTTCCATTTAAGAATTATTTTGTATGCATTTAAAATTCTCAGAATGAACTAGATTCTTTATTCATTAAAGTGTTAACCTTTGATGCTTAGAGATATAGGTAATCTGTCAATGATATCTTATTTAGGGATCTAATTAAATTATTATTATTTTATCCAAAAATGTTAATATATTTAATTAAGTTAATGTTATTTGTCTGTAGTATTATATATTTATTTTAATCCATATATCTTGCACATATATCTCTTAAAGCTTTTGGTTAATTTTTTAATCCTTCTCAACTGCCATACACATGGCAGTTGAAAAGGGTTAAGGAATTGAGTGAAAGTACTTCTGCAGATTGAAATACTATATCTAATAGTTAATTATCATTATATTTACTATTATTACAATAATTTTTAATTAACAGACATTTTATTTGTAATATATATTGTAGGTATTGATTTCAAACCCTACCTTATAAATCCCAAGAGCTCAGAAAAAAAATGGGAGAAATATTTTTTTCTCTGCTCAACTGATTTTTATCAGTAAAAGAAGACAATATCTATATCATTGAATAGTTTGATAGTTATATTTAAGAATTAAAAATATTAAGCATATATAAATAATTATCAGTAGATATAAATTCCATACCATATCATTTTCTAAGTCTACTTATTAACTTTCTATATTTAATGTATATTGAATGAATTATAGTGTTCTTTCTTTGTTAACAGTATTTTAATACTGTGTTATTATTAATTTATTCCATGACTTTAATACTAATGATATTAATAATCTATAGTTTTCAAATCATTTGGATTATTTTTGACAGACAAGTTTTTACAAATAGTAGTAGAGATAAGTATATGCATGTGTGTATGTACAAGCATCAAAATTTTAAACATTTACAAATATATTAAAAAAGAGTTTTATTTAAATAATTTTGTATTTTCTATGTAAAAAAATGTTTTTCTTATTATATATTATTTAAGTTCAATTTTTCTTATTTTATTTGAAAGGGTTAACACAGAAATGTCCAGGTTGAGAGAGAAATATGGGGTCAATTTTAACTTAACCTTAATGTGTGAAATTTGGGGGGATAAAAACAATGACTCATTAATAAGCTATTAAAATTGCAGAGAGATACCAGATTATTTGGACTGCAGCTGCAATGATAAAGTGTAAATTATGAGTGTTTCAATAATGACATGTGTGTAATGTCACCAAAGGGCCAGAACACATATATAGTCTGAAAAATAAAATATTTTCAGCAGAGCAAAGCAGAATAAGTCTTATTGTCTTTTAGAAGCCACCCCATTTTTTTTCTACAAACAATGGAGGGGTAGAAAAAAAAATTGTTTTAGGGTGCCTTTTTGGCTACCCAAGGAATTCTATGCACATCTAGAACAATTAAAATCTAAAATAGAAATAACAAATAGCATTCTGTGGCTGATTTCCAAAGTCCAAAGAAGACTTTGAATCCTGTTATTGTTTCACCTATGCAGTTGCTGAATTCAAATAAAAGCACAAAGCAAAGATGCTGAAATTTATATGAAAAGTAGAAATATTCATTTGGCTATACAAATAATCATACCCAGAGGAGAAGAAATGAAAAAACCACCCCAGTGCTAAAATGGTCCCTAAAGAAATGCAATTTATTTTGCAGCATCATCATCATCACAGTAAAGCAGAAAAATTGCAAGCCCAAACTGAAAATAGAACTTTTCCAATTGATAAATCTATGCATGTTGAACATTGGTATATGGTGAGTTCAAATTTTTAATCTTAGACAAGCTGACTTCAAAAGGAAATTCATTGGACTCATTGAAACTGTCTCTTCATTGAAAATAAAAGAAGAACTTGGTAATATCAATTTTAATTTTGCTTTCTCAATGACTATTAACACTTCTCCTTTAAATAAATCCATTTGTCTCTTTCTCTCTAAATACTGAAAATACGAACCATTTATTAGAAAAGGTTTTTTTTTTAATGATTATAAATATTGACTTTATTAGTATAATGTGTATTATTTCATTACCATTACATGTCTATTTATATATGTATTTTTTTGATTAAAATTTTTTTTTATTATGTATTAATTCGGGTATCATAAGAAATATTTTATTCTTATCATATATAAGGGTTGAATACAAGATTTATTAATGGGAAGTAATATATATATACACACACACCTAGGGATATAAATATGCCTACTTAAATCTGTGTTGAGTATAAGTGTACAGATCGATAAAGGTAGAAATTTAGCATCATGAGAGATAGATTTTTAAGGTAGTTAATAACCTAGATTAATGAAAATTGAGATAAATAATTTGAAATCAATTTCTTTAGATATTCTTATCTTTATACTTCAACTAACATTTCTTTACTTATTTTTCGTTTATTATTTTCTAAGATTATAGATATAAAATGTATGTTATATGCAATATACGAGTATGTGCCTGTATTGGGTGTTTATTTTAAAAATTAAAATGTTTCTATGATATAAGATTTCTATTCATCCACAGGAAATACCAGCATACACATATCATGCTATATAATATTAACGATTGAATTCAAGTTTCATTAAGGGGAAGTTGGGGGAAGACTTTTGGTTATTATTATTTAAATGTAACTAATTTTATTATTAATTATGTAAATTGTCTATTTGTATTATTAATGATTAACCAATAATAAATTTTAATTTGTTTTTATTAAAATAAGTTTATATATTTCTTAGAGTTAATCATTGTCTTGTGAAGTGAGTTTAGACATCATCATCCCTGATGAATGTCAATCATTAAGTCATAGTTTAAATATAACAATATTTTGGTAAATAATTATACATTGATGAAAGATAAGATTTGTGTTGTGAGTTAGTTCTAAAGCTGTGGCTGGAAGCATAATTATCATCATCTTTATTAATCAATAGTTTAAATAAACGTATTTAATGGCCATATATAAATAATGGTTCTCATTGTGTTTGTTTATTATTTGTGAGCCATCATAAGAGATATGACTACCATCGAAGCATCTGATAATCTATAGTATTAAATGTGAACTAGTAACACTTATGATAATATTAAATATGAATTTATGATCTTAAACTCTTATATGATAATTTGTCTGAGAATTTATTAGAACAACTAGAGAATAATAAGGATGTTTTTCCCTTAATACAAGTGCACATGATATTGTTATAAAATGGAAAATCCTATGCACTGTTATAAATAATGTACCAGTTGAGATTCAAACCCGGTAGAGTACAAGTAGGTATCTAATGTAACTTTATCTACATTTTGATAGCCTAGTGGTGCCCAGATATACAGACATATGTATATGAGAAAGCAATAAATAAAGAATAAAATGATAAGTTGCAGAATGGTTTGTCCTATTGGGGTATAAAATTGCCTACTTGGTTATTAGTGGTGAGGAGTAATAAGGAAATGGATTTCATCTAGATTGATTTTATATTCCATTATGGGCATGGCATTATATAGATTCTTTATATTTTTGGTTATAAATGATCTAGATATTTTCATTCCATTATGATAGATACTAGGTTATTTCATTTTCCCAATCCAGAGATTTTCATTCCAGTTACAATATATATTGAGACAGGGAGTATAAATAATGTAACATTAATATATATATATATATATATATATATATATATATATATATATATATTATATATATATATATATATATATGCTAATGGCTTTATTAGTCAGAAGTTCATAAGAAGTTCAAGGACCAGAACTGTGAGTGCCAGAATCAATCTTGGGATATCCCAATCTTAAGTCAGATGCTTAAACAGCCATTAATTAATCCATTTCAGGTTACAGATCTCTTTTATAACACTTTTATAGGAACAATAAAAAAAGCAGTACTCATTAAACTAAAATATATAAATACCTGTTTTACTGACTCAGTATATTTAGTTATTTTACCTATGTTTAACTATCTGGAAGAATTTTTAATTTGTCTAGCCAGAATTCAAATTACACCATATGTATTGCAGAGGGATGCATTACCATTATACCATGAGTTTTCTTTTAGTAGATATATATATAATTAAAAAATAATGTGAGAATTAGATAAATTTTGATGTTGTTATTTATATGTAATCTTCATCAAAAAATACACAGCAATAGTGTACAATATTGTTCTAACTGAAAAGTTATAGTTGGTTGAAATATATCTTAGGATTTATAAATATAGTTTATTTCCTATTAATTTGACAGTTTGGCATATACTATATATGTATATTATAAAAATTTACAAATGCTTTTAGTGAGTATTTATTCTAAAAAAAATCATTTTTAATTAATGTATAAATGATTGTTTTTTATTAGAATAGAAATTATAACATTTAATTTAACTTAATGGAAATGTTATAATTAATAAGTTTAAATAAATCTATAATATTCTTAATATAGGTTCATAAAAATATCTTGATTTTTCACTTTTCGTTTATTTATAATCTTATATTTTTAAAATTATAATTAGTCCACATTTCCTACATTTTAAACATAAAGCTGCAGTTAATCACATCCAAAATAATATATATAATCATTGACTTGTTGTAAATCGAAAGATTTCATGAATATTAATGTGTAATAAGAAATGTGGACTTAATCAGTGAAGTATTGAATATCTTCATGCTCTCAGATCTAACTGCTTCAGCTTCACCTCTTTATATAGAAAGTAGGTTGAAGTAAAGAAGGTTCCTCTCTTTTCATCCAAAATGTAAGCTTGTGTTTAAGACTCTGTAGAGGTCCCTACTATCACATTTTTATGAGCACATTCTTGAGGTTACAGCTTCAGTAAATATTACAAATTCTTTACTAAATGAGGAGTTATTAATAAGAATGCAATTATTACAAATGTAATGAAGCAAATCCCATTCTTGGTCTTTTTATTCTACGGTTTGGAAGAATTTATTTTCTTTTTTATAAAATTGTTTATTATATAGTCCTTCTAAATTCTTTTCTTCCTCCTCTGTTTTTGCTGTCTTCATATATAATATTGAATTTCAAAAATCTTACACATTTCACTTTTCAGCAAAAAAAACCCTTTTATTTATTGATTACAGTTTCAACTGTACCATGCAGTCTTCATCAGATCTACAAAATTTGAACACACACAAAAATACAAACATTAAAATACATTATTTTATATAAAATTATTAAATTCCTATCAAACTTTTAAATTTTTTTAAAAAAATTTCTTAACCTTTTCAATTCATATAATATCATTAACATATTTACCATCCTATTTTATATTCTTTTAAAATCTTTTTATCCTCTTTCTTTATAACATATACCTATACATATAACTTTAATACATGTAATATCTACATTATAATACACTACTCTAAAAAAATTTTTTTTTAATCACTATCAATATAATCTTTCTTTATCTTTTATTCTAACTAAATACTTATTTCCATTCATTTTACCTTCTTAATTATTCCATATAATTTTTTTTACCTTATTCTATTCTTTCAACTGTCTCTATCCTCCATTTTACTCTAGTAATTCAACTTCCTTTTTAACCTCTCTTTCATATTCTATCATACAGCTCCCTCTATTAACTATTTTTATAATTATTAATATTTTTTACTATTTTTATCATACCATAAATAAAAAACTTTTTTTCTCTTATGCTATTATTTCCTTTTATGCTAATATTGTTTTTACCCCTCCCCCATTTTTATTAAGATTTGGTTTAATTTTCTTTATAAATATTGCTTCCTTTATTTTTCTATCCCTTATTTTATCTGTATAACTAATCATTCTAATGATCTCTTTCCCAATATTATGACCTGTTTCTATAATATGCATATATATTGGTGACCTTTTATCATATTTATGCTGTACCAACCTAAATAAGGGATAGAAAAATAAAGGAAGCAATATTTATAAAGAAAATTAAACCAAATCTTAATAAAAATGGGGGAGGGATAAAAACAATAATAGCATAAAAGGAAATAATAGCATAAGAGAAAAAGAAAGTTTTTTATTTGGGTGTGATAAAAATAGTAAAAAATATTAATAGTAATAAAAATAGTTAATAGAGGGAACTGTAGGATAGAATATGAAAGAGAGGTTAAAATACTAGAGTAAAATGGAGAATAGAGACAGTTGAAAGAATAAAATAAGGTAAAAAAAATTATATGGAATAATTGAGAAGGTAAAATGAATGGAAATAAGTATTTAGTTAGAATAAAAGATAAAGAAAGATTATATTGATAGTGATTAAAAAAATTTTTTTTTGGAGTAGTGTAATTAAAATTACTTTATAATGTAGATATTATATGTATTAAAGTTATATGTATAGGTATATGTTATAAAGAAAGAGGATAAAAAAGATTTTAAAAGAATTTAAAATAGGATGGTAAATATGTTAATGATATTATATGAATTGAAAAGGTTAGGAAATATTTAAAAAAAAATTAAAAGTTTGATAGGAATTTAATAATTTTATATAAAATAATGTATTTTAATGGTTGTATTTTTATGTGGGTTCAAATTTTGTAGATCTGATGAAGACTGCATGGTACAGTTGAAACTGTAATCAATAAATAAAAGTTTTTTTTTGCTGAAAAGTGAAATGTGTAAGATCTTTGAAATGCAATAAAATTGTTTACTTATTTATTTGTATAGTTTACTGGTTTTCTATAACTATCATAAAAATTAATTTATTTAATTGTGTGATTATTAATTAATCTTTTAACTTGAATATAGTATTTTCAGGTTTTTTTTTAAAAAGTTAAAATTTTTCTCCTGTACTTTATAAATAAGAACTTAAAAACTATCAGTTTTCAACTATTTTATGTATCAATGATTTAATGATCATATAAAATAGCTTGAAAATTATTCAATATGCCATCTGAATGATTAAATGTCACATGATCTGCCAATATGATGATTATATAACTTAATAAGTTTATCATATTTCTCATAGATGAAATTATTAACCTTATATTGTTTTTTTATGTTAATCTGTTTCCACTAAAATAATCTAACAATATAGTCTTATTTGTTACTGGATTTTTTTTCATGCCTATTTTCTTTTCTTTTTATCTAATCTTTTTTATTTTATTATAATTATTATTTTTATCTGGAACAAAATAATTATGTAAAGTATAAACAATACTTTGCAAGTATTTTATAAGTCTTCTTTTTGTGTTTCTGTTGGTAAATTGAGTAAATTTAATAAGATATCTGAGCTGCTTTCAATAGTTTTATTGTATTTCGTCTTCCCTGACAATATTTTTATAACCTGAACTTTTTATAATTTTTTTTATAGTTTTATAAAATGAATATTTATTTAAGATATAAGTCATATTAATGACAATTTATTTAATTTATTAATAATTAATTTTTTTAATTATTTAAATTCATTTTTTTTGTTTATAAGACACATATAAATAATAAAGTTCTATCATCGACTAGTATTTGTAATATTACAGCTGAAACATATATATTTCAGAATACTGAATAGCATAATATATATTAAAATGTGGTTATATATATATGATTTTTTCATGTAAAACAGTTATTGTTGTTTATCAATTTTGTATCAAAGTTGTGTCCTAATCACATCTGATGTTAACAGTTTAATGGTCTTACAATCCAAACTAAATGTTTGTTAATTTTGATGTGAACAACAAGTAATTATATACATAGTTGAGTCCCAAATATATGTTTACATCTTTTAACTATAAATATCTTTATATATATATATATATATATATATATATATATATATATATATATATATATATATATCCATATCATATATATATATATATATATATATATATATATATATATTGAAATGGATAGTCATCTCAAAGTTTAGTTAGATTGGTTAGGGGGAAAAGAAAGTAAGATTTAAACCTCAGACTGCAAATTAATAAATATCAAAATAAATTAGATTTTAAATTTAATATACACATAGGTATAGAGAACTTCAAATGTATTATATAAAGTAGTTTTTACTTTATTAATATTTTTTTAGTTTAGATTTTCAAAAATAAATTATTTAAGTTAAAAAATTCATGTTTTTAAAATTTGGTTTGCAGATAAAAAATAAAAAGAATTTTCTTTTATACTGCTTTAGATAAATAATTTCTTTTAACTGAGTTTAATTAACATCACCCAAGAAAACTATGATATCTGATTAATTAAAATCAGAAATAAAAAATTATATCATATTGTTTATTATCAAATTTAATTTCTCTGAAACTGATCTGTTATCTTGGATTCATGATTGTACTTTGCTATATGTTTTCTTTCCTGATTTTTTAAATTTTAACTTTAATTAAAAATAGAAGGTTATGGTAAACCTGTTTTAATAAAATTTTAAAAATGCTTTGAAAAAAAAAAAAGGTATAAATAACAGATAACAGAGGCTATTTGGTCTTTTGTGGTTTATCTGTTCTCTGATTTATATTGCCTGACTTGTGTATCATCACAAACCAATATCTATTAAAAAAATTTTTCTGGCATCACGAAAAGATGCCATGCATTGTTAGCTTACATTCAAGGAATTTTTGCCTGAGTGTATAGAACAGCTGAGTGAACATTTTCTTACTCAATGTAGAGGTAAGTCCAGCTAAGTGCCAGCCATATATAATCATAAATATCACTAATGTACTTGTCAGATACATGAAAACTGATTGTGATATTGCAAATCTGATCATGACTATAGACATTATTTTAAAATCTTTTATGAAGAAAAGAGTGGTTCTTATAATCTTAATCTCAACAAGGAATTTCTAAATAGAGCTCTGCACCTAAAATAAAAATAAAAATGTATGTGTGTAAATTCACATTTTGCTACTTTTGCTGAAGACACTGTGGTGACTGCTATTCAAAGATTCTCCATGATAAAATCTATGAAAGTCATTTTAATTTATAGACATTATGAACTTCAAATTAAATTTAAGTGTACTTTCTTATATCTCCAGGCTTATCAAATTGTTTATTTATATCAAATCTTTAAGTTATATTTTTTATTAATTTATTTCTGTTATATATGTATGTATTATTCCAATGTTTGTTTTTTTAAGTCATTAATTTACTTATGTTTTATTAATTACTAACATTACATATGTATTAGTAAGCTACTTTAAGGATTAAAGGTATAAAAAGAGAGAACAAGTTATGGGATTAATTTTCATAGTTAAATTGTTGTTAAAAGAAAGAGTGAATTAAAATCAGTAGTTAACCCTCAAAAATCGTTTTCATAAAGATTATTTAAAATAATAAACTGTAAAGCTAACATAAGAACAGGTATCTCTGAGAACTAACTAAATGTAAATGGTTTAGTATAACTAGCAAGTAAATTATTCATTTAGGGAAGAAAAGGAATGGAAATAAAGTATAGAGTTATTGAAGATCTATTTGAGCTAATGCAGAATGATTCTTTGTATAGGTTAGATTTTTAATTAAAACTTTAAACAGATTCATATTTGTTACAACTATATATATATGTATGTTTTAGAAATACATCCCAAAGATTTTATGCACCATATTTTATAATACATTTTGATAATACCCCCATGAACATATAATTTCTGTACTTTTATATAGATTTTAAAGTATGTTTCAGTGCCGTGTGGTTAATTATTTGCAAGAAGACTTTGTTTCTGTAGTCTGGGTACTTATAAATAAAGTTAATAGTCTTATTACTAAAGTATATAATTATGAATCTTTGACATAGGCCTAAATACATATTTCTATAAGTATTAATGTGTCATATTATTTACATATGATAAATATTAAAATAACCGTAGAAATATGTTTATTGTTGCCTGCTTGCTAAAATTAAAATATGTATGTGGGCACATCCCAAATTTGATAATTGCTTTATATTAATCATTGAAATTGTTCAGTTGTTAGAAAGCTTTGTCTATGATTGTTTTCAGAAGATGTTAAAGACACTATATAATAACTAAAGATTGCCAATTTAGTTAACATTGAGGTATTTGATCAATAGATTATATTATGGTTGTTTTATTCCAGGTAGCTATAGAGCATTATTCCAAATATAGATTTAAAATATAAGGTGACAAATTTCTAATACTTTTTCTTTAATGTACTTGGTAAATTTATAATAAATCAATTTTAATTACTTAACTGGTTTTTGTTTCTTATTATATTAGCATTATCTGCTGTTGCCAATCATGTTTTGAAGAAATCTTTTGCTTTCCATGACTTTGAAGCATAATATGAATTATTAGTGGTGGTTTAAGCCTTTGTAGGAGTCTATGCTTTAAGATCCTTATCAGTAAATGACAACATATTAGATCTCCTGAAAAAACAACCCAGATGAAAAATCTAGTGGCATCTTCTGGTCATACCTGCAGAGGCTTTTGCCCATTACAATATATGTAACTAATTTTTCTGGCAGCTCTTTATAATACCCAATGCTATTTAATGTCCAGATCCATCATCATATGAAAAAAAGGAAAGTTTTTGTTATAAATAATGCACTCATCATTATTCTTGATATATATATTTTAACATTATTTTATTTAGTCAATAGATGCAATAGTAAACTAATGCAAAAGTTTAATATTTTTAATTTTATTTGTATATATTTATATTTTCAAATTAGTTCAGATTATAAAAATCTGATAATCTAACTAAGTTTATAAGTGAACATTCCATTTATTGTCAAATTAAATCCATTTATTAACAAATTGTCCAAACAGAAATTTCTTGGATGAAAAAATATCATCAGACAGGGAAATTTTTATTTTAATGAAGATAAAACAATTAAAAAATTCATATTTTATCACTATAATAATGTTATTTTATTTTTATACCATCCAGAACTGTTAGAGTATTATATAAAAATAAGCATTGTTATAATGATAAGAAAAAAGTAGATTTATTTAATTGTTTTATAATTTTATCAATACATAAAGAAGATATATGAGAGGAAAAATATAATACTTACTGAAAGATACTAGGATATTTTTAAACATATACAAGTAGGCATTAAACAATGATATTTTATTAAAAAGAATGATTTATGATATAGTTTTTTTTCAAATGGTGTTGGTCTTTCTTTCTTTGAACTAATACAACATTCAGAATTATATTAAGACTAGAAGTGAGTATTCTTTTCTGTCAAATTGCCTGTCCGTGTTAGTTAATAGAAAATTGTCATTTGTAGTTTCTTTGCTTATTTTCTATAAAAGATGAAGGTGATATGAATATTACCTACAGGGCTGTTTAATATGATAGATCTTTTTTTTTAAAAAAATAAAAATAAAATAAATAATAACACTGTTTGGTAGGCAATAGACAAAAATCTCTAGAAACGTCTGCTATACTCAGAAAAGATAGTGACTACTGTATTATCATAATTTGATCCTTTCCATTTTTATTCATTGTTTATTATAAATAGATTCCAGATCCTTAAACTTTGCTATAAGTCTGCCAATACAAATGTGAATTATTGATTCATGAAAGCAATCTGTTAAATTTGCAATCAGTAATCTTCTACTTTAATATTTGATAGGAAAAGTGATTTGTATTTATTCTTTCTTGCACAGATATATAATATTCAACCCAAACAATAAAAAAATACACTAATCCTATGGTGTTGTTATTTATGGACACTCTAAACTATTAACTAATGAAAAAATTTCCATCACATTATACACATTCTTTGACTACAGTTATAATTTCATAAACATGGAGGAAAGCAAGCAATAATACAAAGGAGTAAATCCATTGAATTACATGCATTTGCTTTGGTTTATATCTTTGTATTCAACCGTAACATTTTTTATGATAACAATTATTTCCAAAAATGTGAAGAAAATTAAAATGATTATTAAAAAGATTCTTTCTTTAAATTGATTTTATAAAAAAATGTTTTAGAAAAAATGTGTTTTTTCATATATATTAGAAAAATAATAATAATTTGAGAATAGTATTGTTGGCTTTGCATTTGATTTAAATTCATATTTTTAAATCAAATCTTTGTAGTCTTACTATTATTTAAATGTTTCTGCTTATTTGATATTTTAAAAACAAAATGATAAAGATAACAATTACTTTACGTCATACATTTTAATAGCTGATAGTTAAGCTTTTTTTTGAAACCGCAGTGTTCAAGGTCAAGCATGGAATATATATATGCAACAATAAATGTATAAAAAATATGTATAATAATAGTGTAGAATAAAAATAATAACTTTGTACAATAATTATATATAATTGTGTGAAATAATTGTATATAATGATTATATGAATAACTGTGTAGCAATAAATGTGTAGCAATGTTATTGGGTCATAGAGTTGCATACCTGACCCTATAAAGTCAGAGAACTATAAAAAACACCATATATGGTGAAGTATGTAAAAAATACTATGTGCATGTAAAAAATGCCATAGATGGTAAGGTACATAAAAAGCACCATATTTGGTAAAGTTGTAAAGACACCAGAAGTTTGGAGAGGTATATAAACTCCAAGATCCTGGTATACGAGTTCTGGTATTAATATAATTCAGAGACTTCTGGCTCTGTAAGTCCAAAAACAGGACTAGGGTTTATTATATGCAGGTCACCATGACCTTTTATTATTTTAATGAGACTTAAATAGACTACGTACATTTGTAAATATGCTTGTATGTTATTTAAATGAAACTAGTAGCTTACCCTCTCAATTCTGCCTTTATCAATTATTTACTTGCTGCTAAGGAAATAGCAGAAACCTTAATTATTTCAAAATCATTGATGGATCTTTCTATGTTAGGTACCTCTTTCTGGTATAATATAACTGTAATCAATAAGTAATAATTATGGATGAAAAATAGACCTCAAATGAAGTAATAAATAATCAAATATCAGAAATAACAGATCTAGGCACAATCCATGGAGTTTGAGCTTCAGAATCTGTTATTCAATCATTGTACCAAACCAAGCAGGATTATATTGGAATAAATTATGATTTTTAAAAAAATATATATTTTTAGAAAAATTTTAAAAACTTTGATTGGAATTTAAAAGCTCAAATCCAAATTCCAGGGTAAAATCTATTTTATATACTGATATTGCTATTACCATTTAATTTTTAGGTTAAATTGTGAAATTACTGTCCAAAGACATCTTTAAATGGTTTTGTAAGTTACCAGGCAGCCTGCGGTTTGACATTACAACAATGATTTCGCAATATAAATACATAGATAGATGTGGCACGCATATTCCCCCCTTCCCCACCACTAGTTGATTTGTTTTTCTACAAAAATGATACGTATTTCAAAGTGGAATTATATAATTTATTTTCATGTTTGTCTAAAGTTAGTGCAAGTTAAATTATTAAAAGCAAGAAAATCTACTATCTTATCATTTTAATCACTGTTCTACATTGATAATCTATAATAATAATCTATTCATTTACATCTCAAGTGGAACTATATATAGTCAACATATTTATCATTATCTTCGCTGACCGAAGGTTTTTAAAAATTCCTTTCACTATTTAATAAATTATGAATTTTTTTTCATAGTTTTTAAATTATGAATTATTTATAATAAAATACAACGAATGGTTGCAATTAGCATTAACCAATAAAATAGATGGCATATATACAATTTTAAAATTAGATAAAAAGTGTCTTTAATTATATATTTTTTAAAAATAAAACATTTAAACAATTTTAAAAATATGTGGTTAAAAACGAGGAACAAAATTTCCCATTAAAAATAGTGAAAGTTAATACAAATGTATTTAAAATTTATTAAGATTTTAAATTATGTATATGAATGGCATTAATATATATAAAAGATTTATAATTTTCCAATAAAACGAAAGCACTAGATATATAAAAATTCTAAACAAATAAAAGCAAAAAATAAAGGCGTTAAATATCAGATAATATGTTTTTTAAAAAATAAAATACTGATAAAATTAATAAAGTTCAATCTGAGATATCATTAAAACGCAGTTAAATTAATTAATGTTTTTTTTTTTTGTCAGTTGTAAATTAAAGACTGAAGAGAAGAAAGGCTTTGCTTTTGTTATTTTCTTTATTTTTAGTTGTCGTTTTAAACTTTATTAAGGGGATTTCCCCAAAATCTGTCGTGTGAGTTTTGTCATAGTTTAAGATTCAGAGTAGTACAGTATACAATCTAATAGCTTATTTCATAATGAGTTTAATGGAGAGCATTTTAATATTTCCACCACAAGCATTCCTAAATGAGCATGATTATTTTAACTCCAGAAGAAAAAAAAACGGACAAAATTAAATCTTATGTATATAAAACATTAAAAATGAATTTTGGGATGACTACATAAGCCAATTTGTGAAATAAAAATATGTCCATATAAATCACATGATAGCCATTTAGAACATTTATTTGGTATCTTACAACATTACTTTTTCATTATTTTTGCATTAAACTTTACTTTTTGAAAATTTTAACACCTTGCTTAAATGCAATTATTTATTATATTCTATCAACTATATTTTTTTTCAAGAAAAGAAATCAATATTATACTTTTTAGAAAATTTTGGAGATAGACTTTACAGTATAAATAGGGCTTGCCTATCCCATTAAACCATACTAAGTTCAGATTTTTTTTAAAGAAGTCTGTTCCATTATTTGTTCACTTTATATATCCAATCCAATGAAAATGTGATTTTACAATATAGTATTACACCCAATAATATATAGAATATCTTTATTGGTCTTGTAATCTTAACATATTTTTGGAATCTTATAGAACATCATTAAATAGCATTTTTTTTAATGTCTTTATGTTAAGTTGAAATGAATTCTAGGTTTTACTTTCAGAGAATAAATTTATCAAAACAATAACTCTATATACACCTAATTTTGTTGCAGCACTTAAGGCACTATGATGAAATAGACAACTTTTTAACTTATTAGATTCAACAGCTGCACATGGAGGCTTATGATACAATTTAAAAAAATAGCTATCCTGATTGAGAGTTGGTGAATATTTTTTTCATCATTGATTGATAAAAGACTATTTCTTTTTTAGTATTAATTACTAAACCAAAATCTCTACAGCTTGCATTCAAAGATTTAAGAATATTGTGTAGAGCATCTTTTAAATTGATGAAAATAACAGAATCATTAGCATATTATATCTAACAGCAGATGAAAATGTGTTTCTTGATTCAAGTGATTTAAATTCCAAATTTCCATTATTAAAATTATATCATGTATTAATACCTCTTTCATTAAGCCATTATAAATTATTCCAAATATTACTACCATAAAAATGAAAAACAAACTTAGTTAGTATAATATCTCTGCTTAAATACTGTTTTTATTTTTAATTTTAAATGCCTCAAATTTTCAACCACTTATAATAATAATGTTTTTTCTTATTTCCTTGTATATAAATTATATACTTTTAACCTAATTAACCTTTATCTTCCTAGAAAACCTGAAATCATACACAAAATTATACAGAATATAAACATAGCATTGAGGACTAATCCTGTTCCCACTTTAATTATTGGGGATTGTAACTTAACATATGATAATTTTCAATATAGATATGGACGATTGATAAATCAGAAATTGATGAGCTGTCAATCACTGTTTCCAGATGGGTCCTTCTCCTTTTATAATAAGAAGGCAAAAACACTGTTGATTTGCTATTTGTCTCCCCGGAAATTTTTAAATCCCTGAAGGTGCAACTGCGACCAATTACGTTTTCAGACCATTTTTCAATTGAATGTGATTTTCAGTTCAAAAACTCTAATGACTCAGCACAGAAACTCGAACAAATATCACCATCCAACTAGTATCTGAGACATACATATTGTTCAAAGAAGTTGATTTGAATAATCTTCATATCATGCATGGATGCAATTTACTGAAATTCTTGGTAAAATGTTTACTAAATGCATCTCAAAAGCCCTGGTCTCTATTTGGTTATTATCTGAATTAGATAAGATTGTGACAAACTAATGAACTTGCCCAGTGAGGCACAGAATGTCAAATCTATCATAGACATAAAACTGAAATACAAAAGTAAGCAGGAGGAAGTTGCTGAATATCTTTCTATGAAGAGATCGTGACAATTTATATATCATCAGCACTGCTGTACCAGGAGCTATCTTATGTGGGTCCTTGGAGCTGGCAGAAAGGCCAAGGCACCCAGAGTGATTGAGATAGATGGAAACCTATATGGAGGGTCTTCTATGTCTGCCAGGATATGTAATCATTATGTTGAAAAGTTTAAGCCAGGTGGAAACATGATTGAAAGAAGAGAATTTAATTAAAAATTCAAGCCACAAAATCGCAGAAAAAAGAATTATTGATAAATTAAAGATGATGCGAAACAAAACACATCCTGGCTTGCATGGAATTCCAAAATTCCTCCTGCTTCATTTAAGTGCTTTCTCGACACCAATCATTAAAATGATGGCAGATCTTTTGGTTGACGGCTGCCAGAAACTTTCAGAGATCAACCCAATTGCCATGATTCCTCTGGTTAAAAAACTAGAAGGCCCTTGGAACCTGGGGAATCTCAGGCCAATATCAATGATCTTTCTACTGGTAAAGACAGTTGAGGCCCTAATTAAAAATGACATACAAGATATATAATTGATCAGCTGTCTAATTGCCAGTTTTTCAAAAAGGGAAGCTCGACAGCCAATGCTGTGAGCCAATTTTGTCTATTGATAGACCACATTTGCATGAAGATCTCACAGCCAATTGCAGTTCAGCTTGATTTTGCTGCTGCTTTTGATTGTGTTCAAGTTGATGCACTTATGAAGATCCTGGAGGGACTCAAAGTACCAGCTGCCTACCTCCAGATGATAGAGAACCTCCTGTATAATAGGGAGGTGTTTTTGTCTCTGGATGGGAGGGTGTCCCCAGGATTTGAGCCTATTGTTTCTATTCCTCAGGGCTCTCCTCTGAGTGTGCTCCTTTTCACTGCCTAGGTAAATTCCCTCCTGCTAAGCATCAAGACATCTCTTAAAGGGATATCCATACCTTTTCTAAGAGAGAGTGTCCATCATGTCTCCTATATGGATGATATGGTGGTTTTTCTTGCTTTGTGGGAGGAGCTTGCTGGAGTAGAGGAGCTCTTGGACCAATTCAAATGTGAATTTGATCTAAGAGTCAACAAGGAGAAATCGGCAATCTGGTCGATTATGACTGGCAAGCAAATTCCTGACATATTTAAGGCTCCACCTCAGAAGTTCCTGGGTTTTCATCTAGCACCCCCCCCCCATCTAAAATGAGGAAGGAAATTGAAAATGATTTAATGACTAAGATAACAAAATTTATTAGATCATTGGAGAAGATTTATTTGTCTTTGTTTGGAAGAATCATGCTGATGAATGCTGTCATGCTCCCCAAGATTACATACTTCCTTGCGAGCTTCTCACCGACAAAAGCCTTTATAGGGAATGTCAAAACCCAATGTAGGAACCTGTGTTGGGGGGGGAGCTCCTGTCATCAGCCTGTGCCTCCTACAGAAACCTAAACAGATGAAGAGCATAGGAATACACTCAGTCAAAATCTTATTAATACAGTGTTTTCATAATGTACTTACCAGATTATTTATGAAAAACCCAGATATGGAAGGGCCAATATTCACAGAAGAAATAACTCCTACCAATAGGCCACCTCCAAAATGTGGAAGGCTTTGAATTCAAAAGCAAATCTCTATAGTATTTAACCATGTAAAAATGAAGAAGCCAGGAACAATGTTTAATAACAAACTAAACTACTGGAACACATATGATCTTATGAATCCAGAAGAAACTAAAATTAACAATATTTTGATTTGAAATATCGAGGTTCTCCAGGTTGACCAAATGTCTAAAATTTGGTACCGAGGTTTGTTGATTTTTAATCAAGGTCAACCTTGGGGACTTGTCTACCATTGACTTCCTACATAGTAAAAGGAATTATAATCTGGACCCTATATGCGCAATATGTAGGCATAGTGATGAGACAACAGCACATATTGGAGGAGTGTCAAATTTGGAATAGCATAAGAAACATTTTTAAATCTCTCATTAAAAACAAAGAATCAGCTTGTGTAAATTTGACTAAAGCCTTCAAGAGTGGACATTTTGGGGTCATAAGATTGGCAACATTTATAAATTTTTCCATTTGATCATTGAGAAATAAGACTATCTTCGAAAGTGGAGAAGAATATGACATGATGAAAATGTCTTTACACTTACTAAAAGAAATTAAAGAATTAGACCAAAAATTTTCTCAGAATTGGATGTTCAACCAGACCTGGTCCCTAATAAACCTCAAAGTGTAGTACTGATGATGAAAAAAATATAAAGTTGTAAATCCACAGATATTGAGAAAATTTAATGAACCATTTACCTAAAACATTTTAGATAAACTTTATATGGAAGAGATCCAAGAACTAGAAAATGCCATTATAAAGTTACTCACCTAATTGATGAATAATAGGAAAAGGCTTTCATTTGATTAATGGATCAGTTTTAATCAATGACCCAGTAAATATATTAAGACTGCTTTAACAATGCTTAATGGTAACTGATTTGTTTACTATAAAGAATCTGTGATATATTTCGTGTAATTTTCAGTCTAAAACCTGCGTTTATGTAATTTTTATCAATGCAATCCCTATATTGGAATGGCTAACCTCATGATCTATAAATAAAGTGTATGGTTTTCATATATGGTTCATAATGATTAATCTCTCGATATTTAAAATGTTAAATTAATACACACAGAAACATTGGAAATGCTCTTCACTTGATAAGATAAAGCTCTATAGACTAAATGGCCAAATGTGGTTTTAATCATTGTCCACATGTTCATAAATTAAACAAACTTATATGTGTTTGAATTGACTAACACCATCATATATATGATATACATGATCAGATTAATGTAAATGGGCCACTACTATGATTTCTTGAATGGGAAGTTATATGTCTTCAATTTCTGGTGATAACTAATGTCTTAATGTAATTGATATGAAATTAATTGTTTTTTGTTTATATATACAAGCGTAACCTTTGATTTTGTTGACTGGTCTCCTTTGAGATTGATATGTAAATGTCCTTCTTTTTGTAAATGATTCTTATGGTTTGTGAATAAAATTTCCTTTTGAAAGATAAATTATTTAATATAAATAAACTTCAATGGATAGTCATCCAATTTCAAATATTGACACAAAACTGTTCACTAGTTCAGTAAAAGGCATGATTATAGTGCTTGATTCTCTAGCCAACATTGAATCTCTGGTAACTTTTAATTCATGAAAAACAATCTATTCATTAAAATTTTTAAAACTACTTTTTGCTATAGTAGGTAATAATGATATTCTACAATAATTATTGCAATCTTTTTTATCCTCTTTATTTTTATAAATGGGAACAGTAGAAGCAAGCACAACTTTATGATTTCATATATTTCTAAAAAAAAATCCAATATATTTTATCATATTTTAATTTTTGTCCAGGTATAATAACTACAGTCTTTCCATTTTTAGTATTAATTTTATTGAACTAGATAGATATCTTTGCTCAAATCTAAATATACATAGGATAGATGAATTGTTAAAAACCATCATCTCAATTCTTGCATCATTATTCAAAAAATGGCCAAAATATTCTCTCTACTTATCATCACATAAAAAACTGCAACAAAGGATTTAATGCAATTATAATATCATCTTTCAGGTAAATGTATTAACTTCAATGAGCATTACAGTAATCTGAAGTGACCAAGATCAAAATTAACAAATGAATATATCTCCTTTGCAATTTTTATCTATTAATTAGTTTTTGTCAACAATCAATTTATTATTCTGCCAAGAAAATATGCCATGATTTTTTAAAAATCAAGCCTCTAATAATTGTCTGAAATTTGCCAGGATTTTTTTAATGAATCTCAAATTAGATTTCCTTGCATCCCTAACTCTCTCTTTAAAACAATTTAATATCTTAGCAGTATGATATTTGAAAATCTAAATTGATAATATAGGTATTTAATTGCTATTGAAATTCAATATAAAAAGTAGATGCTTTTAAAAAATGAACATCAAATTTTATATTAAAATTATTAATTTTTAATTTTTGGTGCATATATTTTAATCTTGGATGCCATTTCTTTGAATCTGAATGCATCTGTAATTTTATAGCATTTTTAAAAATGGGAAATAAAGAGTTCACAACATATATTCAATCCAAGGATTGTGCAAAAAATCAATAATAGACTTATATTTGGGATTAAAACATTAATTATCATTATTTTAAATAAGTTTGGGGCAAGGTTCAAGCTTTAAAAGTCTGGCGGTATTCAGCAAAAATGAATCTTTTTTTTAAAAAAAGTTCTCTAAATCTAAAGTTGGAGCATCAGCCTTATTATTAAAACATGGAAACAAAGTTTTGATACAATTAGATTTTTGTTGACACATCTAGAAATCTCAAGAATAAAAGGTTCAAAACTAGATCACACATCACATAACATCAATCAGTTTCCTTTCAATCGATGATCTATCTTTTTTTTTTTTTTAAAAGGCAATTATTTTTTTCTAGAAGATGAATTTCTTCATGTGGTGGATATCATCATCAGCCATTATCAATCCACTACAGGATGAAGGTCTCTCCAAGTTTAATCCATCTCCGATCTTTAGCTTCTCTACAAATATCTAATTTGCATATATGACTGTGAATTTAATGCCTTATTTAGTACCTCTTGATTATTCAGAATAGTTGGATTAACAAAATTTTTATTTCCTTGAGTTTTACAATTATTTGATTCCATGTTTTCTGTAAACCTAAACACTCAGTGTTTGTGGAATATCAAGGGCCTATGAAATTCCATATTCATAGTGCTCAAGTATGTAGGTCAGTCCAATAGATGAATTAGTTTCAGAATTAAGAAGTATAAAAATGTCTTCAATCAAAAGTTAAATACAGCAGTTTTTATTTTGCATTTTTAAAAAATTGATCACACACCTGCCTTTGATAATGCAAAGATACTTGTTAATTTAGAAGAATATGATTTGAAAATTATGAGAGGCTTTATTGAAAAATTGAAAAGACTGATTGATTTAGATAAATTTGATAACGTACAATGTATTGCAGTCTTGTGGAGACCCCTTACTTTATCTATTTCTTCTAAAATCAATTTGGAATTAAATAATTGCAAAAACCAAGGAAATAAAATTTTTGTTAATCCACCTATGTTGAATAATTAATCATCAAATGTATATGTGAATGATTGTTCTTTACTTCACACTCAATCTCTTTATTATTTAAAATCTCCATAACAATTATTCATTAAGGATGAATGATATTTTATCAAAATAGGAATTTAAACAAAATAATACATGGTTTAATCAACAAAAGACTTTATTGTCATCATATAACTGTAGAAATATTAAATATATATAACTAAACACTTGCTAGAATCAACTCTAAATTCTCATAAGCAATTTAACCAGCAATCAACACATCAATCAGAGAGACTACACACATACACACACACACACACACACACACACACACACACACATACATATATATATAGATCAATAGTATTTTGCTCTTTGGATAGCTCCAGAGAGCAGTCACATCACAAATTCATCAATTTTTTCACTCTGTCCTCTTTATTGTCCAGTTTTTCAATTCCACATAACTCTCCCCTATCTTTTATATTATCCAGCAAGATCAATTTTTTTCATCCTTTTTTCTTATTTCCATTCACCATTCCATTTTTTATTAAACTTTTCTTTCTTCTTAATATATGTTCAATCCAATTTTTCATTCTATCTCTAATTTTCTCAATCAATCTTTTTCATTTACTTTTTTCAAAACTTCATTTGTGATTTTATTCATCCAATTTATTTTTTCATCCTTCTCCATGACCATATTTCAAAGGCTTTTAACCAATTTCTAATTTTTTCCTCATTGCCCATGTTTCACAACAATACAATAGTACACTACACATATAGCATTTAATTAATTTTTTTCTTAATTCTCTCTTCAAAGATCCACAAAATTTTTCTCTTTTGCCAATTTCATTCTTATTTTAACTTCATATTTACTTCTTCCATCTTCACTTAATCAACTATGCAAATATCTAAATTTATTTTAACTGTTGAGCTATCTTTGGATTTCAACTTTCACACTTTTTATATTCCTCCTTGTCCATAAATACTTAATCTTTTCAACATTAGTCTTCATTCCATATTCCATACATCATTGCTCTAATTTATTCAATATATTCTAAAGAATCTTTTTATATTCATATATAAGTGTCTTATCATCTGCAAATCTTATACATTTTATTGTATATCCAACATTTGCTCCTTCACAGTCTAAATATTTATTAATATATGAGTAAATATTAAAAAGCACAAGTGACATACTACATCATTGCCTAATTTCTTTTTTCTACATTCACTTCATTGGTATCATTATTCCACAGTCTAATTCTTATTCTTTTCTCAATACACATATTCCAAATCTATCTTCTCTGTTTCCAAAATAATCCTTTATTTTTAAGATGATCATAAGTTTAAACCAGGTTACTCTATCAAATACTATTTCCAAATTCACAAAACATTTACCTTTTTCAATAAATCTCTCTGCATTTGTTTTAATAACACCAATAGCATCTCTTGTAGTTTACTTGTCTGAAAACCAAACTGTTCTTCTCCAATATAATATTCTACTTTTCCATAAATTATTTGATTTAAAATTCTCAATATAAATTTAGAAGCATGAGATCTACTTTTCACATTTAACAGCTTTCTTTGTTTCAGCAATTGGAGTTAGTATAGTCCTTAAAAAATCTTTAGACCAAGCTTCACCGAGTCTAACTATTTTCTTCATAATAATTTCTCACTTCTTTCAAAAATTCTATAACTATTGTATCAAATCCAATAGTTTTATCATTTTTCATTTCTTCAATTGACTTTATTACTTTATCTATCATTTGCCCATACTTTTATCACCTAGTTCACATCTTTATTTTCAATTTTATAATTAATTTTTTTTTTTCTAAATAGATATTGAAGATATTCTTTCCATCTTTTTAATATGTCATTATTATCAGTTAATTCTTTTTATTCTTATTAGCTATTTCACTTGTTAACCATTTCTTTTCCTCCCAAGTGACATTTCTAATTTTATCAAATACCAGATCATTCTAATTTTATCAAATACCAGATCATATCTTTTTATCTGTTGAAGAACTTCTATCTCTTTACATTTTTGTTCCAATCATTTTTTTTTTTTGCTAAATCTGTTTCTTTTTTAGTTCAGAATTAATTTTTTTATATACTCTTTGTCCTTCTTCAGTTTTGTCAGTCTTCCATATCTATACTTCCATCTTTTCCAACATACCTTTCGTCATCCAAGATCATTTAGTTTTCTTTAATCAAATAGTTTCTATTTCATTTTTGCTGTTTTAATAATCCTTCTTTAAATCTACTCTAATCCTTCTTAGAATTCTTAATATATTTCTCATTTTATATTCAATTTATCTAAGTCCCATTGTACAAATTTTCCCCCTCTTTTTATTCTTTTTAAACTTTAATTCAATCATAACTAAATTATGATCAAGGTTTGTATCGGCACCTGGCAAAGCATGTGAATCCTTAAGAGTATCCATACATCTATCTTGAATCAATATATGGCCAATATGATAATGTTCTTTATTATTTGGAGCTTTTTGTGTATACAATCTTCAAGGATGATTTTTAAACCAAATGTTTGCAATCATGAACCTATTCCTCTTGCAAAATTGTATAAGCTGGCTTCCTCTTTCATTTCTTTTTTCCAATACCATAATTTCCAACAAATGTCCCTTCTTTACCATTTCTCATAACAGCATTCAATCATCCAATCGCAATATACTTGTATTTCTACCTTCGTGTTGTGTAATTTCCCTACCTCTTTCATATTGCTCATCAAATTTCAATATCATCATGACTAATTGTCAGCAAATAAACTTTTATTAATATCAAATCCCTAGGACTTGCACCTAACCTCATCATCATAAGCCTATTGCCAACACAATCTACTTTTGCCATACTATTCCAAATTTTTTTTCATCAACAATGCTCGCTCTATGTACTAATCTATCATCACCAAAATAAAATAACATCTTTACTGTCTACCTTCCTATATTCCTCCCATCTCATTTCACTAATATTAATTTTAAATTTTCCCACTTCAAATTTTCCAATTTCCCAGCTCTTTTCAATAATATTACATTACATGTACCAACTCACAATATGTCTTCTTCAAATGAATGATTTTGTGAGGGTTTTTCAGGTTTATGATCTGAGCAACCTCATGATACTCATGCTGTACAATATGCCAAAGCCATCCTTAGCTAAGGTCTCAACATCAAACTGAATGAATCATGCACTAACTGTACCTCATAAATTGATCATCCATCTATTGCTTTCCTTCTCACCATTGTTACCTAGAATGATTGACCTTCTGCTGATTTTGAAATATGTTATTACAGACCCAGAAGCAAGGGTGTTGACATCTAATGGCAGTCAATACTCACCCATTGACCATTTTATAGAAGTAAACACTCTACTGTCTTCTTCACCACTTCCTTAGAGACAATGTTGTCCCATTGTTAATGACTGTTTATTTATATTTACTTAACTAATTCATATCTAACCTTTATATGTGAAGGACATTCCCTCATGCTCTGAGTGGCATGGAACCCATACAATTCTTGAACAATTCTACTTCTCAGGTGAGCTAAAAATCTAAACATCTAAGTTTTCTCATCAGAAACAGTAGTCAATTTTTTATATATATAAATATTGTATTGCATGCCAATAGAATTCAAAGTTGGGGTATATTTGCAGTAAACATACATATATACAGTATTAAATTTTTTAATCTAAATTGTAAACATATCTCACAAAGAGTTGAGATTATCCATGAAATATATTTACATAGAGAAGTTTGCTTGCCATCATTTTTACTAATTCAAGACTTATAAGAGTATGAAATGGG
Organism: Epiperipatus broadwayi; assembly: GCA_028023455.1. Taxonomy (NCBI): domain Eukaryota; kingdom Metazoa; phylum Onychophora; class Udeonychophora; order Euonychophora; family Peripatidae; genus Epiperipatus; species Epiperipatus broadwayi. The sequence goes on from JAQFVV010000001.1 coordinate 13,579,068, forward strand.
CAAGGAAGAGAATGGAATGGAAGAATGGATGGACTGATGTAGTGACTACTCTCTGGACCTGTCTATTGGACAGACTACTATTGATTGAAGAGTATAAAGTGCAATTTTGAGAGCGGCATAGAATGATTTTTGAATGGGTATATATATTTGCTGCTACCCGTAGGTTTTCATATCAGGTATGATAGCAAAGATTTACTAAAAAAGCATTTTTATTGCCATTTTTTTTCTGTTATGATAACTTTTTCTCCAAGTATTATGAAAATGATAAAAATTAAATTAGTAGTAAAAAAAATGTTAAAAAGCAAAATTCATAATTGAAAAATATTTAAAATTACTATTTTTAGCAGTGATTATAATCAAATACATGGTAATTTAATTCTATAATTAAAAAAAGAAAAAAAATCAACCAAACTACAAGATTTCATTACTACATAGAATAATAATGAATTAAACAACAAAGGCTGATAATAAAACAATGAAAGAATACATAAAATAAAATAAAAAGTCATTTGTAGTAAATGTGTTTCTAATAGATATAATAATGATTTTATATTTTTAGAAAGTAAAAACAAATACAAATTTTCATTGTTTAAACAACGATAATTTAATTAAGATTAAAGCAACTCATGGCACTTTATGATTGAGTGTAAATCTGAATGTGGGATAGTTTATGTGGCAGTTAGAATTAATCTGACTGTATATGATTTTAAAATTAAACAGAATTGTAAATCTTCTATCAAGCTGTCAATGAATTAAATGGGAAGACATATCATAAATTGTTTTTCAGGATTATAGCAAGTATTAAATGGTTGTTTAAAAAATACTTTTAACTCTCTGATAAAATTATTGACATCGTAGATGTAAATGGGTCCATTGGAAAATTTAAGCTTTCTTATTTACATGTGAAAAATACTCATGAAAAAGTAGATAAATTTTATACTGAATAACACTCACTATGTAGAAATTTTAATAAACATATGTGTATTATGTATCAAAAGACGTGAACGCGTTGTTTTACAAATACATAAAACACACACCTTCCTACTTCTATAATAAAAATATGATTTGGTCCTGGATTTATTAAAGTGTAATGGTAAATAGAGTGGATTTTCTCAAGCAATAGCAAATAGTTTATGAAAATATAGCTTTAAAATAAGTAAAGATCAACTAAATAGATTTAGTTATTCATAGATTGATAATTAAGCCAGTAAACATCACATGATCACCATTTCTAATGCTTGCTCATAACTGTTATTAAAATAGGCAAAACTCCATACAATATTGTGACAGTGCAAACCAGAGTAATCAATGGATGCCAGAAGGCTTGTGCATAAAATCCCCCATCTCATGCCTACTCACCCAATATTCCCAGACCAGTTTCTGGATTGTGGCCTTGCTCAGTGAGGAGCCTTGGATCTGAGAGCACTGCATCTAGATCTTAGGATCTAATGCAACCCTCCAGCAGCCACCTTTTATCTCTACTTAACTACAAAACTATGAGTCTTAAATTGAAAACACATGCCAGAAGGCTTGTGCATAAAATCCCCATCTAGTGCCTACTCATCCAATATCTCCAGACTAGTTAGATAGGGATTTTATGCACAAGCCTTCTGGCACCTATTGATTACTCTGGCTTGCACTGAGTGGTAATACTACATGGAGAGTTTTACCTGTTTTATTAACAGTTACAAGCAATCACAAGAAATGGTGGTCATGAGATGTTTATTTTATTAACAGTTACTAGCAAGCATAAGAAATAGTGATCATATGATGTTTATTGGCTTAAAACAAATCCTGCCTAATAGGATAGGGGTAGCTATTAAAAAATCAAAAATATCAAAATGTATGAGTACTGAACTGAGTTCAGACCTATATGACTATATAAGCTAATGAGCTTGGTTTGAAAATATTGTGTTTTCAATTTGATTCATAGTTTTGTAGTTAAGTAGAGATAAAAGGTGGCTGCTGGAGGGTTGCATTAGATCCTATGATCTAGGTGCAGTGCTCTCAGATCCAAGGCTCCTCACTGACAAAGGCCACAAGCCAGAAACTAGTCTGGAGATATTGGATGAGTAGGTACTAGATGGGGATTTTATGCACATGCCTTCTGGCATCCATTGATTACTTTGGCTTGTAATGAGTGACAATACTGTAAGGAAACTTTTGCCTGTTTCAATAACAGTTATATAAGCAAGCATAAGAAATCGTGATCATGTGACATTATTAACTGTTATTAAAACAGGCAAAGCTCTCTATATGTATTGCCACTCAGTGCAAGCCAGAGTAATCAATAGATGCCAGAAGGCTTGTGCATAAAATCCCCATCTAGCATCTAATCATCCAATATTCCCAGACTAGTTTCTGGTTTGTGGCATTCATTAGTGAGGAGCCTAGGATTTCAGAGCACAGTACCTAGATCTTAGGATCTAATGAAATCCTCCAGCAGTCACCTTTTATCTTTACTTAGCTACAAAACTATGAGTCTTAAATTGAAAATGCTATATTTTCAATCCAAAGCTCAGTAGCTTATAGTCATATAGGTGTGAACTCAGTTCAGGACCTATACATTTAAGACTCATAGTTTTGTAGTTAAGTAGAGATAAAAGGGGGCTTCTGAAGAGTTGCATTAGATCCTAAGATCTATGTGCAGTACTCTCAAATCCAAGGCTCCTCACTGACAAAGACCACAAGCCAGAAACTTGTCTGGTGATATTGGATGAATAGGCATTAGATTGGAATTTTATGCACAAGACTTTTGACATCCAATGATTACTCTGTCTTGCATTGAGTGGCAATACATATAGTGAGCTTCACCTGTTTTAATGACAGTTATGAGCAAGCATAAGAAATTGTGATCATTTGATATTTACTGGCTTAAAACCAATCCTGCCTACTAGCAGAGTGGTGGCTATGGTTATTAAAGAACCAAAGATACCAAAATGTATAGGTACTGAACTGAGTTCAGACCTATAAGCTACTGAGCTTGGATTGAAAATATTATAGTGTTTTCAATTTAAGACTCATAGTTTTGTAGTTAAGTAGAGATAAAAGGTGTTTGCTGGATGGTTGCATTGGATTCTAAGATCTAGGTGCAGTGTTCTCAGATACAAGGCTTCTCAATATCAAAGGTCGCAAGCCAGAAACTAGTCTGGGGATATTGGATGAGTAAGTACTAGATGAGGATTTTATGCACAAGCCTTCTGGCATCCATTGATTGCACTCAGTGGCAGTATGTATAGAGAGTTTTGCCTGTGGTAATAGCAGATTGATAATTAATGATATATTTATATTATGATGATGATGATGGGGAAAATGATTTAAAACATAATATGTCATGTTGCTACTGAATGTTCTCAAAAAATGTAAACATTGTCTGCATTGGATATGGTTATAATTATATTATTTGAATAATAGAAAGCAAAAGTGCAAAACAAAGTGGTAAATAGTGACAAAATTTATAAATTTTATGGTTTAGATCAAACTGTAATCTTTCCACATAATAATTTGTATATTTACTCCCTTAAATAATGTTTTATTTTATACATCAACTCTTTTAGAAATGTTCAAAATAATTGGGGATACCTGTGATTAACTTAATCTTAATTTATGTTCATTTACTTAATCTTGATTCATGCTCATTTACCGATTTTTTTAGTCATCGCATCTTCAAGAAAAAAAACTTCTACTGTAAATCTTTTGTATATCAATGAAACATTTCTCTCATCTTGTAATTGGCTGCTATTAATTTGAATGTGGAAGAAAATATTAAGATTGAATAAATTTGTTGCTAGAGTATTCTATTCTAAGTCAAACGTTAATGTCTCAATTGCAATGTAAAGACAGCATTACTAAATTGCTCTGAGCTTTGTCCAATTCCTATAATTTAAAAATGTATTTTTATGATATTGTTGTAATGAAATCACAATATGTTTGATGTTTTATCAATGTTAGTAAAATGTCTAGTTGTATATAGACATTATTTTTCAAATTGTTTCACTGTTGAGATATTTTTTATATATATGAATATGTTGCTATAAAATGTTATGATCATAGAATTATTTTTTTACATATGTATGCAATTTGTTTATATTTATTAAAAATATGATTTACATTTCAGGAACAACCATGTTTAATAAAATAAAACTAAAATAAATATACCAATGATTTTGATAAGATAACACTTATCCTCAACTGAGTGAAAAAATATATAGTAATAATCACATAGTTGTAGTGGATAGAATTGTATCACATGATTCTTGAATAGTTTGATTTATATTTAGCAATATTTTTTATATTCATTTGCATTAACTCTTCCAAATAGTTGATAATTGTATTGTTTTTTACATTTTTAATGTAATTTGTTTTTTTAATATTTCTATAGCTCTTTAAAAATTTATATTAATAAATATGACAAAACAATAAAATTATCAACTATTTGGAAAAGTTTCTTAACACAAATGAATATAAAAAATATTGCTAAATATAAATCAAACTATTCAACAACCATGTGATACAACAACCATGTAATACAATTCTAATCATGTGATTATTACTATATATTTTTTCATGCAGTTGAGAATAAGTGTTGTCTTAACAAAACATCAGTATATTTATTTTAGTTTATTAAATATGGTTATTCCCCACAACATGTTTCATAAAACATCTTTTACTCATGAAAACATTCATTTTTAACATACATATATATATAATTTTCATTTAAATAATTTATTTTAAATAATTTATTATTGTATTGCATTGAAGTCTACTTAGAGATCAGTAAAACCCCCAATTCACAACCAGAGCAAAAATAATTGTTAATGAAAAAAAAATGTATACCTTAAGATAACATTATCTGGAACAGTAAAAAGTATTAAAAACGTTAAGTATGGATTTTTTCGCATTCTTTTTGCATTTTATGCTTTTGGCCTATTTTCAAAATATAATGTGATCAGAGGTTTAGCATGGATGAAGCAAAAATTAATTTAATTTAATAGAATAAAAAAGTTACACATAATTGTGTTGAGATTATACGGGAAAGTAAAATTAAAACAATATTTTTTCTTTGTTATATATATAATATTAAGTTTTCTGTAATAAAAGCATCTTTTCCACTAATTTTATTACAATGATAAACATCATATTTTATTTATAAATATGGTTAGAATTACCTATATTATAAAGACAGTATTTATCTAATTATATCTATCAAAAATATTAAAAAATCACAAGTTTTATCTATTCAATTTTATTATCATTATTAATTGTTTAAGTGAAATATGTTTTCAATAAAGAATTAAGAATTTAGAATTTATTACCTGCTTTTATTTATTCTCATGGACAATTGATTTTTATGTACTAAAAGTTAAGCTTAAATTACATTTTCCACCAAGTCATATATTATAGGCTCTTATTTCCTCCACCTCCTTTTTTATTTTTTTACTATTTGTTATATTAATTTTCTTGTTGAATGTTTTTTTAAATCCTATTTTATTTTTTAAAGTTTTAATCATTCATCATTAATTATTATGTATTCAGCTAGCTTAACATTTTTCTTCACATAATATATTACTTTACATAATCAAATTACAAATTATATTATAACTAGTTTTTAAATTTAGCAGCAAATGATAGAAAGTTAATAACTTTCTGCTAGTAATAAAATTAAAATTTCAAATGTTAAATAATTTTATGCATTACATCTTTTTTTCTTTTAACTTAATGTAAAATAAATTTCTATAATTCTTTATTTTACTAATAATTACTATGAAGATTTTAATTTTCATACTATCAATCATCAATAGTATCATAGGCAGTAAAAAGTGAATGAAGATAGAGGGCAGCACTGATAGAAAGGGAGAAAGAAGAGAAGATATGGATATTATGTTGAGGACATATGCAAGGGTGGGTAAAGAGATGGGGATTAAATTTAGCGAAGAAAAATCAAATATAATGATGGTGAATACTGGGGAAAGAGAGGATGTAGTTTTTTTATTGGGGGATATAAAGTTAAGTGTGGTAGATAGATATAGGTATTTGGGAATCATCTTATGTAATCAGGAAAATTGCTTGGATGAATGGGAGAAAAAATTGGTAAATGAAGCAAAGAAAAGAAAGAGTTTGGTAAAAAAACTAACAGTATTTTCATATAATCAATATGATGTAGCTATAATTGTATGGAAGGGAGTTGCAGTAGCAGGGTTAACATATGGTAATGATGCATTATGTGTTAGTAAAAGGATTTTAGATTATTTAGAGAAAGTACAAAGGGAAGTAGGAAGATATGCATTGGATGCAGATGTATGAACAGCAAGGGAGGCAATTCAAGGAGAAATGGGATGGTCAAGTTTTCATATGAGAGATACAAAAAGTAAAATGAAAATGTTTGGTAGATTGCAATTTATGGATAATAAAAGAATAGCCAAAATAGTATTTAATTGGGTTATGAATAAAGGGCAGGCAACAAGATGGGTGAGAAAGGAAATGTGGTATGCAAAAGATTTGGATAAATAATTTATATCAGTATATTTGTACAAAAGATGGGATGATTGTGTAAGGAGGATTGTTGAGTGTTATAGTGGTAAGGAATGGGATAAAAGAATAGATTTATTAATAAAGAATAGGCAGTTAGAGAGATGGAGAACTAGTATGGAGAGTAAAAAGAGTTTAAATATATATAGAAATAAAGAGAATATTAGGTGTGAGTTAATGTATGATAATAGTAAGGAAAGTAGTTTATTATTTAAGGCTTGAACAGGATTTTTAGCAACAAGAGAATATACATGTAAATGGAAAATATGGGTGATTTAGTCCGTAAATTATGTAAGGAAGAATAAAAAATATTAGGCATCTGTTAATTGAATGTAAATGCTTGAAAACAGAAAGGGTACATATAATGAAGTTATGGAAGAATAAATATGAAAAAAAGTGATTATACAGAAAGTGGGTTATTGGTTTTTATGCTGGGTTTGGGAAAAGATAAGGGGGATTTAGATATAAAGGCCATAGAGTTGACAAAGATTATGTTGTGTAAATGGGATGGAGCAGAATGTGAGAAAAATTAGAGTGGTGAATGGAAGATAAAGTGGCTAACAGGTTTCTTTGGGTATAGTTACTGAGAGATTTCTGACTCCATTTAAGGAGAAGTCACAATGCATCACATCACATAATTTATGATAATAGCAAGGAAAGTAATTTACTGTTTAAGACTCGAACAGGATCTTTAGCAATAAGGGAAAATATCCATAAATGGAAAAATACAGGTAATTTAGTCTGCAAGTTATGTAAGGAAGGCATAGAAAATATTAGGCATCTAACATGTAAATTAAATGTAAATGCCTGCAAGCAGAAAGTTACAAATAATGAAGTTGTGGGAGAATAAATATAAACAAACATGATTATACAGAAAGTGGGTTCCTGGTTTTTATACTAGGTTTGGAAAAAGATAAGGGGATTTAGATATAAAGGCCATGGAGTTAACAAAGAGTATGTTGTGGAAATGGGATGGAAAAGGATAGAGAAGAATATGGGAAAACTTAGTGTGGGGTATGAAAATGGAAAGTAAGGTGGTTAACAGGTTTTTCTGGGCATGATGGCTGAGAGATTCCTGCCTTCAAAAAAAGAAGAAGCCACAATGCATCACATCATATAATTTGAGTTAAGAAAAAGTGGGAATATTTGGATTATTACCAATATTTGACAATAGGTATATGTTAGATAGAACATGTTCTATAAATGAGAGATGACAAAATTATGTGAGAGAAATAATGTTATGTTTGTGGATGTGTGGGATTTTTTTATTAATAAGAGGTAGTTGTATAGTAAAGATGAATTGCACTTAGCAAAACAAGGAAGTGATGTTGTAGGAAATTTGATTTATAAAAAATATTACCATTTGGGAAACTTATAAAGGGAGGTGTATATGGTTTTAAATTGCAGTATAAAAGAAGAAGAATTGAAGGGATGTAAGAAATAAACAAAATGTAGCTGATTTAGATATAAATGTAGATTTGTAGAGGGAATGGGTCTGTAAAATTAATGGTATGCAAGTTACTTACAATGTAATAGAGAAAAAAGAGTTAATTTATAACAGAGTAGTAAGAAAAGAAAAAAATGTTAAAATTGGATATTTGAATATGCAAAGTGGTACGAGACTAAAAAAGTGGCTGGAATTAAACAAAGCAGTTAAAAATGAAGAGCTTGAGATATTAGCAGTAAGAAAACACATCTAAGAGAAGAAGAACATACGCTGGAAGACTTGGTATTAGAAAAGAAAAAAGGGTTGGTAGTATAGGAGTTATGCCAAAAAAATATTTAAATAATGTTTATGTGTCAAGAACATTTGTGGTTTGAGATAAGGTTAGGAAAACAAGAATGGATGGTGGATATAGTGTATATAGCTACTAAAGATAGTCAAACTATAAGGGAGTAAAACAGTAGCACATATGAACACCTAGTTAAGAATATGCAGAGTTTTAAAATAAAGGGGGAAGAAAATAATGTTTACAGGGGATATGAATGTGCAGATTGAAAAACTGATGACATGGATTACAAGAATGGACAGCTTTTAAAGAATTTTATCAGAGAGTAAATTTGAGCATAGGAAATTTACCAAATATTTATGAGGGACAATAGACATGGTCTATAAATAATATATTTTACATAATAGATTATATATTAGTAGAGAAAGAGGGAATGAATAAAATACAGAAAATTGAAGTGTTGATAATGAAGTGAGAGTATATAATAGTAATCATAATTTCTTTATAATAGAAATTGTTAATAATGTGATGGAAAACAGTAATAAAAGTAGAAGGGATAGTGAATGATGTAGATGGAGAATGAATGATAAGAATAAGAATATAAAATAAAAGTAGAAGAAATCATGGAAGAGTTTGTTGTGGATGAATATAAGGACTGGTGTGGTGAAATAGAAAAAGTGGCAAAATAGGATTTTAGGTGAGAATATTTAGAAGAATAAAAGTAATAGAAAAGTGAGAGTTTCTAAAAATATAAAAGAGTGGAAAAAGCATGCAGAGAATATAAATGTGCTATTAAAAACAAAGAAAGTAAAGAAGATATTAATATTAAATGGGGAAAGTACTTTTTAAAAAAGAAGCTGGCTAAAATAGATATTTATATAGAGAGAAATTAAATAGGAAATTATTGGAGGATATTAATAAAAGTGGAAGAGATGGGAGTAAAAAAATTGGAAACATATTAAAAGAAGGAATGTAGAGGAGAGAGAAATGGTAATACTAGATGAGGGAATAGAGTATAGTTCTAGAGAAGAATTAGAGATGTTGTTAGCTGAGAGGTCAGCACAGCCACCTTGCAAGCAAGCAGTTGGTTGTAGAAGATTGTTGTGGGTTTGCCTTCCAGCCAATGCTATGACATATGGAAAAAAAAGATGTTAGATGTGAAGAACAGAAAAAGGATATAGTAATGGAAATATTATATTTACAGAAAATGAATTGAATGAGATGAAAAGAAATTGAAAAGTGAAAAGACGAAAGGTTCAGATTGATGGGCAGCAGAGATGGTGATGAATTTAGGAAATAGAGCAAAATTCAATCTATTACCATATTTTAATAAGATGGCACAGAAGAAAGAATTTCCAGATAGCTGGAATAATACAAGAGTAAAGCTACTAAATAAAGGAAAGGATAAGGATCATAGAAAGTTAAACAATTATAGATAAATAGTGGTAATGTCGGTGTTATATAAAGTTTTTGCATATATGGTGGCTGAAAGGTTGCAAAGTGGAATGGAAGAAAATAATATACTTGGAGAAATGTAAGGAGGTTTTCAATCAGATAGGCATGTAGAAGATGGTTTACTTATAGTCACACAACTTATAGATATGAGTAGGAATACGGATAGACAGTCATAGATGGTTTTTATAGATATTGAGAAGGCATATAATAGAGTAAATAGAAATAGATTAGGGGTAAGTTTAATAAATTTGGGAATGAATGGAGCTTTAATGGATCTTATTAAGAGATTGTATGAAAATAATTACTGTATGTATCCAGTAGGGGATATAGAATCAGAGTTAAAAATGGGGTGGAATTAAGACAAGGATTTTGTTTTTGTTATATTTGAGAGAACTAGAGAGAGAGAGAGAGCAATAGAAAGACTAAGAAGAGAGGTACCATTAATAGGTGGCAAGGGAGTATATACATTATCAGATCTTTTATTTGCTGATGATAAAAGTCAAAATAATGATTATAAATGCTGGTGAAAGAGAAGAGAAAAAATTTTTATTGGGGGATATAAAGTTAAATGTGGTGAATCAGTATAACTATTTGGGCATTGTCTTAAGTAATCAAAGAAATTGCTTAGATGAATGGGGAAAAAATTGATGAATGAAGCAAAGAAAAGAAAGAGACTGATAAAGAAATTAATAGTGTTTTCATATAATAAATGTGATGTAGCTAGAATTGTATGGAAGGGAGTGGAAATATCAGGATTAACTTATGGTAATGAGGCATTATGTATTAGTAAAGGGTATTAGATTACCTAGAAAAAGGACAAAGAGAAGCCTTACATTAGATGCAAATCTGTGGGTGGCAAAGTAGGTAATTAAAGGAGAAATGGGACAGTCAAGTTTTTATATGAGAAATTTAAAAAGCAAAATAAAAATCATTGGTAGATTGCAATTTATGGATAATAAGAGAATAGCCAAAAATAGTATTTAATTGGGTTATCAGTAAAGAATAGGCAACAAGATGGGCAAGAAAGGTAGTATGGTATGCAGACAATTTGGATAAAGACTTTGTCAGTATACTTATACAAAAGATGGGATAATTTTGTTACATGAATTGTTGAGTGTTATAGTGAAGGAATGGGATAGAAGAATAGACGCATTAATAAAGAATAGGGAGTTGGAGAAATTGTATGGAGATTAAAAAGAGTTTATATATATATATATTAGATGTGAGTAAATTGATGATACTGTTTAAGACTTGAACAGGATCTTTAACAATAAGGGAATATACACATAAATGGAAAAATATGGGTGATTTAGTCTGCAAGTTATGTAAATTAGCATAGAAAATATTAGGCATCTGTTAATTGAATGGAAATTTCTGCAAGCAGAAAGGGTACAAATAATGAAGTTGTGAGGAAATAAATATAAACAAAGTGATTATACAGAAAGTAGGTTTTTGGTTTTTATGTTGGGTTTGGGAAAAAATAAGGGGTACTTAGATATAAAGGCCATAGAGTTGATAAAGATTACTTTGTGAAAATGGGATGAAACAGCATAGAGAAGAATATGGGGAAAACAGGGTGGGAAATGGAAAGGAAAGATAAGGTAAGATGGGTAACAGGTTTCTCTGGACATAATGGTTAAGAGATTCTTGACTCAAAGAAAGGAGAAGCCACCGCACATCACACTGCAAACATTCTTTTTTAGAGAAATCGTGATTCTAAATTTCTTTTTCTATTGCATTTTTTTTCTGTTAAGATTTCCCCCTTTATGTTTCTACATTCAATCTCCAAGTGAGTGAATTTTAAAATAATTATAACTTATCTAAATATCTACAGTGAAATCATGATGCCCATTATTTGCTTTTGTTGTACATTGCATATAATAAGTTCATATTAAGCTTTGATTACAAGAAAATAGATATTACATATTGAAGTGCAAATATATAGTATTTTTAACACATATGTTTTTATGTGCATAATATGCATATATAAATTAAAATTATAGTATGAACCAAATTTTAAAAAAATAATAATTTAGTTATTAATAATTAATTATGGAGCACATTTACATATATATTTATTGTGTGTTTACTCATTCACATTTTTTCAAAAAATAAAATAACAAAAGACACTATACAATATTATTATTTTTTAAAAAATAAAATAAATAGTGACTGTGGATGTTATTTATTTTCTCCAATGCCTTTTTCCCCTAAGAAAACATTAATAATAGTCATAGTTGTTTTGCTCTTAAGAGTGTATCAGCTTCAGAATTTTTGTCATCCTTATTGGCCATTAACCATTTCAGATTCTGAGTTAAATTCTTCAAGAAAATATTACATTTTGTAAAATTTTTAGCTTTTTATTATGTGAGTACTGTACCACACAAAAGCAATCGATAAAATACATGTGCTTTCAACTTAACCTAAAAAATGTAATTAATAAATGTGATTGTGCTCTAAGACAGAAAAATAGTTGCTATCATATCATAAAATTTATTAAATTTATAAATTTTAATATTTTTATTTTTTGTTTATTTATATTGGGCATGGATTGAAACAGTGTATACTGATACAGCAAATATCACATCTTCACTATATGCAATGATTTTTTTATAGATTTGTATTCAGGTTTTTTCATAAGATGATATTTTCAAAAGATGCTTATTTTTAAACTAAAGTCATAAGACTTAAAATTGCTTTGCTCATGAATATTTATGATTAAAGAAGAATCACATGATTTAAAAATTATTGCATTAACTGGACATATTCATGGTTCTAAAACTTATTCTGAACAATTTTTTATACCATAAGATTTATTAAGAAATATCAGGATATGCATAGTCCAAAGTCAGTAATAAACTGTAAATTATGTTCATCAGCTGCATAATAGGATATTATCTTATTAAACATTTGCATAAAATTTGTAATCTAACTTCAAATTTTTTCTATTATTCTAATCTAAGAATATATGTTATATATTTTAAAGATTAAAACAGGCAAAAACTCTCTATATGTATTGCCACTCAGTGCTATACTAACAAGCATAAGTAATTGTGATCATGTGATATTTTAAAGATGTAGTTAATGTTCATTCTTTAAATTACCTGAACAAACATTTGAACAATGACTAAAATACTTCCAAAGGAAAATCCATCTATTATAATTATATTAAACATAAATAAATTTTAATGTATATATATTGCATCAGTCTGAACCTAAACTCATTTTGAATCCCAATGCTAATGATGATGACTAGAAGATTCAAATAATAATATTTATTGTACATAATCACATATTAATGTAGTATTATCTATCTCTGCTAGCATCTTCTTATTTAAATGTAATAAAAATTAAATTTGACCATCAGAATATTGATCACAATCTAGATCATATCCTAGAAATATCTATAAATTATTGATTTATAATTTAGTTTACACAAAGTATGATCTCAGTGAACTAATACTGATGAATTTGTTATATTTCTCTATCAATAATCATGGATTACTTATTTCTCTGAACTGACTAAAATAATAATTTTTTCTTTATTTATTAAACAATGTATATAAAGAAAAACAAAATAAAATAACTCCAAACAAAATGAGATTTGTGCAAGGAGTTATTTACAATGGTCATTAAATCTCAAAATTATTACACACAAAAAAAATAAGAATAGACATTAATGTAGTAAACATACAGTGAATAATTGTATTTATATACTGGACTATTTCCATCATCTAATATAAGTATTGAATGTTTTTAGAAAATTTAACTTTATTTAAATATTCCAAACACATTCACCTGTTAGTAACAACACACGGGTTAATATAGGCACAACGTTTTGAGAAATATTATCTTCTAGCATGAAAATTGAATCTCTTAAAACATTGTACATATACTAACCTGTGTATTACTACTAACAGTTTAATGTATTTGGAATATTTAAATAAAGTTAAATTTTTCTAAAGACATTCAATACTTATACTAGATGATGGAAATAGTTCAATATACAACTAAAACACCATTATCACAAACCTTCAGGAAAATACAGCGAATAAATTTACAAAAGTTAATACAAAAAAAAAGAACAATAAATTATAAGGGAAATAGCTGTCAAAATTAATTATATATATATGTATAAAAATGTAAAAATAAAATATATACATTAATTATGTGCAATATATACAAATTTTAATACAATATTAAATAAAAAGAATTATATGCAATTTTAACCACAGTTTCAAACATTTTTGAAATGCAGAAAATGGAATTTAAGCAAAACCTAGTGAATAAACAGTAACAAAATAATTAAATAATCTGATACTATTGTTACTGAATTATATACAACTACTTTCCAAATAAGTTTGCTAATTCCAACCAAAATTTTTTTGATTAAACAAGTATTAACAATGAATACTTTATTATATAATAATAATAGTAGTAGTAATAATTATTATTATTATAATGGCTAATGTAAATAAGCTTTATTTGTTTGAGGTAAGAATGCTTCACAATTTCCAACATTATTTTCTGTATTTGAAGGACTAATTTATCTATTCTTATTACTTCTTAAATATTTAACCTCTAAACATCACACAATCATTATTCTTTATGTTTACACAAGCTGTTTACACATAGGCTAGACTCTCCATAAATAGTGCCACTCAGTGCAAGCCAGAGTAAACCTTGTATCCATTAATTACTCTGGCTTGCACTGAGTGGCGCTGTTGTATTCTTAAATATTTATTCTATCCTAAAAAATTAGCCATGGCCTAGCACAATTTAGAAACATGTTGAATTCTTTTTTGTACATTAGATGACCTACAATCACATGTGTAAGTAAACTGTATGTATGTAATCAGGTTTAAAACTGGATAAAGAATGGGTACAACTAAAGCTTTCTAATTTTAAAGTAACAGTTTTATGAAATAACTAATTATGAAAATGATAAAAAAAACTGAAGTATGTACAAAATCACATTTCATTCTCATATAAATACATAAAATTATTTAATACTTCCTTAACTTCTTTAAAGATATACATACATCCTGTTCAAAATAATTTGTTAATTATATACAGTTTATAAAATATCTTTTAAAAATAAAAATTGATGTGATTTTGTAAATATATTATATATAAATGCAAATGAAAATTTTATAAAAGCATTAAAAGAAAAAATAATAATGAAGAATTTACAATTTTTTATTTATTACTAATTAACTATTATATATAATTACATATGATTAAAGTTTCCACTTAATAATGACCTATTGTAAATTGTTGAAATTTCGCAAGCGTCATTAACCAATTTCATATGATTAGTAATTTAAAGTGATTATTTAAAATCTTCACTCTTTCAGTTCCAAACACTTCAGATTGGCCCATACGTGCAGCTTGGGTGATAAAAGATAGATTGATTCATTCTATCTTCTAAAAAGACTTTATCTTGTGGTTGGAAATGAGAGTATTCAGTATACATAGCATTCCATCTTTAAAGTGCATGTGCCATAGTTTAAATCTATGTTTGAATTATAATTTATATATAATTAAATATTTTAGTTAATAGTAATTAAAGTTAAGACCTTACCCATTTTTACTGTTCATTAAATCTCTTATATTATTTTTAATAGTTCATCTTTTTTCTTTCTTTAGTCATGCATGGGATAGTTTTAATAAACACATTTTTGACAATAATCAAAATAGTTATTTTCTTCACATATTAATCTTTCTTATTAGAAAGTTTCTCTTCTAGATCTTGAATTTTTCTTTACTATACTTTTATATTCATAGCTTTGCTGAATTTTATTCTTTTTCTTTTATCCAATCATTTTATATTAGTATACTACCAGTTAATCTTCATTTCTCCATATTTATGTAATTGGTCAGTGAGACATTCTATCTTGTAGATCATATAATTGGCACAGTAAAGATATTTCTAAGATTCTTTATATATGCCTCCTCAAATAACTACATATTTAAGGTATTGATGATAACTAAGGTTGACATTTAACAAGTCATTTTATAATTTCTACTAGTTGTGACTAATTTCTTCATAGTTTCACTTGTAACATCTGTTAATTCATTGAGGAAATTGTTTCAAAAAGTAATGACCAGCTGTTGAATGTTGCCTCATCTGATTCAATTTTAACAAAACAGCAATGTAACTTAACTACAATTTAATGCTTCAGAGGGAAATTAAAAAACTGACAGATATGATTTTTTATTTCATTTTGTAACTCCCATCCTTCCATCCAAACTCAAAAAACAAGCTACTTTTTGACTAAAAGAATGTGTTGATTTGTTTATCAGGTAACATGTTTGTTTTTTAATTACTCCCTGGTTAATGGCTCATTTAATTAACAGGTTGAATATTTAAAAAAAGCATATGACTTTATTGTTCAGGAGTTCATAAACAGTTTGAGCACAGATCTGTGATTGCCAGAATCGATTCTGGGACCTCCCAATCGCAAGTCACATGCTCTATCTACTGTGCCAAATCATGTCAGGCAAATTGAATATAAAACTAAATAATTTAATTGAAAATATATTTTTCCTTTCTTGACTTTAAACAAAATTTTAGCTTATGAAAATTGAAGCTGAAACAAAATTAACTTAAATCTTAAAATAATCTGTTCCTAAACTAATTATTAAAATAAAGAAAAAGAAATTATTTACTGCACAAATAAAATTTGTTTTGTAATACTCAATTTTTGAATTTATACATTAATTTCAGTACTAATACATATAATTGTATTTAAAATACGTATGAGGACTTTACTCACCATAAAAAATCCAATTCGAATTATTCTTTGTCTTTTCATAATACAAAAAATATGCATTTTAGCCAGTATTATTTTACAGCATTTTCATTAGTTTGATTTAATTTTTTTTATAACAGAAAAGTTTGTCTAAGTATTAATTCTGTTCAAATGATTCAGAATTTTCGAAAAATATATTTAAGTATAAAAACATTTTTTCATATCTTAGTGTATGTAACACTAGCACACTTCCCCCTATATATAACTGTTAATTGTACAGTTTTTATTTTACAGTACAATATTTTATTACTTGAATTACTTTTAATCTTCATAGTTTTTCTCTCTTGGATGAATTGTATAACTTGAATGATCCTAATACAGAAAATGTAATATATATATATACTTAATGTAATTGGAATGGATTTGAAACAGACTTTCAAGTTCCCTACAACTATCCAATCCATCTTATACAACTAATACACATGACCACATAATGTGGAAGTGATAAATGACCTTCAATATATGTATTTTGTGCTGAATCATCACTCATCAGTTAGTCCAGACTATTATCTTTCACCCACATATATATAATCAGTGCTGAGTTTATATTAAGATAACAAATCTTCAATATTTAATGGACAGGCTTCAATCTTCTCTATCCTCCAACTCTTCAGCCATGTACCAGATTACATCTTGTTCAATTTAAAATAAAACACTCTGATTTTACACGTTTTTCATCCACACACTAACATAGGTATATTAAAAAGAAAAGAAATAACATAAGCAAAAATACTCAGGTTTGGAATTAGTTATTTTTATTTTATAAAAACTGCAAGCTATTTATTTTTTTCATTCTTATTTATAAACAGTAATATATATATAATGTAAGAAAAATGTAATTGTTTAAATTATTTTGTAATAATAAATAAAAGTTCCAGGATTTATTACATGTAATCTGGAATTGCATTTGTAAAAAAAAAAGTTATGAGATATGCTAATTTTTTTGTCTTTTAATTTTGCTATTTTGAAATAAAGCTTTAGGGAGACAGCTTTCTTCTTTTAAAAAAGTTATAATATCAGAATAATCATAAACTTTTGATCAATTTAACCAGAAAAAATCTCTGTTAGCAGCATTTCAGGTAATCAAGCTGATTAAAATGGCAGATCTAACTTGTGAATTATTGACACAGCTAAAATGAAAAACCTGTAATAGCTGAAAATCACATTATAATGGTGTGAAAAAAATCTAATTAGCATACTAGTCAAATAAAACTGGGAATATGTAGCTTCCTGCCGATGTCAATTTCAAAGTACTTTATCCCAGCATGCAACAACTGTTGAGGATCTAGAACTAGAAATATCTGCTGTCTTTTACATGAGTTCTATTAACCTATTTATGATAAATGTATAATTCAGTTATATTATCATTCTATCTGGAAAATAATTTAAAAAAAGTACATCAAATGAAGCTTTAAACCTTTAAAACTATCTTAGAGGTCAATTTTTTAAAAGGGTCCTATATTTTTTAGTAAAGTGTAAAAACAGAATGCTGTTGCTGTGAAAAGATACATTTTTACTTAAAATAAGAGACCTTTATAAAAGAATAGTAATAATAATATTTTCTAAATAATTTTAACATTTGGTTTTCCCTTTAAATATGTATTTAATTTTTTTTTAAATGTAATTTTTTTTTTTTACGAACACTTAAGCAAATAGAATTTAGAATTATTTTTATTCAATTATTAATAGTCTATATAGTTCTTATCAATTGATTTATATTTTGTCAATCTCTGTTTATATTATTATAGTAAAATAATAATAATTATATGATGTTTTTATATTGGATGTAAGTATATTAGAGCTCATAAGTAAAATTCAGTTTAATTAAATGAATTTCCTTTGATATGAATATATACTGACCTAAAATATAGATTTATATTTTATTTTTTATGCATTGGATTTACCCCTAAATATCATATAAAAAGCATATATACTATAAATAAAATTTTATTATTGCTTATTTCTCTTTCTCTCTCATTCCAAATGGAGTTAAAGATAGATAAACACCTATCCTGTGACATATTGTCATGTTTTTAAGCTAATAATGGATAAACTGAGGGGCTAACATCTAGTAATTAGGGAGCAATTTAAACCTGACCTGTAGATGATTTTTATTTTAGAGATGGCATCCTAAACTACAGTATGAAAGATATGTTATTATTTATAACTAATATCTATAGTGACAAGGGGTAAGACCCTTGTTGTACTTAGACATGTTTGATGGGAATGATGGCCAGGAAATATGATTTATACTCAGTCTGACCATTATTAGTTAGGATATTAAGTTTAAAGATAATCTGTTGCTATTCCTAACAATCTTTAACCCAGGGCTTAAACCTCTCATACATTCTTATAAAGAATTGTATAAATCTAGAAACAGGGAGAAAAATCATAGGCCATTTCATTTGACATCTAATGTGTTAGGCAATTTTAAAGAATACTGATTTCCATTCACATGCTCTTCTCTAATGTTTTTAGAACAAAGAAATTTATAACAAAATTAATGTTTTTAGATCTAATGGTGCTCAACATAGGGCATGTATATTGTTAATCTGATTCTCCGAAGCACATATTAATATGTCATCTATGTATCTCATATACATGTTTTCTGCAGGGACTAAATATTTTGGCACAATGTTGTTCTTGAATTCTGAGAGCATTTATGCTGCAAACAATTCTACTTAGTGGTATTCCCATAGGCCATCTGCTCGTGATTTTGTAGAACTTCCTGTTGGCAATTGCTACTATTTCATTATTAATTCATTTTAGAACATTATTTATGAACTGGTTTTTATATTGATTGCAGTTACTTTGCTGCAAAACACTTTGAATGATGCTGATAGAGAGGTCTCAAGTCACTGAACCATATAATACCATTATGTTTAATGAGGCTAGCTTGTTGTCTCTATTTTAATTTTTTTTAATTCTCTCCACACACTAAAAAGATGAATTAATAGTTTAAGTGCTGAATCCAATGTCTTTCTTCAACCAGACAGTTACTTTCTTTGCAGTCTTGCACTAATAGACCTTACTAAAATCTATCAACAACCTTAGTGGTTATCCTTCTTTATGCAACTTGATATTAGTGAACATGTAGTGATATAATGATTGAGGGGCAAATTTCTAGATACTCAGCTTATGTGTATGCTTTGTCACATAGTCTCAGAATTGTGGATACAAATTTATTTTGGAAATATTTTGTATTATGTATGTCTATATTTTTAAATATAGAGAATGCATTGCTATTCCAAAGGATCCACAATCCATCAATAAAAAAGATTCCTGTGTCCCATTATCAAAAAAATGGAACATCTAATCATTTCATTTACATACTGACCCTAATTTACATATTGGACCATGTTAATATAAGTACATATTTCTAACTTTGCATTCTCATTCAGCACTATGATTCTGACAGCAATCTTCTGAAAGCTGGATCAGTGCATTTAAGATAATCTTATAGTCTAATTTACCTTTTCAGATTAACTTGAACATTACAAGTTTATTAAAATTCCATAATTGTATAAAAAGAGTATAAATTGTTGAGAATAATATAATAAGTTTAAATAAAATATAGTTTTGTATTCTAATTTTATGTGAGTAATAGAAATAAATAAAAAGTAAATAAAAAATATTCTGTACTAATTTTTGATGATCAATAAAAGTTATTAAATAAAAGTAAAGGATAGAATAAAACAAATATAGTTATCTGTAATTCACTGATTACTATATCAAAATTAAAGGAAATTGAAACATATCCAAATATTGAGAAAACAGCCATGCAAGAGTTGAAACAACTAACAGAGTTAGAGCCTGAAAATAGAGGAAGTCAATCAGTAGAATCTACATCACCAGTAATAGGCTTACAAATGTTCTATAATTTGATTTTGGAAAGCAAGCAGAAACTGAGAAGATTTGCAAGAAAGTCAGAAGAAATATATAGTAGAATAGAAATGAATAATGCAAAATGAAAGAAGAAAACCAACAGGTGATGATAATGAGGTTAAATGAAGTGAGAGAGGAGTTATAATAGAATCTGTAGTAGAATTTGAATGGATTGAAAAAGAAATGATGAAGACAGATGGGAAATATAGACCACCAAATAAGAGAAAGCAATAAGGAAAATAGTAAAAATATAACAGATATCAGAGAAAGTATAGATGAACTAACCATTAAGTATGAAGGATTTAAAAATGAATGTGGAAAATAAAGAATGTACTAATGAGAAAATAATAAAAAAACTATTGTGCAGAAAACAAAGAGTTTAAAGCAGCTATAATTCATCAACTAAAAAAAATAAAACCAAATATAGAAAGGCTTACAAGAAAACATGAGCATTGTGGATTATACAGAAAGAAAGCCAGAAAGATTTGATGTGATAAAATCAATGGGAAATGAATCTTCAAATCTCAATATTAAAGTTCATAGTGAAGTTCATCCAGTGTGAAAATCAATTCTTAAAAATAAGAATATTTAGAGATTTGATTAGTGAACACTTGTAGAAAGTTTAAATAGTTTAGAAAGGTATTTCAATCTTAATTGGATGGCAGAAGAGAGTAAATTGGCTATACCTTGCACTAACTTACAAGATGATGCTTAGATTTGGTGGTTTTTTATTATTTGATATAACCAATATATTTCAAAATTATAAAGAAGATTTAATATTTGAATACAAGCATATTTTATAGACTTAAAGTCTAGATGTAATGATAGGGGATTTGAACACAGACTTTCAAGTTCCCTTCAGCTATAATAATCAACTTCTTTACAGACTATCAAGAGACTAATATAAAAATTTTCAGATCATTGTAAATGAGGATACTTAGATCAATAAAGAAATACTGGGAGAGAGGAAAGTCTTGATACCTGTGTGGATGATAATTAAAGCCAACTTTCAGTGATGACTCAGAATTTGTTTAAAGAATTTGTGATTTTAGAAGAAATATGTTTGTTTAGATTTTATTAAAGTTATTTTATTATTATTATTATTATTATTATTATTATTATTATTATTATTATTATTATTATTATTATTATTATTATTATTATTATTATTATTATTATTATTATTATTATTATTATTATTATTATTATTATTATTATTATTATTATTATTATTATTATTATTATTATTATTATTATTATTATTATTTTACCAATAATATTTATTAATCCTTTGGGTTACATGGCATTACATAACATTGATTGTAAGAGTTATAGGTGCAATCATATTATACAGGTTAATTTCAAGGGTTGCAAGAATCAGGTTTCAAGATATATTTTTTTTTACAAATGTTGCTACTAGTTTTGATCTAGAGATGAAATCAAGTTTAATCATTAAAGTCTTAAAAACAGTTTAATATAAAACTCAATTTCGTAGATAAAATCTGGCATCATATTGAAAGTTATTTACAGTGACTGAATTGTGATTATTGTTCTTTTAATTGTTAATCTTGTAATATGCTAGGGAGATAACTTATAATTCATGTAGCATAAAATCAAACTATGGGTGCTGCACAAAGAAGAAAGTCAATTCAGAATAGTAGTAGCAGTAGAAGTAGCAGTAGTAGTGGTAATAGTAGTAGTAGTAGCAGCAGTAGCAATAGTATTTCTTTTTAAAAATGTGCATAATTTGGGTTGATAGAGGGAAAGGTACCTTTGTACTTTGAAAGTTTGTTTAATTGTGCTTTCTGTATTAGTGATGGGGATAAGAATTCTGACATTAGCTTGAGAGCTTTATGTTATTATGGTAGTCCATGTTGAGTTTTATCTCCACACTGTACCAATTCTTTTACTAACTTTACAAGAATTTCATAGATCTAAAATCACAAATGTAGTCTAAGTACTAAGTCTTAATAAGGCCTAGCTTCAGTCTGCAATAGATCATTAGCTTGGTTTTTGGTCCATGAAGAATGAATTGTCCAGGCTTGTCATCATTTAGAAAGGTACAATTCAGGTAATTTGTTGGCATGTCAGGAGCTCCCTTCTATCTAGGGTCATTCCAGGCAAGCAGCTGTTTTCCAGAACACATTTAAAGCTATAGAGATAGAGAAGTGGGTTTTCTGTCCAGAATTATTCTAGGCAGGCAGCTGTATTATCCATAATTAATCAGGCTAGTGAATGCAGAAGTGGGTCAGACTTCATGATTTAAAACTGCAGCATAGTAAATTAGTAGACTCCTGCTTCCTTGCATTCTTATATATTCATGGCAGTTCTCTGTATAATTCTGCCAGCCATCTTTCTGGCCAGCTAAAATCAACTACTATCAACTATAACAAACTAAACTCCACACTGCTTTTCAAAATATTAAATCCAGGCTTTCCAGCTGGTCAATTTGGCTTACTGCTTTTCAAAAATAATAAACCCAATTCTTCTGGCCAGATCTTACAAAACCTATTAACAAAACTGAACTGATATTTTTATCAGCCCTTTTTATAAGAGTCATCTGAGGTGATAAAAACACATTACAGACTCTTTCAATCCATCTAATTCTTTTGAAAACAAGTTTGAAGTTTTATCAAAAGTATGATTGAAAATTAACTTTAATCTTTCAGAATTTTATAATCTACAAAGGTTTTTAAAAATAGATAAAAAAATGTATACAAGCATTAATTAAAAGATTTCAAAAATAAATCATGCTTGTTTTTAAATTCAAAATCAGAGTACAATATTTATTTATCAGACTTTTTTAAATGTTTATTTATAGCAAAATTTTATTTTAAATCCAGGATTATTTAATTCTTTTACTATGGTTATTTTATTCCAGGAAAGTAGAAAATATCTACTAAAATTTTTGTCTGTGTTTATTTCTACTTTTCCTTTACTTTATATAAAAACACAGAATTACCTCTTTATAAAACTGCTTTAATAGTTCAACCAGCAGACTGATTTTCATCAGTAAGCAAAATGGCTGTTTCCAGAATTTAAGCACTAAAATATTACAGACAGTTACATATCGATAACAAAACTAATTATGCACCAAATTATGAAAACATTTTTATGGCTCAATTGGAAAGCTCTATACTTGAGAAGGCTAGCCTTAAACCTCATACTTGGCTGACATATATAGATGATGTCTTTATGATCTGGCCATACAATGAAAAAGAACTTCATACATTGTTTGATTATCTAAATAATTTTAATAATAATATATAATTTTCACTGAATATTTAAGGATTAAAAGAATTTGCACCTGATCAAGGATTTATTCAGAAAAATAATAAGGTTTTGTATAATAAATTTATCAATATGAAATATCGTAAAGGACCATTAGATAGGGCAGTGATAAAATCTTCAGGACTTGACAGGCAGGAACTTCTATCTAACAAAAGAAAGAGTCAGTTGATAAATATACCACTGGTTCTTACCTTCAATGATGATTTGCCTAATATTAACCAAATATTATGGAAACATTTTAATATATTAAATTCCACAGATTATCTGAGATCTGTTTTTCCCTATCCACCTAAAGTTGTATATCATAGACATAGGACACTTAGGGATAGACTTGTTAGGACAGTTTTTGACACTAATTTTGTAGAAGGAAAGGGATGGTTTTCATGTGAGGATAAGAGATGTCTTACATGCAAACATTATTGTTACAAAGATGGTTCAGGAAGATACCATTCATGGTTTAAATGGTGTATCCTCAACTATGTCAATTGTAAAAGTATAAACTTGGTATATTTAATAAAATGTAATAGATGCTTGTGTCGTTACATAGGTGAATCAGCAAACAGTCTACATATTAGAATGACCAACAATAGGTTTGATATTTTACATAAAAATGAAGATAGACCAGTTTCTAAATATTTCAATTTACCTGATCACTCGATTGATGATTTAAGAGTAGTTATATTGGAAGATGATTTTTCTTCCATGAGAGAAAGAAAACAGAAGGAGAGTTTTTTTATTTTTAAATTTAAGACATTACATCCTCATGGGATGAATATGAATATAGGTACTATCACATCTTTGAATTACCTGGTTTTCTAGAGATTTGTTTATTTTTATTTTCTAAATAATTATTTTTTATTTCCTAAATAATTATTTTATAGGTGGACTAGCATGAAGTGGAATAAATATAAAATATATATAAAAAATATATATGTATAAGATATATATGTATATAGTAAAATACATATAGTAGAATATATATATGTGTACAGTTTTTTTGTGTGTATTATAGATAATAATATATTTTTATTGTTTTTTGATATATTTTAATTAATAATAATAATGTATGTATGGTTTTAGTTTTTTAAAATAAGTTTTTTGTGAAAGAATTTTTTTAGTATTTTTTATACAAAGTTTTGTAAATATATATATATATTATACAAAGTTTTTAAAGATTTTTAACCTATGGGAATTAGTTTTGTTATCTGATACGTAACTGTCTGTAATATTTTAGCATTTAAAGTCTGGAAACAGCCATTTTGCTTTCTGATAAAAACCAGTCTGCTGGTTGAAATATTAAAGCATTTTTATAGAGAAGTAATTCTGTGTTTTTATTATGTTTTTATTTTTCCTTTAGTTAGTTTATATATTTATTTTCATATATGTATATGCACACCCACAACTATGTTGCCATGTGCTATGTAACCCAAATAGTTACATTGCCCCCTCTGAGAAAACAAAGAAATTAAACACCTACTAACAATATTTTACATAATATACATGCATAATCAAAAGAAAGTTCATATCTCAAACTATGTACTCATCAATTTTTTTAGATACTTGACAGACATCTGATAGCTAACAGAATGAGTAGTGACCTGAAATTTTGAGATAGATAAAGAATTCAGTCATTGGACTATGAGCATGCAATGCACCAGGAACACCAAGAGGACTACCTCAATTGAGACTCTATAAGCTACTACAACTCTTGATAAAGGTAATGCAAAAGCTCTTTGCAAAGCCTTACTTCCATAAAGGGGCTGAAAAATACAAAACTATGCCCTATTTCTTTGAATCTTATGGGTTGGGAAATACAAGCTATGCCTTACTCCTTTTCTTTGGGGATTTAGAGGCTGGAATCATGGCAGGATTACATTAACCACTCTATGATAAATAATAAATCAGAAAATGTATTGGAGCAAATAGCCAAGATAGAACACCTCATGGAATTTTCATGAAAACATTGCATCTTCAAGTCAATGACAAAAACCCTTATCCATCATAAAAACTGAAAATACAGTTAAACAAACTTCAACAATCAAACACCCAATACAATCTCCAAAATCATAGATTTTCTGTTTAACTCTAAACATGAACACATGAAAACTACTATTTTATAATTTATAATCATCATCAATACTCTTGTCACTATTTCACAGCAATTTTTAAAATTAATTCTGCATAAAATGCATACTTTTTTTCTTCCTCAGTTCTGGTTTGAGATCAAGATGATAATTTTGAAGTGAGGATCACCAGTATGTGATCATTATCAGCCTTACATTGGGCAGCAATTTATAATGATTCCCACAGTACATGATCATCAGCAGTCTTCATTTGGGTAGCCATTTGTAACAGGATGGGTAATCTGGGTAGTCAAGGTGTGATGATGAAATCTCATCTTCCCCAAATAATTATAATGTTCAAGTAAAATATTAAATATATAAGACATTAAAGAGATGTTTTGGGTATCCAAAACAAATGAATTTTTGTAAAAAAAAAAAAATTGGACATTTATTTTTAAGTGTTTAATCTTCTTTAAAGTACTGTCCAGTCTAAATGCATCTTTGACTTTTGAAAGCAGTACTAAAACTCATGCAATATGATGTTTTAATGCCCCCATTGTTTTCTCTTCATCTCTTCCATGTCCACAAAACATTCTCCTTTGAAAATTTTTTTTATTCAGGGAAATAAGAATAAATCACACAGATTAAGATCAATTGAATATGTCATGGGAGTTATGCTGGTTTTGTTTAAAAATTATTTCACCCTCGAGCTTTTTGCACGGACACACTGTCATGGTGAAGCAACCACTTTTCACTTTGTCAGAAATTTGGGATGTTTTAACCTCACTGCATTACACAAACATTTTAGAACTTGTAGGTAAAATGTATGACTGTTATAAATGAATTGTGAATGAACAATGCCATTTGCATAAAAAAAATCAGCAACATCTTGACATTGAACTTTACCATGCTTTTTTGAAAAGTGATAAATTTGAACTGTTCAGTAAATTACCTGTAAACTCTTGTCTTCCTCATGTCAGTTTTCTTATAAGCTGTTTCAAGCATTACAGCTGTCTCCCTTGCCATTTTCCCTAACAGAAAACAGATCAGTTTATCCATTACCAATTCTCAATGTTCTCTAAAATATGAAAGCAAAATATTTGTATTTCTATACTAAAATAATGATGGTGAGTTGTTGTGTGCCCTAAAATCACAAATTGTGAATACAGCTATAACAATCAGTGAAACTTTCGTTATCAAATTTTCTATCCATAAGCAATGCAAAATGTTTTGGTAAAAGTTTACTATAACGGTCTATGGGTGTTAGCCCTCTAATGTTTAAAATTTAAACTAAATTGTTTGAGAATCTTACGTGTATATTATTATATTACAAATAAATTAAAATTTAATCAAATGTAAAAGATAATAATAAATAAAAAAAACCTTTTGGATGTTGGATTAATTACACCACATTAATTAAAAGAATTACTTTTAATTTGTTTGAAAGTTAAGAATTTAAACTGTCTACAACTTAAGAATTTAAAATAACTACATTTATAGCACATGTTGCAAAAAAAAAAAAAGACACTCTATGTCAGGAGTCGCCAACCTTTTTTCACTTAAAAGCACATTCTATAATACCGGCCAGGTGGTGGGCACCATTTATTTTTTCAACCAGGTGGCGAGCACCATTTACTTTTTCAATGTAAATTTATAGTTGGATATTGTTAATAATACATATAATGTACAAAAAATATTTATTTCAAAAATAAAATTTTAACATATAATTAACGTTTATATTTTTATGCTGTAAAAGTATAGTATCCCTACAATTTGATCACAATATAATACAATAATTTATAAGAAATTTTAAAAATTAAATTTATTTGTATCAGATAAATAATTTTTTATCGTATTCGAATAGCGGCAGGCACACATAAAATGATCTGCGGGTGCCGTGGTGCCCGCGGGCATAAGGTTGGGGACCCCTGCTCTATGTGTTCGACAGCATGAATTACATGCACATGTGTACAGTTTTATAGTTGGAAAAAATGTCTGCTATATGCTTAGTACCTGATGGTGAAATTTTGAGTGTTGCTGCTATTCTGGCAGTATAGAGAGAGCATCACGAAAGTGCTTCTTGACAGAAGTTGCAGACAGGATGGCTGATACACTGGAGGGGCTGATACAGTGGTTCATTTTACCAGTTATGCACATTATTTCCGATGGCTGGGCTGCGTACAATAACATCAGCAGTCTCAACAATGGTGTGTATATGCATTCGGTTGTCGTCCATCAGGACAACTTCGTGCATCCCGAAGACCAAGACATACACACCCAGAATATTGAAAACATTTGGATGAGAGCAAAGCGTAAGCTGAAATTCCAATCTGGCACTAGCAGAGCTTTGTTTTCATTGTACCTGCATGAATTTGCCCTCCGGAGTAGATACAGCAATACCGCTTTTTTCTCCAACTTCCTAGTGTGTATAGGACATAATTATGTTTAAAAAGGTAAATGTTTTTTTTATTATCTTTTACATTTGAATAATTTTTAATTTATTTGTAATATAATAACATACATGTAAGATTGTCAAACAACTTAGTTTAAATTTTAAACAATAGAGGGCAAACACCCATAGTTATAGTAAACCTTTACCAATTTTTCATAATGAAATGTGTAAGTTACAAATTTAATTTATTCATTTTGCTTTTTCTTTAATTATTTTTTTTATCAATATTCATTAAGTTACATTAATAAATTGTACCTAAATTATACTAATAAATTATTTTTAATTTTGTACAATTTTTTTTTTTTATTAATCTTTTTTTGAGTACATTAATCTTTTCTAATAAATTATGTTTAATAAATTTTATTTAAATTAATTTAATAAAATATATTTAATTTTTTTTTAAAATTAATGTTTTATTAGTAAAGTCACTAAAGGATTAAAAAGCCAAAAATGTCAGAATAATGGTATTCTATACATATATATAATATTTTAAATACAAGTATATTTTACATACCTAGAGTCTAGATGTAACACACACATATATATATTTAATGTTTTTATATATATATTTCTATTGCTTTAGTACTAGTATTCTATATATATTTCCACTGCTTTAATGATAATTCACCATGCACAATGAACTCTTTAGATTGTAAAAGATAAGTTATCTTTATAATTTTGTGATACATTGGCAAAGACATCCTTAAAAAAGGCTGCACAACATATAATAATTTGTCAAATGAATATCTTTTTGCAAATACATTCTGAAGAAATTCATTATTGATTGCATTGTCTTACGTAAGATCATATCTATGAACATTACTTTGTCAAACCTGTCTTTGTTATTGTTTCTCAACATCAAGCAAAACTGCGTTTTGCAGTATATATTGTTCTAAAGTTTAATTAACCATTACTGATAAGGAAGATTTTAAAATTGGGTTATGGATAAAATAGTTGCGAAAATGTATAAGAAAAATTTTTGGTACTTTAATTTTTTGGTTAAGTATTATAAAAGCACTGGGAATAATTAACAAATATTTTTTAATATATATATATATTTATTTAATTTTTAAAATATGTTACAGATTAATTTAAAAATTAAACTGTGAACTCAACCCATAGGTATAAAACTTCTCCCTTATTAATAATAAAATTTAAGTCATATTTTAGATTCAATGGCCATCATAGATTTGGGCAAAAATATTTATTTACCAACTAATAATAGATGTCTACTTAAATTAGCTTAGAGTCAGATATCTACTAAATTTTAAACTTTTTTTGGAAAATTCTATGTTATCTGAAAAATATTTTTTAAAATTATATTTACATTTGAATATCAAATTATTGTTACATCTGTATAATACATTACCTAGTAATGATGAATTTTTAATATTAGTTAGAGCTAGAAAAAATAATTGAAGAACTATTAAACTTTACAATCTTATCAAAACATTACAACAGGAATAATTTTAAGTAAACATTTTTTTTTTCTAAAATATTGAATACACAATTTTTTCTAAAATATTAGTAAAATATTTACTGTATTAAAAACTATAATATTTTTGATTAGTAGTTATTTATTAGCTAATTTTCCAATACTATATATATATATATTCATCTCCCTTCCCCATCTCAAGCTTACTAATTTAAATACAAAATCAACAATAAAGCACACAAATCTCATCCGTTTATTAATAAGAATTTATTATGTATATATCATTTCAACCATTATCATATCCATGCCAATACGCATCTATGTAGTATGCCAGATGGAAGTTTGCCATCTGTTTTTATTTTAAATATTCCATTTTCAGGGGTTTCTAATCCTTGATGTAAATAATAGGACTGGCTCTAAGTTATTGTATTCAATATTTACTTGGTTTTTTATTTATTAAAATGATAAAGAGACACAAAAGTCCAAAGGATTGTAACTAAATTATTTTTTAATCAAATGCAGTAAAGAAAATAAAACATGATTAAGCAAATTATAACAAATATAGTTATTCATATCAGTAGACAGACATCACTTTTAGGATGGACACAATCCCATAATTTTGAAAATATTCCACTGCATCTTGTTCTGTCAATGAAAGATTTCAAATTTTAATCATACTTCCAAAAATGATAAAGCAAAGAAGGAATGTTAAAAATAATAATGACATTTTCAGTTAATGAATGTTTAAAAAAATCACAATTTGCCACTTGTTAAGTGTTCACCACATGTTAATGTTTGAACATTACGTTGTGAATGAAATTTATTTAAAAATGTATTGAAATTTTTTAAAATTAATATTCAATTTAAAATACATTTGTCAATATTTTTTAAAGTTAACAAGCTACACACATTCGAGAAAATAATTTCAAGAAAAAAAAGTTCAAGAAATAATTTTGTAGGGAGAGGGGGTATTAACAAATACTTCGATACTGAAAATGGATTATTTAAAATACAATGCCTATGTATTTTAAATCATTTTTTAATAAATTCCATTCACGGCATACATGTCAAACAGTTAGTAGGTCACTAAAATTATCATGATTTTTATAACATTTATTAACTAAAATTAATATTTTTTTAACATTTTTTTTCTGTTTTATTGTTTTTGAAAGTATGATTAAAATTTCTAATCTTCCATTGACAGAACAAGATGCAGTAGAACATTTTCAAAATTACAGGATAGTGCCTGCTCAAAAAGTGATGTCTGTTCACCAACATGAATAATCACATTTGTTATAGTTTGCTTAATCGTGATTTATTTTTGTTTTATTTAATGCATTTACATTAAAAAACTTTTTAATTACAATCCTTTGGACTTTTGTGTTTCTTTATCATTTTAATAAATAAAACAAAAAATAAATACAATAAGTTAGAGTCAGCCATATTGATTATACCATGTGTTGGAAGCCCTTGAAAATGGATTATTTAAAATAAAAATGGATGCAAGTTTCTGGCTGATATGCTACATAACTACCAAAGATTTTTTTCCAAATTTAATTAGTTAAACAACTGATTCATAGTTTTTTCTTCTATATCATCCTGCATTTTTTTTTATTTAGTGCATCCATTACACCTGTAATCTTTTTCTAGAACTTGTATAATTTTTTAGGATCTATTTTAAGATTTCAACTTCCTTTTATTATTATTATCTCTTTTAGCAATGTATCTAGTTCTTCTCCACTTCAGTTTAATTTTTTCAATGATGTTAGTAATATTTGTTTATTCTCTCTCTCATGTGTTTTGTTTTCAATTCCTCATTGTTTTCATACACATGTGCACATACTCTAATATTTTGCTGGATAGTTTGAAGTTCTTGTTTTACTGTTAAAATTCAAGTTTCAAAGTTATAAGTAAGCACTGGTAAGACACATTCATTAAAAACGTTTTTTTTAATCACATAGACATATTTTCTTTTAAAAATATTATTTCTAAAAAGCACTCCATTCAATTTTAATTCTATTATCAATTTCATTCATTGTATTTCCATCTGAATTAACTAACCAAAGTATTTATAATTTCTTGTGATTACTATAAATCTTTATTTTCTTTTATTTTGAAAAGCTATTGACTATTGCTTTAATTCTTTTTAGCTGTTATTTTTAACTTTACTTTCTTACTTTCGTCAAATAGTTCTTATAACATTATCTGAAATTCAGAAGCATTATTTGTGATACAATTACAGTATCTTTAAAATCCAGATGACTTAAGTGTATCTCCATTTATTTTTATTCTCTTCGTTTTTATTTTAATAAGAATATATACTTCCTTTAAAATTTCTATAAAGTTTTGAAATTATCTCCTTTGAAAGAAACCCCAATCATTTTAGTATCATTATGTAATCTAATCACAGCTATTTCAATTAGCAATACCTTAGATCTATATGTTTAATCATCACAAAATGATTGTAGAATGTAAACATTTTTTAAATGCTTAGATGCAACCTTTCTGTGTTACAATCATTTTAAATCTAGCTGTTTTTTTAACTGATTTACATAAAAAAATATTTATAAATCTTGTATAGAAAAGATTGATAGGTCTATAATTCTTAATTTTTTATTTTTAAATATCAATATCATTGTTGCAGTCTTCTAATTAACTGATATGTTATCATTTAAAATCCATATATGTGTGTGTGTGCTTTATATATATATTTTAAAAAATATTATTACAACAATAATATATATTTATGAGATAAAAAAATTAGTTCTAAAATACAGTTGTCCTGAATTTATTTTAGTGTATGCTTGCGAATGTGTATATATATAGAACGAGAGAGAGAAAGAAATTTAATCTTCATTTATCCCACGATAATACATTTTTAGTACATATTTCTATTACTTTAAATATCACAGCTCCTTTAATTTTTTTTTAGTTTTGTATTCACAATCATTTTTACGTGAGACACTTTTTTGTTAGGAAAAGAGAAACTCCTTTACTTCTAAAAATTGATTAATGAAGACAGTGATTATAAATAAATATTCATTTATCTATAAGGAATGTGACATATATAAATGATAGATGTAGGTAATCTATGTTTGCTTATACTTTCATTTTTAAGAAATCTATTGATAAGAATATTAATTATGAATAAATAGGTCTACAGTTTTAATTATTTAACAAATCTTTTTTTTTTTAAATGTTTGCTAATTAAATGCATGATTATTTTTCATATTTAATAGTAAACTACTATTTAATGAAAGATGAATGAAAAAAATGGCATGATTATTTTCGAAAATTAATAGTAGAATATTATTTGATGAAAGATGAACGAAAAAAAAAAAATTCTATCAACACCAAATTTAACTTTTAATGAATGAATCCAGTAAAAAATAAAATGCAACGACTTTATTAATTTAGCAGTTGCTTTTTTTTAATTATGTAAGTGTATTTTAGTTTTATTATACCTAAATAGGCAAAAGCAAAACAAGCCTAAACAGCCAACTTCAGACTAAAGGCCATTCTTCTTCATTTCTCAAATAAACACTGAAGGAAAGACCAAACTGACAAGATTAGTCAACTATCAGGTGGTGAGTTATAATTACTTTTTTATTATTTTAATCTGTAATTAATTACCAAATTAACTAACAGTTAGCTTGTATTGGCAATTGTCCAAGTATCTGAAAGAAAAATTTTGATTCTTTACACTGATATAAATGAGGTAAACTTTGGTTAATTGATAAATCAGACACCAGGATTTTTTTAAAAAAAAATCAAACTATGATTTTAATCATTTTTATTTATATTTTCATATAATCAGAATTTTTTATTGGTGCTATTATGTTTTTAAATACTTCGTAGTATAATATTCAAATATTTTATATAAATTAATATAGTTAGCATAATAGTTATAAATACCGAAGGATACTCTATGTTCTCAGTATTTGTACTTGCAGTATTAGGATGTAAACATGCACATTTATTCAAAGTTTACGATGATAGAAAGCATGTGTGCAAATGCAAAGTCATAACCAAATAAGTGTCTTGAAGCAATGTTTATATATTGAAGTACCATATAAGTCAAATAAAAATGACATGAGGATAGAATACTAAGAAATGTTTAAAGACTTGTACAAAAGTATATAAATAAATAATATTGTATTAATAAATAATAAAATAAAAAAAATCATATGTTTAGTTGCTTAAGAGATCATAGAATATTTGAACATCTAATTTAGCAGATTGAACAGAACAGCACCTTTTACTTAACCAACTATTTTCTTTTTCACAACTTACTATTGATCCAGGAATATTTAATTCTTGAGTCCACTATTCTATAACTTCATTAAACAATCCCCTTGTATAATAATAATGATGATGATGGTGATGATGATGATAATAATAATGATGATGATAATGATAATGATGATGATAATGATGATGATGATGGTGGTGGTGATGATGATGATGATGATGCATTATATATAGTACTTTTAATAAAAAATTGATTAGTTTTAAAAAATTTTGAAATGAGTGTTTTCCTACTGACAAGTGAATTCTCAAAATGAATACTTATATAATTAAGAGGGATTTAAACTCAGATTTTCATACTCTGTTCAGTCATTCACTCTATCTGATACAACCAATATACATGTGAAAAAGATAAATGATCTCCAATAGACATATTTTGTGCTGAACCAGCACTCATTGGTTAGTCTGGATCATCATATTCTACACATACACATAATTAGTTCTCAATTTTATATTAAGATAGCAAATCTACAAACTTTAATGGGCAGGCTTCAATCTTCTCAACCCTCCAACTCTTCTGCCACCCATATCATTGAAAATCTGATGACAGAATGTTCAAAGCTCTTGTTGATGTCATTATTATTGTTATATCCATGTTGACCTTAAGTCAATCTGATCCCTCATATGTAGAACCTTAATATGTCCATTTAAATACACAGCAGAGAGATGGGCAGAATACAGGCTGAATAGGTAATATTTAATACAAGTATAGTATATACACCTAAACTAGATATAATTAAGATTTGAACTCAGACTTTCAAGCTCTCTTTAGCCATTCTATCTATATACATGACCATATACATGTGAAAAAGATAAATAATCTCCAATATACATATTTTGTGCTAAATCAACACTCATCAGTTAGTCCAGATCATCATCACTCACATATACACATAATCAGTTCTCAATTTTATATTAAGATAGCAAATCTATAAACTTTAATGAACATGCTTCAATCTTCTCCATCCTCCAACTCTTCATCCATTCATATCATTGAAAATCTGATGATGGAATAATCAAAGTTCTTGTTGATGCCATTATTATTGTTGTACCCATGTTTACCTTAAGTCAATCTGACCCCTGACATGTAGAACCTTAATATGTCCATTTAAATGCACAAAAGAGGGATGAGCTGAATTCAGGCTGAATACATAATATTTAATACAAATATAGTACATATGCTTAAACTAGATGTAATTAAAAAAATTAAGGTTCTACTTATGGTGAGTCAAATTGACTTAAGGTCAACATGGCTATAACAATAATAATGGTATCAACAAGAACTTTGAACATTCAAGCATCAGATTTTCAATGATATGAATGGCTGAAGAGTTGGAGAAGATTAGTGCATGTCCATTAAAGTTTGTAGATTTGCTATCTTAATATAAAATTGAGAACTGATTATGTGTATGTGTGGGAGATAATGTTCCAAACCAAATGATGAGTGCTGAGTCAGCATGAAATACATATATTGGAGATCATTTATCTTTTTCACATGTATATGGTCAGGTATATTGGTTGTATTAGATAGAGTGAATCACTGAAGGAGCTTGAAAGTCTGAGTTCAAATCCCTCTTAATTACATCTAGTTTAAGCATATATACTATACCTGTATTAAATATTATACATATTAATCAAAATATTTTAGATAAATACTAAAAAATTTCATATGCCTATATAAAATTCAAATAAAATTTTTGCTATAGCCAGCTTACAGCATTTCCCACCATCTTGAGTAGCATTGATTGCTACTCAAAATTGGCAAAAAAAATGCTGATTGCTATTCAAGATGGTGGAAAATGGTGTAAGTTGGATATAGCAAAGATTTTATATGTATTTTATATAGGCATATGGAATTTTTTAATATTTATTCCAGAATACTTTGATTATTATATTTATTTCATTTGATTATTATATATATGTTTATAATAATCAGACCTCCAAGAATAGATGGATTTATTCTATTCTTGATCCTTTGTTCAACATTTAGGAGTGCTTTTAATTTCTAGTTTGAGAAGGTGTGATTGATTCCATTTGTTTACACATCTACTGAGTTATTTTTTAATTTAATGTTTTTATATGTGTATATAATTGAGCTAAGATGAAAATGCACCGAGATAATACAATAATTTGAATATATATATAATACTATAATTTGAATATATATATATACATGCACACACAGATCATATAAAACATACTTAGACTGTTCTGACATTAATTAACACTATCATTACTGAATAAAAAGAAATAATCATAGAATATAGTGGATATAAAAAAGTTTTACATTTTTTAAAAAGATAATCCTGTTTCACAATAGGTACCACATCTTACATTATACTTTTTATGGTGTAGTATATTATAACAGGAAAAGTAATAAATAGAGAAACTAGAACTCAAAAGGCAATTAGGGAAATGGTAGCAATCATTGTTTATCATTTACAAAAAGTATGTCAAGAATCAAGTAATACTAAGACAATATAAAAATGTACACTAAGATACTTTATCATGCATTGTTAAAGTACAATAACACATTCAAGGACATTGTAAAGTGACTCAATTATATTAAAAAATGCATTTACTATCTGCAATATCATAATGTAAATGTCAAGAAGATGGAGTTAGAAAGACTTGAGCATACTATGTATTTTTAGTCTTTTTATTATTAAAAAAAAGTGTTTTTTACTGAAGAGTCAGTATATTAGTACTATGCACTATATATTTGGTAAAGTTCATACATCTCACAAAAATCTGAATATATAGTAAACCAAATTATGTTGAATGAATGAAACTTGTTTTATGTGCAATATTTGTTGATATTTCAAACAAACTTTCAAATGTATATATATAGAATAGATGAAAAATAAATGATAAAGAATAAAAGATTAATATTCTTTTTTTTGTTTTAGAACTCTAGTGTATATTTTGTCTATAGATGGTAAATCTTAAAAGAATATAATATAATTGATAATTAAAATATATTTAACTTCCTTATTTTTCTTAATGAGACACTTTATACGAGAAATCACAAAATTCATTTTGTTACCTATTGAGAGAAATTGCTATTTTTTTAAATTACCATTAAAATCATGTATATTTAATGCTAGTATTTTAATTCCAAATTTTTTTTTATATATGTCAAAATAATTAAAAATGTGTCAACTTGAAAGATTTTAAAACTCTGTGACTTGTATTCTTTCTTGGAAGTCTCAAACTTTTCGATGTTACTGTAACACAGTGCAGATTCGATTGCAGTTTGACTTAATTGTGTTACAAAGTTGTTTGGTCCAAAAAGTAGTAAAGATCACTTAATAAAATATTGTGACAGATTGATTAGTAAATTTATAGATTCCTGTGTGTGTGCATTTGATTATAATATACATGTAAAAATTAATTATATCAATTTAAGAAATTAAAAGAAAATTAGTTTGTAAATTTTATAATAGTATTAAATATTTTGAAAAGAAGTGGACTTTGTAAAATTATAATTAATAAGATGAATAACTCATATAATGTAAGGAATGGGGGGGACGGACTAGTTTTATATGCACACAAATAAATTGAATTGCATAATTGAAGAAAATGTACTGTATTTTATTTGCATGCTGGATGGAGGCATAAAGAATAATCTACATTTTTCTCTAGTAAATTGAATGATAAATCTAAATATGTTAATAAAAATTATAAAGCAATAAAATTGAAAAAGTTAGAAAATGAATTTCAAAGGTCAGGCATGATTTTCTTTTTTTTATATTTAGATCATAATAAAAACTATTTTATAATCATTTATAAAATAAATAAATAAATGAGGAAAGGATTTATGAAAAAATACATTGTGAAATAAATATATTAAATCTGGAAATTAGGTCTTGATAAGGATGTTTTTTGAAAAACAACTTGATATAAACAAATACAAACTTGATTACATATTAGGTATTAAAACATATTGTGAAAAGCTGAAATATAAATAGGTCTGAAAAATCACAGTAATCTTATTCTTGACTCAAAAAGACTGCAGTGCAAATTGATTCTGAGAAAATAGGAGCAACCACTGGTTTAATTAATTTCCATCAGAATAGCTTTTAATGGTTATACTATTTTTCAATACTCTACCCACCTATTCAATTATTATGACAATAGTTAGAAAAGAACCATTTACCACAAGTGGCCAGAAAACCAAAACTGCACCAGTCTAAAGACCTGTAACTATGAAGTTGTATCCAGATGTGAGTTTAGAAATTGTGTAGAATGCAACATTTTCTGTTTTAAAGAAGAAAACCATGCCATAAGAAAAAAAGTGGATTCTGCCATAGATCTATATTATATCCTTCTCTAGTTGAACTTATCTACATTGTTTACTGTAAGCAATATCTAAAGATCATAATCATGATCAGAACTGGATGAATAAAGACTATCATTAAAGATGTGTGCATATGTAGTAAACATATGAAGTCTGCAGAATTCACGGTTTAAAACTTTAAGACATTTTCATTTGGTAAAATCTCATCTTTATACTTAACCATAAGACCTTAAGATTTAATATATATAATTATTATTTTATTCTTTCCCAATATTTTGCATAGTATTTATTGTATTTATCTGGTAGCAGCTGCAAAAGTATAAGCAACAATTTCATATTTTTTTATTTATTGTAAATAAATTGTGAGCTTATTTTTTATATTAATCTATTATAATTTGTTTATACTTTTCAAACTCATTCCAAGCATATGCGATTAATATTGACTGACCATGTGAAGCCATGCAATCCACTTGGAGAATATGCAAGGGTAACAGAAGTACAATTAGGCAATGATAATCAGCAATAGTAAGTCAGTCAGA
Source organism: Epiperipatus broadwayi (assembly GCA_028023455.1). NCBI lineage: Eukaryota > Metazoa > Onychophora > Udeonychophora > Euonychophora > Peripatidae > Epiperipatus > Epiperipatus broadwayi. The sequence goes on from JAQFVV010000001.1 coordinate 13,617,869, forward strand.
TGTAAACTTTCTATTTAGAATGCTTGGTTCCTGAAGATTCATTTTAAATTAAATCTAAACAAAGAAATTAAAATTCTTTTGAATCATTATATTTAAGATAAATCTCAGTGCTAAAATTATTTTGATCATTATCATCAGATTGTTGGTTATATTATGAAATATATTTGAGTTTAAACTTTTTATTTGAATTTCAAATATATATGATTTTGTTAGTTATATATTTGAATTTATATTAATTTCAACTTATACTTACCTTGTCATATTTCATTTTTTTTATTCTATTATCAAATTGGTGTAACATTTGTTGAGTTATTTAGTAGTAAATAAACAAAAAAATTTAGAGCTCTAATATTTATACCGGTTATTGATTACAAATCTTAAAATATAATGTAGTTGATAATTAAAATGAAACACTTTATATGAGAAATCGTAAAAATCAATTCCCACCTATTTCTTTTTTAAAAATACCACAAATACTTAATTCTAATATTTTCATTAAAAAAATCCTATAGATGTCAAGGTAAGTGAAAATCGGCAATTTGAATGTCTTTTAACTCTGCATTGATGCCCTGTAATTTCCTTGAAAATCTTCAATATTGTGATATTACTTTGAGAAAATATTTTAAATAGCTAAGAACATGATTTTTTGTGAAGTTTATTAAGATTCATGATTACTTTTACAAAATAATTGTATTACACTTATTAAAAAATCATGAATATAAACTATTATTTATTTACTTTTTATGCAAGTATTTTATTTCTAGAAATAGAACATTACATTTTTCACTGTAATGTTATCAATGCAAATTACAATGAAAACTGTTTGCTAGCACTTCATTCTTAACAGACTACATTTTTTAAAGCATAATTTGATAAGCTAGAATATATTGCAATTAAAAAAATTTAAACTTTTAATGCATAATTTGATATATTATTAGATATTGATATTTATTCATCCACATTTTAAAACAAAAGTCAAATAAAAAATATTTTGTTTGTTTTCTTAAATGAAACTCTTTTTCCTGATTGTTGATGACAAAAAACATTTATTATTTTATGATGTAATTTTTTCAATATTTTCATAATCATATGTGACTTTTTTAGAATTTATTTCATTTCTAAACAACTATGAAATGAAGTCAAATTTATTATATTCTGATAAATAATAATGTTCTATTGTTAAAATAAATATTGAAAGCTTATAGACAGGGGAAACAATTAAAATTGTTAAAGTGCTCATGTAGTGTGAGAGAGTTAAGTAATATTTATATAAAATAATACAGGAATTATCAACAGCAGTTAAAAATAACTATCATAAACATTTTTATAAACATTGTTGTATGCCAAATAAAATGTTTTTAATTTAATAGCTTACATTTTAACATTATTTATGAAATAGATAAATTAATTTTCATTTGTATCATACATGATTTTCAATTTTCGAAGTTTAGTTTATCACATAAAAAATATATTTAAACTGAAATCCTAAAAGTTAATTAAATTCAGTAGTATAACTTATCATAAATGACAATTTTCATTATTTGGTTTTCTCTTGCTGTATTCACAGCTTGTTCTCATAAAACAGACTATTGTAATGCATTTTTATATTGCAAATTATCAAAGTTTTTAAAATAATTAAGTACCATAAAAATCAAGAAAAGCATTCAAGATTCATCAAGAATGGTACAATATGTAGCTGTTCCCGTGGCTTATATATAGTTACTTGAAAATGAGTGTGATTTTGATGCATTTGTATATTGCAAGTAATATTATGATCACTTAGTATTAAATTTGATCATCTTTTAACATTTTACTTTAAATATATAGAATAATTGAAATTTAATTAATCTGATACTTGTATAGATTCCCTGCTAAAAGCTTGCCAGGCATTCTATTTTAAATAATCCATTTTCAAGGGCTTCCAATACATGGTATAAATACTATGGCTGATTCTAAGTCAGTGATTCTCAACCAATGTGCTGCGGCACTTTAGTGTGCTGCAATACATAAGTGATGTCAGAAAAGTCTGCAATGCGCATGACTATTACAGCTTTAGCTACTGATTTATAATACTATATGTTGTTTAGTCTACTAGTCAACAGATTGAAGTATGCATATGGCTACTTATATAATTGCATTCTCATGTGTAATATCACAATATTGTGTTGTCAAACATAATTAAAATGGATTCAGAGGTAATATACAATATGTAGTTTTGAATAACTTTTTAACAAAACCATTTCTGTTTTAAAAAAATCTTCTAACATGGATAAATGGATAAAAAAACTTAACGATGATGATGTTAGCGATCAGGTTAATGAGCCCAAGCCCAATACAAGTAAAAATATTTCTTCTGGCAAAAAATGTAATGTTCATCATAAATATCATGACGACTTCCTAAAATTTGGATTTACTTATACCGGAAATGTAGTGTGTGATATGTGGTTGTAAATTAGCAAACAGTGCTATGGTTCCAAGCAAACTCCAATGTCACTTGCTCACTATTCATCCTTTGCTTGCATCAAAAGACAAAAACTATTTTTAAAATTCATTATTCTCAAGCACAGAACAAATCAAGTTTTTTGAAAAGCAATTTAGTGTATATGAAAAAGTTCATACAACTACTTATGAAGTGGCTAAATTAATTGCTCTTAAATTAAAACCACATAATTTAGCTGAAGAAATTATATTATCTGCTTGTTGTAAAATTGTAAAGCAAATGATTGGTGAATCAGCAGAAATTGATATTTGTAAAGTACCACTTTCAAATGATACAATTCATCGCAGAATTATAGATTTATCTCAAAATATTGAAGAAAATACTATTAAAACTCTTGCAAATTCAAATTTTGTTCTACAAATCGACAAAACAACTAATATTACAGGAAAAGCTCACTTAATTGCATTCGTTCAATTCATTCGCAAAAACAATATAATTAATCAATTTCTATGTTGTCGTGAATTATCTGAACAGGAAAACATATTTTCAATGAAATTAATTTGTATTTACAAGAAATTGAAATTTTGTGGGATTCATGCCTTGGTATTTTCACAGATGGCACTCCCACTATGACTGGATCTATAAAAGGATTTGTAGCATATGTAAAAGAACATAATGCAGATATTGTAATTATTCATTGTTTTTTTGCATCGGGGAAACACTGTTTACAAAACAATTACCATCAGAAATGAAAATAATACTGGAACAATGTGTTAAAATGATTAATTATATAAAATCAAGACCATTAAAAAGTCACCTATTGAGTCAATTATGTCAGGCTATGGATTCAAAATAAGAATAGTTGTTACTGCATATGGAAGTTAGATGATTGTCAGAGGGGAAGTTTTATCTTGTATGCTTCAATGAAAAAAACAAGATAAAGATATTTTTTGAACAAGATAATAATCAAGATTTCATTGATTTGCTGGATGACAAAATATGGTGTGCTAAGCTGATTTACTTATCTGATATTTTTGTTATTGTTAATAACATAAATAAAAGTATGAAAGGACTGAAAGAAAATATTTTAAACTCAACTGATAAATTGTTGGGATTTTTTAAAAAAATATTTTATGGTAGAATAAAGCCTAAGAAGAAAATTTAGAAAAGTTGAGTCCGTTTCAAAAGACTGTTATAAAATAATTCATAAAATAGTTATTGATCATTTGGCAATATTAGCGCAGAGAATTGTTTATTACTTTCCAAATTTAAAAATAGACAAATTTGATTGGATTCGAAATCCATTTGACTTTGCAAGAAAAGGAAGAACTAATTTCGGTTTGTAATAACCTAGATTTAATTTCAAATCATTCACAAGAATCAATTAATTCATTCTGGATTAATCTTTCATACGATTATCCAACAATATCAAAAAAAGCTTTAAATATATTATTACAATTTTCCTCATCTTATTTGTGTGACTTCGGATTTGACAAATATTAAAATGAAAAAAAGATCCAGACTTGTAAATCTGGATCATGAAATGCGAGTAGCATTATTCTTTTTACTCCCAAATATAAAAAAAATTATAAAAAAACCACTAAGCTCAAATTTCGCATTAAATGTATCAATAAATAAATGTTCTGTTAACTTTGTAATGGAATTTCATTTTATATTAAATTGAAAATTATTATCCTATGCGATTTCTACAAAATATGTTATAGATACATCAATCATTTAAACAAGTAAAATTCTTTTAAGTTTATCTTACTGTTATGTTAGTGTGGCGCCATTTTTTTTTTATTAAAAGTGTGCCACGACAAGAAAAAGATTGAGAATCACTGTTCTAAGTTATCATATTCAACATTTACTTCTTTTAAAATTTTATTAAAATGATAAAGAAATATAAAATCCAAAGGATTGTAATTAATTTTTTTTAATGCAAATGCAGTAAAGAATATATATATATATAAACATGATTAAGCAAACTATAATAAACATAGTTATTCATGTTGACAAACAGGCATTGCAAATAGTTTGTAACATCACTACAAATGTGTCTTATTCATGCATTCAAAATCATATAAATTCAGCTAAATTAGATTCAATGTGTTGTCTTGCAGTCCCCAGTGTCTTATTCATGCAGTCAAAATCATACAAATTCAGCTCAATAAGATTCAGTGTGTTGTCTTTCCATCCCCAGTGTTTCTTGTTTCACCAAACCCCTCAACATTTTTATGTTTTGTGTATGGAAGTGTGTATCTCGATCTACAAAGTTATACCTTTGATTTACTTTGAAATTTTAAATTCAGCATGGCATAATTTCTCATTTTTATATCCCTGCCAACAGTCTGAAAAAATAATAGATCCATCAACTACATTTGCTTTGGGTTATCCATAAGAATAGGTGCTGTTCTATTTGGCACAGTTACAATTAATCATTTACTGGTCTCTCTGCATAAGGTATCAAATAACCATTCCTGTGGAAGTATTCATTCCTGTTGATATTTTCTCTTCATGAAGAGATTTTTTGTTAACTTCCACTATCTTATTAGGGCCTCCGGTTTTACATGATGGCTTAGATAAAAGGTTGGAGACATATACTTTATGTAGGGACTTATTCCAGTGAATGACAGTTTTGTCTGATATATCTAATTGTTTTCACCCATTCTATGGACATTAATTCACTACACCAGCAGTAAAAAAATCTCAGTTCACCCACAAACATTATTTTGAAGCCATAGATGCTTAGAACATGTTTTGACATGACACTACCATAAAGTTTCATATCATATCCATTGTCACACAATGTTTGGGTGGGCACTATCCTATAATTTTGAAAATAATTCACTGTATCTTGTTCTGTCATAAGATTCCAAGTTTTAATCATATTTCAAAAAATGATAGGACAAAAGAGGAATAATACAAAAATCATGATAATTTTAGTCACGTGTTAACTGTTAGTTACATGTTAAGTGTCATCACATGTTAATGTTTAGATGTTATGTTGTGAGTAGAATTTATTAAAAAATGTATTCAACTTTTTAAAATTAACATTCAATTTAGAATATACTTGTTAATATTTTTTTAAAATTAAGATACTACACATGTTTGAAAAAATAATTTCGAAAAAAAAAAAAAGTAAACAAATATGTTGACTCTGAAAGCAAGCTTCCAGCAAGGATTCTACATAAGTACTATTAATTTAAAATATATTTACAAAATAAAATTTTATCTTGCCTCACCAAAAACTAATTCTACTATTAAATTTGATTAACTTTTAGGATTTGTTTAAATATATTTATCACAAGATAAACTAATATTTAAAATGGTTATTAAATTTTAACATCATGACATTTGCTTATGCTCTACTTGCAAGTACAAAATTTCATTAATTTAAAATATATTTATGCAATAAAATTTTACCTCAGATTGTCAAAAATTATAAATATCTCCATTTCTCTAGACCACAACATTTTCCAACATCTGTAATCCTTTAATCAATGCTGGCCTTTTTTTTTTTTTGCATTTTTATGACATTAGAAAATGGTTATGATTTTGTCACATTTTTGTATAGCAATTATCAAAGTTTTTAAAAAGTTAAGTGAAAAGGAAAAATCTATAGTCTATTTAATTCTCTGGGGGAAAAGGGGAAATTGTTCAAGGTTCAACAAGATTGATGCAATATTTGTTGAATTTTAGCTAACAAACAAACAAACTTTTACATTTATATCTATAATAGATAGATAGATAAATAGATAGATAGATAAATAGATAGATAGATTGATAGGTAGGTAGGTAACATAACAGATAGAATAGATAGATAGATAACAGATAGAGAGTTAGCATTGTTGTTGGTTTGGCTTCTGCAAAAGACATTTGTTCACCAACTTAACAAAATTAATGAATTAGCTGTTTGTTTAAATACATATGTATAATAAAGAATAGAAATAAATAGATAATATCCATGTAAATAGAAATAACCACAAATCTTTAATGCTACCAAAAAATTATCAAATACCACTAATTGACAATTCCTAAAACTAAACCAGTTTTTTTCATTAAATCTATAATAGTTTTTTTGTTTTGAGTTTTTTGTTGAAGTAAAAGGGGTCCTCTTTACTTCAAATCTAAGTTTATATATGGATCTAAACCTAGAAATATATTTTTATAGATGTGAGAATGTGAAAAAATAGCATCTTTTTTGACATTCTACAAATAATACTTTAAACTTGTCTAGAGAGTTGTATATGTTGAATTAAATATTTCCATGAATTGTTATTAAATAAGGAGATAACATCCAGGTAAATAGAAATAACCTTTAACTTTTGATGTTACCAAGAAATTAACAATTACTATTAATTGACAATTCTTGAGACCAAAGCAGATTTTTCATTAAACCTATAATAGCTCTTTTTGTTTTGAGTTTTTTGTTTCAACCCAAGTTTTTATATGAATCTAAGACCAGAAAGCTATTCTTATAGGTGTAAAAATGTGAAAGAATATAGCACCTTTTCTGGATTTAGATTCATATAAGAACTTGAGTTTGAGTCTAAACAAAATACTCAAAAAAAAAAAAAAAGAACTATTATAGATTTACTAAAAAACTGGTTTGGCCTCAGGGATTGTCAATAAGTAGTAATTGATAATTTCTTGTAACAGGTTAAATATTATTTCTATTTATGTAGATATTATTTCCTCATTTCTATTCTTTATTATAATAACATTCCATAGAAATATTTAACTCATATATATATATATATTTGAAGGATTCAATTTTTTCAAATGCTGTCTATTCTCTATGAAACTTTAAAGTTTTAGTGCTACTGAAATTGGTAAGAAAAAATTTAAGAAAAAATTTCCATTTTTTCTTTTATATATGTTTTGATGCAAAAAATATTTTATTTCATATATATGTATATAACATGGAATAATGACTAGTGCATCAATCCATTATGCTACAAACTTAGATTTCTAATTAAAAGACTTAGGGAATTATGTTAAGTAGCTGAGATTTTTTAAGAACGCATAGGATTTTACTCATTAGCCAGTCCTAAAACAACTCCCCACTATTTAATTATTACTTTATAATGAGTATGCACCTATACATAGATAGAGGACAAAAGAAGAAAAAATATCCATGTCATTACCAATCAGAAATGAAACAATTTAATAGATAAATATTTCTCCTTTGCTGGACTTCTGAGAACAGTTGCTGGAAAGGCCTCTCTCTGCATTATTTAAAGCTGTTTGTTTATCTTAATATATCAGAATATACAGATTGTTGTATGTTTGTTACTTGGTTTAATTTTTTATCTATTTATCCACAGAAAAAATCATGTATCTATATATATAATTGAATGATTATAAATAAAAATCAGAATTTCTAAGTGATATTTTACTTATTTTGAACTCAAAATAAAAGCAATTTGAACAAAGACGTTCATTTTTTGCTTTTAAAAATTACTGAAAAAAAACTAAAATGCTGAAAAAAATATATTGTTGTATTATTATTTTAAGTTGAATCAAAACTCAGATGTAAAAGTGGATAAAAAATTACCATTTTAAATTATGTCTTCCGTGTTAGTTTGTATGTTGCAATTAACTATCAGTTAAATATATCTGGAAAGTTATAAATAAAACTTTAATTTTTCTCAATATATTTAGCAATTTCAACTAAATGATGGAAATAATCCAACATATAACTACAAATCATATGCTATCATCACAAATCTTCAAACACTAGATCATAATTTATATTTAAAATAGAGGATAAAACAGACCACTGGAAGAGATTTGTTGAAGTGAAAGTGATAGTTAGCATGGAAATTAAATTATGATAATATTTATTCGAATTCTTTTATCTGAACAGTCAACACATTGTGAAAGTGATAGTTATCTTAGAAATTAAATTGTGATGAAAGTGATAGTTGGCTTGGAAATTAAATTATGATAATATTTATTCTAGTTCCTTTATCTGAACAGTCAACAAACACTGGATGTATTACAAAACTATGTTTTGAGTCTATAATAATTGGTTGTTAACTGAATATTTTATTAAGATTCTAAACTCAACTTCTCTTCATAAATAATTGCATATAGATAAAATTATATATTTTTGTAATTTCACTTATAAACTCATTGCAGAATCTTTTCATCTTTGGCTGAAGAATCCTAGATTTAGCTTTTTTTAAGCTCACTTTCTCTGCATAGTATACTCAAAATACTATCTTCATTTACATCCTTAATAATTAGTGTGTAATAATTTTGGGATATCCAAAACTGGTCAGTGTTACTTTGAATTGTAGAGAGAAAATAATTTCTAGTGAATGAATGCAATTCTTTGTCTGATAAATTCTACCATTTGAATGAAAACCCAAGAGCCAAAAATTGATCATGGAAGTCTGTGAGCACTTATTAATTTGCTACTTGACTGATAAATCCAGAACAAGTAAATTGATTAAAAGAACTATGATAAGTACAGTTTTTGTCACATATAACAGAAGGGGCCCTTCCAGAAACTAAGTAAAATTTGATTTTACAAAACTAATAATGTTTTCCATTACTCTAATTTGAACAGTTAATTAAATAAATATATTAACAAGTGGAAACAAAGTAATAAATAAGAAAAAAAATGTAATATATTAAAAAAGATTCAACATGAATATGTCTGTATTAAAGGAAATAGCCACATCTAAAATGCACTTGATAATATTCCTAAACTTGTGAAATTTTAAATAATTGACAAACAAACTTACTTTTTGAAACTTATTTTTAAAAAATGCAATGTTTTATTTATTTAACATTATATATTACAAATATAAAATGTTGACTATTTTTAAAAAAGAGAGAAATATGAAAATGTATCAATTATCAAAGGGATAATTTAGGGTAATCAATTGACATCTTCATGCTCTCATTTCCAAATATTTGGGGTTTGCCTGTGCATAAATGTTTGGGTCGAGGGAATAGATATTCATTCTATCTTTTCACAAAGACTTTATCTTGTGTTTGGAAAGTGGAAGTGTTCATTTATATAGTTAAATCTACAAAGCACATGTGCATTAGCTTATTGACTTACTAATATTACATGTGTTTTAAAATGGAAGAAAAATGAAACAAAATCAAAAAGTAGAATGCTAACACGGAAACAGTAATATAAAAAGATTTTTTTTTTAAAAAAATATTTCTTTAATATGAATTTCGAATGTGGAACAAAAGTTAAAGATGTCACTTAACTAATTTATATCATTACCAATGGTACCCACTCACAAACAAATATGCCATTCCAACAGGAAAAAAAACCCAAATTAAACATAAAACAAACAGAATAATAATAGGGCATTTGAATCCAGACTTTCAAGCTCCCTTCAGTCATACACTATCTTATGCAACCAATACACATGACCATGTACATGTGAATAAGATAGATAATCTCCATATAATAAGTGCTCTGTTTATATTAAGTAGCTTTAATGGATAGACTTCACTGTTCTCCACTCTCCAACTTCTCAGCCATCCATATCACTGAAAATCAGTCTCAATGATATAGATGGCTGAAGAGTTGGAGAGTGGAAAAAATTGAAGCCTGTCCATTAAAGCTACTTAATATAAACCCAGCACTGATTATATATATGTGTGGGAGATGATGATCCGGATCAACTGATGAGTGCTGGTTCAGCACAAAATACACATATTGAAGATCATTTATCTTTTTTACATGTATGTGATCATGTGGATGATTGATGGATTCCTTATAATTACATCTAGCTTAAGTATATATACTATACTTGTATTTAATAATAATAATAATAATAATAATAATAATAATAATAATAATAATAATAATAATAATAATAATAATAATAATAATAATAATAATAATAATAATAATAATAATAATAATAATAATAATAATAATAATAATAATAATAATAATAATTTACTAAGGCTGTAACCTTAGAAATAAGCGTCTGAAAAATATGAAGGTAGGGACCTCTATAGGTCTAAGGTTACAGCCTTAGTAAATTATTACTTAATATAATAATGGGCATTTAATAATAATAATAATAATAATAATAATAATAATAATAATAATAATAATAATAATAATAATAATAATAATAATAATAATAATAATGATAATAATAATAATAATAATAATATAACAACACCACCAACAACAATAATAATAATACACTAGACTAGAAACAAACCAATCTGTAAAACATCAATATATCATCATCACTATTATTTTCAATCATTAATAATCCACTGCAGGATGAAAATCTCTCCATGTTTAATCCATTTTTTCCAATCTGTAGTCTGTCCCACATCACCCTAAGAAACTTCTTTATTTTATTCATCCACCTTAGGCAGTCACTTTCTAAGTTTTTCAAATCTTTTGGGAACTGATTAAAACCTTCAAATGTCCAACTATTATTATTCTCTTCTAGCAACATATTCAATCTAGCTCCATTTTAGTCTCTTAGGTTTTCAGTGATGTCAAAATATATATTTATTTTCTCATCCAAGTACTGTATTTCACTTTCAATTTCCTCTTATTATTCCTAACACAACTCTTTCCATTTTATGGAATGGTCTAAAATCTTTGTATTGTTCTTCTGGTATATGTTTAAGCTTCAGATTCATGAATAAGAACTGGTAAAACACATCTATTAAAAATCTTTTTTTCCAACAAGCATATTTCTTTTATTTTAAAGTTCTCTTAAAAATACTCGATCCAAGTTTGTCTGATTAATTTTATCTATTATATTTTCATTGGTATTAATAATTTATCCAAATCATTTATAATTTTCTTCTGAGAAAATCCATTGAACATTACTTTAATCTTTTTAGCATTCATTTTTAGTTTTATTTTCCTATTTTCATCTGAAAACTTATGCTACACTTCTTGAACCTCTGAAACATTATTTCCAAAAACAATATTATCAGTAAAATTTAAATGACTTAAATAATCTCCATGTATTTTTAATCACTTAGTTTCCCATTTTAATTTACAAAATACTTCTTATACAATGGCTATGAAAAGTTTTGGAATTATGAAATCACTCTGCCGTACAACCTTCTCGATGATAATATTCTTAGTATCACAATGTAATCATTACTATTTCATTTTGATAAATATTCTTCAGAATATGTACATCTTGGCTCTATAGCTTAATGATCCAAAACTTTAATCGCTATGGAAATATTTATAGAATCAATTGCTTTTTCATAATCTATATGTCCAAGTATAATAACAACTCTTATTCATTGATCCTTTCTATAACTTTTCCAATATTTGAATATAATAAAATCACTTTTAAATCTGTCACTTTTTTTTGGTTGAATAGAATCCAAAGTTTGTTGTAGATAAGTTGTAATTATTTTAATAAGGATTTTGTGTAGAACTGATAGATAGGTTTGCAATTTTTAATGTCTTCTTTATCAACTTTCTTAAAGCCAGTATTACTACGGCATTCTTTTAATCATATGATATATCTTTATCTATAAATATTTAATATATAGTTTTGCCCACAATTTTTTTCATCTGTTTTTTTTAAGATATCAGTAATAATTTCATCTTCTTTTGAACTTTTCCCTTTTTTATAGATTTAATTGCTTGTCTTACCTTTTCCTTAAAATGCTTGCTAATTCAGAAGATACAATAATAGTAATGGCTATTTTGTATTCTTGTTCTTTATAATTATGTAATTCTTTGCAAAACTCTTTCATATATTTTATTTATTTTTCTTGTTAAAATAACTTTTTTTCCAATACTAAGATGTTGTTTTATAATTTTGAAAGTTTTATTGTCTTTTATAAATTTCTTTGCCAATCCATAATTATACTTTCTTATACAGTATATCATTATTAACTCTTTTTCTTATTATTTTACAGAACTCTAGATATTTAATTCTTGTTAATGGATTTTTACATACTTTTAAAATATTCACATCTTAGAAGCTTCGGATTTAGAATTTTATAATAGAATGTGCCAGTAAATTTTGAAAAACAGATTAAAAGCAAATGTTATTATCAAATTTTAGATTAAAAAAAAAAAAGTCAAACACATCACGTGGTTTCCAACAGTATCAAGTTAAAGGTGACCAGAATTTAAATGTATTTCAAATTTGTTTTATCTCAAGATGAAAGTTTATTTTTATTCTGACACAATTTTTATTTAAAATTGTTTGCAAGGATTTTTGTAGAAGACAAAAAAAAAAAAAGGAAAAGAAAAGAAAATGGAGTGAATTTCACGTGATTATGATTATTCGTGATTGATTTTTTTAAAAAAATGTGATTAATGTAATAAAAATCATATTAACTTTAATAATTAGTTGAAGACTATAATAATTTTCATGCTAATGTTGGAAGATTTTTGTAAAATTTATTTATATATAATGAGCATATAAATGATTTAGTTTTTAGAATTAATTATTATATAGTGCAACTGGAGTTTTAATCCAGTTCATGTAAAATTTGGAAATATTTAAAATTGCAAAGAAGTTTGGATTTTTTGTTTACAGATAGCATAGCCATAATCAACCTAGCAGGATATCCGATTAATGATCAACAAATGGATATCTAGTTATTGTTAGTTAGGTAATGAAAAAAATATAGAAAATCACTAAAAATTATAATCACTTAGAAATTAACAATTTTGGTGAATAAAGCCTTTTTTCCCCGAAATTGTGGATTAATTAAAAGCAGTTGTATCTGTATAAAGATATAAGAATAAATTTCACAGTATAAAGTTTGATGTGATAAGTAGACTATTAATTAATATAATAATATTTTGGTGTCGAATTACACAAACACACATGTAAATATTGCAAATTATTCCCAGAAATAAAGAAGATTTTAAAAGCATTATTTTTTAATAAACTTGGCATTTTTTTTTTTTTTTTTGTCATTTAACAAGTTTAAAATATATAGTATAGTAAAATTCATTGCACGTATAATGATAATTAACCAAGTTTGTTTGTTTTTTTTTTAAAAAAAATAATATAATATTGATTTAGTCTTATTTGATATTATATAATGCCATATAAATTATTCAAAAATAAATAAGAAAAACTTTTTTAAAAAATTCTAATTCAAAACTTAATTTTATATAGTCTCAAAAGCCATTTATCAATTTTATCTCCCAATTTCTAATAATTTAGAATTATAAGTTTTTAAAAAACTCAAATGTTATTTTTTTAAGATTAAACACACATATATACATTGTCTAACTATTCCAATTCTTTAGGGAGAGATATTAACATCCTATATACGATTGTTGGGTGTTTGCACACTAATTATTGTATGGCATTTTTTTTTATTTTTTCAAGATTTCTAATATGTACACACTATTTTTAGTGCATTCAATATTAATATTAATAAAAAAAAAATATAATGATACAGCACATAGTTTCAACACTATTCACTCATCTTTTGATATTTTTGTCTTATATTTATTTACATTTGAGTTTTAATGTAAATTTATTAATATTTATAAATTAATATCTTTAACTGATATTGATAAAATTAACTACATCAGTAAAGTATTGTAAGATAAAAAATAAGCACTTGTTATATAACTTAGTCATTTGCTAATGTAACATTCACTAAATATTTTAAATGGAAAAAAAAAAAAGAGCAAGATGATTTTATTTTCCAGATGAACTTGACTACCGACCAATAAGGAGATTGATAATCACATTTATCAATTAAATTAATTTAATTCGATCTTCTAATAATATTTGTAAATAGCAAATTTTTTAATCATCGAGATATTTTTAGAGATTACAAAGTTCATAATGATAATACTTTTTCAGAAACATGTAGTAATAATAATGATGCTTATAAAAGCTTCATTTTTTAATTGCTTTAAAATTGGATTTGATTATTATTTTTTGTCTCATTACACTAATGATACTGTATTTGAAATATTTGCAAAATTGTATGTAATTACTTATATAGTTATGTAGAATAATTTTAAAACATTATAAATTATAGAGTTGATTTACATTTTGTGAAAGAATTATGATCCCATATATATTGTACAGGTTAATTCAAAAACACTCTGAAGAATATCAGTGTTAAGTGCTTTCATTGATTGATTGATTGATTGATTACAGAAAAAAGAGATTGCTACAGAAAGTTTAAAAGATAGAATGTAAGGGTGTCAAACAGAATAAAAGGATGGATGAGTATGTTATAATGTTGCATGTATTTATGACACACAGATGATTTTATGTAATCATTACTAACTTATCTTTAATTTTTTTGATTTTCTATGTGTGTTTTTTCTGGAGTTAATATAGTAATATTCAAGAACTTTCAGAATGAATATGTATTTCTAAGTATCATTGATGTCATTCATATCTAAGGTGAACTTACATTAATAGTACAAAGTAATCTATAACCTGCTCAATAATCTGTGTTTGTCAGTGTTCTCATAACATGAACTTCTATTGTATTCTTACTTTTAATTATGGTACAATCTGTTACATGACATTGCTTGAGATAGTTAATTCATGTGTTGTGCAAAAATTGAATAACAACAGACCATTTGAATTTGCAGCATTAAAACCATTATTTCTAACAAGTTTTGACCAAAATCTACTATTTATAGCAATATACTCACTAAAATCTACAATAATAAATATTCAATTTTTTAATGATATTGCTGCAATACTGCTTTTCAGAAGGAATAAAATTTTCTTTCTTTGAATTCTCTAAATCTAATGTTGGAGCACTAATAAAATGAGCAAAATATGATGGGGATAATCTTTGTAATAACTTTTTTTGTCTAAAAAAAAAGAAATCTATTATTAAAATATTGATTATACATTTAATTTAAATAAATATTTAAGAAAGAATAATTTTTAAAATAAAGTCTAAGATTTGTTGTTGTTTTGATCAGAGCTAAATGGATTAGAACAATAAAATTCTTCTTTAGTTATTATTATTGAAATATTTAAGAAAATATATATATAATGTGTTGGGTAAAAAAAAGGCAAATAACCAATATAACATTAATTTTAATTTTATATCCCATATGAAAGAATTTTTACAAGAATATTCTTATAAGAAAACATCTATGACTTTGTAGAACTCTAAATTGTTTTGTAATTTCATGTAAGAAAAAAATTAGCATAAATGTTTCTCCAGTTCCTATTTTGTAATTGTTCTTGTCTCCAAATTAACCAGTATTAATTAAAAAAATTTGACAATTGAAATTTCACACTTCATAACAGTTAAAAAGTTACATTAATGACACTTTGCAGAATTCTAATGTTACAAAACATGTAAGTGTGTATTCTCAGTGAGACTGATTGATTTAAAGAATAAAGTGATGAAGCTGAAGTGTCCTCATTTCTCTTATTGTTCCACATGATGTACAGCAGTGGTACAGTGATGGTTAGAGAGCTTCTGTACAATATAATATTTAATTTTATATGTTTCTCTCATTAATTATGTTCTATAAGAATAAAATTAAACTTTCAAAAATATTCATCTTTTTCATGGAAATGGAAAATAACCAAAATTTTATCTTATTATATTATTATCAAAATAGCCAAAGTGACCTAGCAGTTATAAATTTTGCCTAGGTTAATTTTTTTTTATTTTCAATATATATTCAACATTAATATCAATCGTTTTTCTTTATTCACTTTTTTATCTTAAGTTCTGCATCCAGAACTATGTTTATGTATCATAATGGTATATATATAGTTTATTCCATTTCAAATAAATCAGTTTGCATATTAAATGTAGTAAGTCAACTAATAAATTAAAGTATTAAATTATAAAACTTTTATTGTAAGATATTTCTTTACATAGTTTCGAAAAAAATTCATATTTTTTATATAAGTTTAAATAAGATGAACTTAATTATTTTAAAGGTATAAGTTTAGCTAATGTTGTTATTATAAATATTTTACAACCACTGATTTAATATTTACTAAGGCTATAAACCTCAAGAATATGCGGGTGAAAATGCGAAGGCAAGGACCTCTACAGGTCTTAACCACAAGCTTAGGAACCACTGATTTAATATTTTTATTAATGTTTAACTTATTCTTAACTTTAAAATGCAATTATACACGATGTTATTTTAAAAGAATGTTTAGTAAATATTTTGCTTTATTAAAATAATCATTTTAAAAGGTTTAATAATCTATAATCTTCTATAATGATAATAGTAATAATTCTTTTTAACAGTTTATTTAAATATTATTAAGTAACATCTTACATTTTATATATGGGTGTGCAGGCATGTCATGTTTATTTTAACTGGAGTAAAAGTTTAAAAGAAATTGATTATAACTAAAGCTCCTTGTTTGAGGAAAATTAATATTTAAAACAATTAATTTCATAATGTTTTGTTTAAAAATATATTTTAAATCTTGAAAACTTTAAAAAATGTATTTGAATAATTATTAATTATTTGTAATGTTTAATTATTGCAATCTTCCTCACAATGAGAATGAAAATGCCTTTGTTAACTTCACTTCAAAAAATCTCCCCCTTCTGACAAAAACAGTGCTTGAACTGGGCCAAGATATATTGGCAGCCACTGAAAGAAACCAGTAATTGAGCTAATTTCTGACATAGAAGTAGGCCTTATAAACAATCCCTACAAAGATAATTTAATTGTTAACTTAGTTAAACACGTCTGGCATAAATCTCTTGGAGTTTCAAACTCTAACTGAAGCAAATGATTTAGTGTCATCAAACAGTTCCTATTAAATAACTTCATGATTTTTCTTAAGGAAAAACAAAGATAAGAGATTTGTCCTCATGACCAAGGCTAGATTCAATAACAAGATGCATCTGCAAATAAATAACTTAAAATTTGCCCCAATACCTACTTATAATAAAGCTTAATAAAGACGAGTTTGTCGCTGACATATTATGGAAACACTGTAATAAAGCATTCACCAAGGGTGACTATTATAAAATGTATCCATCTGCTGCCATCTTCCCTTGGATGTTTGCCAACACTAAACTGCTTAAGCCTAACACACCTCTTCAACTCTTGTTGAACTTTGGGAGTGCTCATTATTTTAATGCAGAAAAATTAATCAACCAATTGTTGTCTGATCACCTAGGACATTGGGCATACATCATAAAATCATCATTTGATTATGTATCTTGTATTAAACAAGTTAAACTTAATTCAACATATAAAATAGTTTTGCTGGACATCATGGATCTGTATGGATCAATCAATACAAAACTATCAATCAACATAATTAAAGATGAATTACCTAAATAAGGTTATTCTCAGACATGCATGGATTTTATCATAGCATTTTTATATTGGATAGATGACAATATCATAGCCACATTTAATAATCAACCTTATAACATTACCAATGGATGGCTCATGGATCTCCTCAGTGGCATCATTTCCAGTCTATATCTAAATTACTTTGAAAATATAATCATTCTATCATACCTAGCACACCTTCTAGATATCATATACACATGTCAGTAACATTTTTATTCCCAGACCAGAGTCTTTAATTCAGAATATTAAAGTGAATCTACAAAATTGCTTAGCTTTGCTGCTTAAAATAGATTGGGAAGACTCACACCAATGTTTCACATACTTAGATTTAATAATGCAAAGAAACATATTTCATTTTGATCCATGCATGTTAAATTGCTCAAAATTCAAGGTTCATGCACCAAATGTAACTGTTTCTCAATCTCACAAAGTCACTGGTCTATCTTACTATTTCATAACCATGCTCTATGTAAACACAAATCATCTCACAATGAAAACATAGAATTATATCTCAAAAATTTAATATCTATTGGATTCAAACAAAATGTTTTAAAAAGAAAACAATTTTACAATAAATTTAATTCTAAGCCTTCTACTGATGAGAGACCATGGCTGCTCCTGGACATACATTCCTATATTAATAAAAACTTTTAATAAAACATTCCAACTTATCACTGTGATTTCTGTACACTCTCCCACCTACCAGTAAATTATTCAACAACTCCAAGGATAGGCTTGAACCTGAACTCACTTCTAACACTGTTTATAAAGTTAAATGCCCTCAAACAGAATGCCAATCAATCTATTATAATGGAACTTGATCATCCTTATCTACATACCTTACACAGCAACAATATTTACAAAAGATCCTCAGACAAAGCAGAATATAGCTCTATCTTCCTGGAACACCAAAAGGTAGTAGACACTAATTTAGTCCTTCCCATTCAATACATAGAAAGAAATAACTTGAAGAGGAAAATCAGAGAAGCATGCTACATATCCAACAATAATAAAAAATGCTATCAATTGCAAAGATTCATCCCCCCCCCTCTCCAAGAAATGGACACTCTAATTTAAATAATTAATATTGTAATTTAAATAAATTTGAATCCCATCAACTATATATATGCACATTCATCTCTCCATTATTTTCCAATGTTATCTTGCTATGAATATAAGAATGTCATAAGTTCTCAGAAGCACTCAGCTGTATAATTTGTATAGAACTAATAAACTTCTCTATTAATGCATATAAGCACACATATTATGTCTGTTACATATTATATATGAGAAATATAAACTGTTAACTCTTCATTAAATAATTATTTGTAATTTATGATGTAATCTTAGTTTATGTCTAAAAATCTAGATTGTCTTAAAAAAGTTATTTTTAGAAGATTTTCCTTGGTAATTAATTAAAAGTCAAATTATTATTTGATTGACACCTAAATTTGTCAATCATTGATTTCTTAAAATCACATGACTTATTATATAAAAGCAGCTGACTACATGTTGATACTTCTTTCTTTTTCATCTAACATATTAATTCACTAATCATGTAATTTATCAATTTTAAACCATGAATGGCTAAGATAATATCTACTTGGACTTTTTGCTTTGGCACCATCATCTTACAACAATATCTCCTGAAAGTGTATATCAAAAGAAAGTTTTTAACAACTTATTGTCAGTGTAAGGAAATGATAAGCTGCCATGCATCTTTATAATGCTAGGAATTCTCACAGAGGTATAAGAAATTATATTGCTAGAACTATATTTAATTTTCAATTTATTTCTTATTCCTACTTGAAATTTAATTGAAATTAAGTCTATTAATATTTTAAATACTGGAATTTTATATAATTGTTTAATTAAGTTATTATATTATACTTCTCAGCTAATTATAAACTGTATATTTGTTTTATTATTTGCAAGTGTTCATTGTTATGCTCAACCTTATTTATAACAAGATTTGAACTTTTCTAATGTGAGTATTATTTTTTAAAATTAACAAAAGCAGCCACAAGTAGTAATTCTGAAAGTTTTAAAATACATTTAACTTTATTGTAAAAGTGAATTATTTTCATAATGTTATGTTTTCATAATTAAAATGACATTCTGTAAAAATATTGTGTTGTGCTAATTTTAAAATAAACACAATATTTATTTTAACATCTCTATAATTGCAAAATGAAAATATTGCATTTCCAGGAATTGTGTCTCATTTTAAAATATATCATGGGAAAGATTAACTTTCTATTTTTGTGCATTTTATTGCTAGATAAACTGTGTTTGCTGAAATATACTTCAATTTATTGGATCATTTTAATTTCTTTCAAAATAAAATAAATATTTGTACTGAAATATACTTTATGTCATTTAAATATTGTTACTTGCTATTAAAGATAAATTAATGTGGTGTTTTCTACAGTCTACATATTTGAAATAATGCTGCATTCTTTTTAAACTTCATGTTATTTTATAAATTTTACATTGCTTTAAAATAACTTACATTGTACTCTCTGTAGAATTTGTCATTGCTTTAAACTTCATAGTGCTCCAAAGGAAATGATATTATATTAACTTCATATTGCTTTAAATAATAATTTTCTATCTGTACGTTGAATGACTTAGTTTGTGTCAACATTAAACTCTAATGCCTCGGATTTTGAATAATTACTTTTTTTAATGAAATATTTAAATATTCAGAATATTTTAATAAAATATTCTAAATTTTAATGGAATCATTATTCGAATTATAATGGATAGAGAATTGCATCAATGATTTCAGGACTAAAAAACTTTTAAAGTGGTAAAAAAGAGCAAAATATGTTTTATATATGTTTATTTATATATTTTATTATATTTATAATATTGTTTGCTTTTAGATTATATATAATTTATGCAATGTGAGTAGAGTTCTCAGAATATTTTGCATTGTTATATAATC
Organism: Epiperipatus broadwayi; assembly: GCA_028023455.1. NCBI lineage: Eukaryota > Metazoa > Onychophora > Udeonychophora > Euonychophora > Peripatidae > Epiperipatus > Epiperipatus broadwayi. Next base: position 13,638,548 of record JAQFVV010000001.1, read on the forward strand.
AAAGGAAATATGGTCTCTTAATATGGAATTATTTAGAATGTGGAAATGAATGAATGAGTTATTATTGATATTTTCTTCTTAAAATTGCCAAACTATAATTTGTATGTCTAACAATTATTTTATTGTAATATCATGTTTTATTGATTTTTCACATCATGTGTTTAATATTATTATAGGAGATAGTCTGTGTCTCAAAGCTATTTTCATATATTGTTTTAGTTATGCTTTTGAAGTGTAATATATCCTAGGTGGCATGTAACTAAAGATAAATATGGTTTTGAAAATTTTTGTGGTGGTTTATTCTTATTAAATTTATTAAGATTAATGATATTATCCTAATTCTTTATTTCACTTAGGGACAAGCATGTACTTTTAGATTAAAGTTATGTGTAATACTAATCATATCTTTATTTTACTCTTGATATTATTAGAGAAATTTGAAAATTTTAATGTTGTTGATATGCATAATCTGCAAATCAGATGTGTAAAAACCATAACAAAATATTCTATTTTAAAATTTGTATAATTGCTTTATATTAGCTTGTGAAATTATGCATCCTCTACAAATTCAATGTTATACTATTGTTGACATTATTTATTTATCTGTATATTGAATACTTTTCATAATTATGTCATATTGGAAAGAAAGCTAGATTAATAAAATACATGTGAGGGCTTTCAGTGTTCATAATTAATAATATGTTTTCTTTCTGTAATTTAAATGTATAATATTAAAATTATAATTAAATATAATTGTTATATTTTCTAATACTAATATAATCTGGATTTTGTATCTGCATCATCATCTGTATTATCAGAAAATTCTAATCACACAAATATATTGTTTAAAGTATAAGAATCAATTCAGTAAATTTTATGTTGTTTGATGTTAAAGTAACTTCCATGGTTAAGTTTATTTTATTTCATTATTTTAATTTGAATTATAAGAGATTCTTTGTTGTGATATATGAGTATGAACAAAATTCCTTTTCCACTCATAGAATACTAGTATTTAGCCTATTTTGTTGAAAAAAAAGAGTCATGTTGAATGTAAAAGGCTCATTATTAATTAAAAATAAAATTATTCATTGTATTAGAATATTATCAGAAGACTGGATAATATCTTATTGTTTATTCAGATACATTCACTTATATGAGAAGAATCTGAAATGAAGAGTATAATTAGATTCATTGTGAATCTTTAGTAATAACCTGAAAATTGTGTTATTTTTCTCTGTAAGGTTTGTTTAGAAATCTAGCCACCATAAAGTTTACAGTTTGTTTGTGTTTTGGTAATCAACGTGGTGACTTCTATGGTTGGTGGCTGATTAAGTTACAATACATATGATTTTATTTAGTTTTATGAATAATGTAAGCAGTGATAGTGTATTTATTTTATGTTTAAATAACTGTGTCACATTTTTTACAGCATCTAATAAAATAACTTTGTGTCTATCATATAAATATAAAAATCAAATCTTATTTTAGTAGATTTTGTTAGAAGAATATTTAGACATAATTAATCAGGTTATTTTTTACTTTCATATATATATATAACAATAGATGATAAACAAAAATAATTTTTACACTACTAAGTTCACAAGTGTATGGTACCAACAAGCAAATATATTTTCTTTCACTTATTGAAGGCCATTAGAAAAGTTTTTACTCTAAAATAAACTATTTAAAATTGTTTTGACTTTTCATTATATTAGCAGCAACTCATAAATGTGTATAGCCATTCCAATTCCCTCCTCCCTCTCTAAAAAAAAAATCCCCTACTAGAGCTGAGTATTTTGCAATGCCTACTATACTAACCAACCTGTTAAACATATTGACATATTCAACATGCTTGTCTATTAATCTATTTATTTGATATTTTGCAATGATCCCTTTCAACTTCTTATGCAGCAAAATTTTCTTTCTGAAAGACTTCAACACCATATTTAATTATAACTCTCTGTAGTATTCTATCTGAGCTTTATCTTCCCAAATAAAAATAATAAAAATTATGCTTCTTTAGAGTATTTTGAGACAATTTTTATATCATAAGTATGATCTGCTTCTCCCAGTTCAAGTTCATCATAAAATATTTTTAAGAAATTTTAATTCTTCCTTTCATATGTCCAATCTAATTAAGATATGGATTTAGTCTGCACTATGGATATTTAGCAAGCTGAAGATCGTTTTGATTAGTTTATAATCTTATTTTTATATTTTTAAAATTTTATGGAGTATCTTTAAACAACATTTTCAATAGGGAATTCAAATCTCATTCCTATATAATAAATTAAACAAAAAAAACAACAACAAGCTTTTTATACAACTAATTTAGCTGTAGTAGTTATATCACTGTAATGAAATATCCTATCTTTTAACTTGTTAAAAGCAGTGGCAGTACATTGGAGTTTGCATTGTATTTCAACATCTATACCCTCCTTTCTACTTTTAAAAAAACTACCAATATATTTAAGTAGTCTTCCATTCTCAAGTTAATGATTATCTAAGCTAAAAGTTGCTGAGGATTTTTCTTCCATCCCTGATTGATAAGGATTTGAGTTTTTTGAACATTAATCATTTAAACAAAGTTTTTATAAGGCGTTTAAAATATCAAATGCATTCTGTAGATCAACTTTTGAATTGGCAAGACGTATTATAAATTCAGAAGCCAGATGTTCTTATTTTTGCTTTTTTAAATAGAATCAAATTAAAATTAGACTATCATATTCATAGGCATCTAAATAATAGATTACTTTATACAATAGCAACAATTTTAATAAACAGATTTTTTTTTAATATTAAGTTTGATAAAACATTTCAACTTTAAAAGTAAAATAATTTTATTACTATTTTTTTTAATCTTTTCTATTATTCTCATTCACAATATATATTAATATAATGTAAATATTAGTACTTTAAATTTTTTATGAATTAGCACAATTGAATTACATTAAATTTTTTTCCCCCGCCATATCTTTCAATTTAAAATAATTCCATTATATATTTTTTTAAAGAAAAGTATGATTTTTGAGATTATTAAAATAAATGTAATGTTTCTATTTATTGCTTGTTTTTTTTTTTTCAATAGTGAAGTAATTGCTTGTTTTTTTTTCAATAGTGAAGTAGTTTACGCTTTTCCAACCGTAACAAACAATCAGGTCATTAGTAAAGAACTGCATTCCGTCTTGGTTATTAGATCATTATAATCAAAACTCTCTCTCATTTACACCCTATTCCTCATATATATATATGTATTATTTTTAATCATTACTAATATATTCCAGAATCAAAAACTCCGTGATTCAATCTAGTTTTTATATTCATAACTTCTTTTCTCTATATCACTTTAGAAAACTTCCTTATCACATCCATTTCACTTGCATTTCTAGATCTTTTACAATAGCTTGGAATTCAGTTTAGTACTTTATTTATTTACCATTGTCATCGGAACATGTTTAGCCTTCTTTATTTCATCCTCTTATTTCTTGTAATGATGTTAGAAATATTTGTTTTTCTCTGACTTATGAATTTATCTTTTGATTTCTTTTGGCTTATTATATTTCCTTCAAAGAAGAGTGGTTTAATGGTAGTGTATTATCCTGCCGTATTCAAATCCTGGATTTAAATCAAAATTGAGTAAATTTGAAATTTTTTCAACAATCTTGGAATTTCTTTCTCACAGAACTAGTTCATAATCAATTCAGTCAATCATAGACCAGAAAATGAATATCTAGATATTTTTAGGTTAGTGAGTAAAACAAGGATTGGATAGATCTTATAATTTCTTCTCATTCACTATTTCTCTGTAAGGAATTATTAGAGAAATGTTTGCTCTGCAGAGAGGTATTTAAAATATATTTTGTATCTCACCATAATTTTCTTTGTGATTTTTTGTTTCTGCATTTTCATTTTGTGAAATATTCAATTTTAGATTCACAAAACATTAAACAATATTCTTCAAAATTTGCCTAAATATCCTGAATGTATATCATGAACCACGATTTATATATATATGAAAGTTAACTTAGCAATTAACTTATTTTACATGTTTTAAAGTTTTGTAATAAATGTGTCAGTAAAAATACTTAAGTTTTGTTTGCATAAAAGAGACAAATTTAATAAATTTGCAAACTAATCTACAAAATTGAAATATTGATATTTTGTCTTTGATTTTCTATATATGCTTGAAAATGTAAATAAATAGTCACATATTTTAAGAATTAATTCGGAATATTAGAATATTTATTTTTTATTTTTTACATATGAATAATTGCTAAGAGTTAATTAACTTTTCCTGTGATGAAAAAAATAATAATTCAACATTAAATTAAAAATAATTTTCAAGCTGTAATAAGTAATTAGCACAGCTTTTCTCTCTCTCTTTTTGAATACACTTTAAAAATATAAGAGTATTGTTTTATAATTAAGCCCACAAGATTGGTACTTATAACCCCCCCCTTCCCAAAGGACTTTAATGCGGCTGGATAATAATTTTTATCTGATTAAACATTATTATATTTTTTAAATATAGATTTTAAATTTCATAAAAGATCAAATATATCTAGCACTTTTTCTAGACCTTCATGTCAATTTTCTTTCTTATCATTTCATGCTCTTCCTTATAATATTATATTTCTAGAAATGCAAATCACCTTTCAACTTCAAAACATAACTTTTATTGACATTGGTAAAATATATGAACAATTGTAGCTATGCACTTTGACTAAACTGACCTAAGTGATAAAAGTTGGTTGGTTAAAATACAACCATTGTATTTAAAAATGTAAAAATGCTAATTTATGTTTTTAGAATATAAATATGCACACATATGAAATAAACAGGCAAAACTCTCTATACATATTGCCACTAGTGCAAGCCAGAGTAATCAATGGATGCCAGAAGGCTTCTGCATAAAATCCTCATTTAGTGCCTACTCATCCAATATCCCCAAACTAGTTTCTGGATTGTGGCCTTCGTCAGTGAGCAGCCTTGGATCTGAGAGCACTGACAAAGGCCACAAGTCAGAAACTAGTCTGGGGATATTGGATGAGTAGGCACTAGATGGGGATTTTATGCACAAGCCTTCTGGCATCCATTGATTACTCTGGCTTGCAGTAGTAGCAATATGTGTAGAGAGTTTTGCCTGTTTTAATAGCAGTTGTAAGCAAGCATAAGAAATGGTGATCAGGTGATGTTTATTGGCATGTATAAAATACTTGTTAAATCACTCTTGATTTCTTAACATTTTGTACATTTCTCCATAATGACTATCTTATCTTTGAGTCTTGAGATTTCAATGGTGTTTTAATAGCTGTGGCAGTGGGTTTTCATTGACTCAGTCATAAATTATGCTAGTCATATTTTTTTTTCTTAATTTTAATTTTTTTTTTTAAAGAATTATATTCTCTGATTCATCATTACTATGTTCACACATTAATAATCCACTGCAATCTAAAAGTCTCTTCTAATTTAATCCACTTTCCATTTCATAAGTCATCTTTTTCTAAGTCCCTTACAGTGTATTGAGATTCACTTTAAAGTTGCAGTTGTCTATTTGTTATCATTTCTTTTAATGATATGTCCAGCCCTGTTATGTTTCAGCTCTTAATTATTTCAATGATGGTAGTGATACCTATTTTTTTTTTATCCATGTATTTTACTTTCAATCTTCATTGTTGTCTCAGATCCATAAGTAAGTATTAGTACAACATATTTATTAAAAAAAAAATCATTTTTTGTTCAAACTCATAGGAATATACTTTTAATATTGTTATTTCTACCAAAAGCACCTCTATAAATGTTTAATTCTATTATTAATTTTAACAATCATATTTCTATCCATATTGTCAATCTGACAGAAATATTTATGTTATTAATTTTTTTCTAATTCATTATTATCAATTTGCTTTTTTTTTAAAATCAGTGAACATAATTTTAGTCTTATTTTTGTATACTTACATACACTAAGAGTCCTAGTTTAGTTTGTGAACAATGTATTAACAATAGATATCACAGTACTATAAGAATGTTGAATAAAAAATAATGAGTTTTAAACAACTCTTAGACACTTATCTAAATTATTACAGAAAAAAATAAACTTTTTGTTAAAATTAAATGTCAAAAGTTAATTTAAATTGATGATCACACTATTTTAAAACCGATTAAAAGTTATCTTTATAAATGAAAATATTTGCACAGCTTTTTATATTCAAATCATCAAAGTTTTTTACTTTTTCTATACCATCAACATCTTAGTTAAAAGGTTCTAATAATGTGATGTTAGAAGGAATTCTGATTTAAAATTAAAGAAAGCTTGATGCACAAAGAATGCAAAAAATGCTAGTAATTTTTTGTATTAATAATATAGAAAATATATTAAACGGAATACATTTTAAAATAGGAAGTAATGGTTATAATATTAATAAGGGTTACATAGGGACTACAACAGTACATCTAATTTTATATATTAATATATGTATAGTATTATGTACATATTTAAAATATAATTTTATAAATAGTTTACTTTAAGAAAGTTTCCTTTTGGATTGCATTTTAGTAATGTTTTTTTTTAAAAAAACAAAAACAAAAAAAAACAGCATTACTAAGTTAAAACATTGTTAGAAGATAAAAATTAAAATGTCATTTAGAATGATGTTTGAATAAAACATGTTAAGATAAAGATATTTTCCCTGTAGTTTTTTGTCGTTTCAGTGTTGGAGAAAACATGTGAAATGTCAGTCTTTGATAAAACAAAAAAGAGCAATCTTTTATTTGATCTGATTATGAATTAATAGTCATTTTATTTTATAAATTATATCACACAAAATATAAAATACTTAATACTAATAATTATTAATAAAAATGCGAACATGTTTATTTGTTAAAATTTTTTTCCAAATACTTATTTTAATCTATTATCATGAGTTATTCTGAGAATTCTCTTTTTCATCATTTCCAATCATTAAAAGATATGACATTATTTTTTAAAAAAAAAAAAAACATAAGTTGTAGTTACCTACTTGTGATTCATAAGAAAATTATTTTTTTTTTTGTAGATTACAATGTGTTTTTTTTATTGTTTTGAAATATATGTATATATAGTATAGTAACTGATCAGAAAATAACTGATGCTTAAATTAATTATATGATGTAAATAAACTCTCAAAAGACAGATGATATCACCTGTCCTTTTGAAAATGTTATTTATACTTAGTCTAAGTACATATTTTTAAATGGAGTGAATTTAATCTATTGATTTTATGTATAATATTTGTTACTACTGATAACTGTACAGTATTATCTACCAGTACAGAACACAAACTTAAAATATATAAATCTTTTATAATTTCTATCACCATTTTAAAAGTGAGCCTGCAAAAGTTCCACTTATTAAATATAATTTTTCAATCACTTTCCTATAAATTCAATAGTAATAAAATGTAAAATGAGATCTTCTAATGAAAGGAATAAAAATAATGACTAAAAAAATAATATGTTCCTCAAAATAGATTTAATTTTGCACTTAAATTAGAATTTAGATAGAACACTGTAATTGGAAATAAAAAAACTATAAAAAAAAAAAAGTGAATAAATTTTGTTCTTTATATTGCAAATTTAGTATATTCAGAATTAAAAATATTAATGTTACAATCTTATTATATATTCTGATCATAAAATACTAATAAATAATAATAATAATTATTATTATTATTTATTATTATTATTATGATATTTCAAAAATGAACTTTATTCAGACTAAAAGAACAAGGATACATTAATACCACATACATGTGCCTACATTGGTGTTCATGACAATTATGTATAGTGTGTCTAATAAATACTTTACGAATCTTTACAAATATAAACTGGGTGAGAGATAGATTGTCTGTGATAGCTTATATTATAAGATTTACATGGTTTTAGTTTGGATTTGTTAATCCATTGTTTTGATTTAAATTGTATTTCAAAGTTGTATTATTTTGTATCTTTGGTTATAACTAATACTCATGTACATGAAATATATTTTTATTCACATATATGCTTTGTAACAGTTTGAGAATCTTCAGATATTTGTTTTATAAGCTGGTATATGATCCTGCTGGCAATGTGTGTATGTTTTATATATTAATTATTGTTTTTTGTGTTGTCCATTTTCTTGCATTCTCTTTTTGATTATCGTAATGCTAGGTTTTTGTAAGTTCCTGGCTTGCAATAATTGATTAGTTATGTTAAATTCCTATTTGAGAGTTTTTGATTAGCCTTTGCATTTGTGTGGATTTTTGTCAACCATTTTTTAGGTGCTTGATTTGAAAAATGACAAAACATTGACTGATTAGAGATTTGATCATTGTCTTATAAGTGGCCAAGCAGCTGCAAAAATATATTGTGTGCTATTTTTATTGTCTCTGTTTTTTAACTGTGCTACTTTGTTATGAAATGTTGATGTATGTCACCTTGTATTATTGCCAAAAGTGAAAATGCATCATCTGCACCAGAATTCATAGAGCATAAAAATTACTGCATGGATTGTAAGGGTAGATGGTTTGCAGTATGTGCAGATGATGTCTATATGTGTTGTTTCATGCTAAATGTTGTCTAGTGCCAAGCATTTGTAACACAGATGTTGCTGAGTTTCTTCTGCTGGATGGCATAGGGTGCAGAAGGAGTCTATTTTGATATGCAGGTGTCTATATCTTAGGAAGAATGGGTAAGGCATATAGATTTAATCTGAGAAAGAAAGCAAAAAAAAGGGCTCCATGGTCCATTTTTTAAGTTTTTAAGCAGCTGTCAGTTGTTGATTCTAAACATCTGGTGAAAATATCTGGTACATGACTTTGGTATACCAGGGCATAAATCTGTCAATATGAATACTTTATTGTTTGCAGCAATATTTAAGTATGCATGTTTCTAAACTGGTTGATAACTAATGATACGTAGTGGTGTGAAGGTGGAAGTTTATCAGCAGTTATTATCTGAATTAGACATTGCAGTTCTGTTGTCTGAAAGTGGCTATTATAAGATTTGCAGTTTTTCTATTTGAATTATATATATATTGTATAGTCCCAAATCATTGTATATTGTTGGACAGCTAAGGCATCTTGCAGATATTGACACTGTATTTCTATTATTGCAATATGAAGAGATTTTTGATGCAAAATTGGAGAATTTAATCATGGCAGAATAGTAAATTATTTTCATAATCACTAGCTGTTTTATCAGTTGTACTTTAACATATATTAAGATGTATGATTTTGATAGAAAAGTAGTGATCCACTCTGTTTCACCTTTTAAATTGTTCTGGATTTTGTGTTTTATTGCATTTGTTTCCATATAGAAGGGAAAGCTGATAAAAGCAGGTGGTTTGCCTTGGAAAATTTGTGTGCATGGTTTACTGGGAAAAGCAACCCAGAAACAGTTTTATTGTGATTAATATTAAGATGGTGTGTTGATTTGAAATCTTAAAGTAATTTTATATAGTATTGGTATCTGTTTTCTAGAAGGGGGGACTGTAATGTCATCCATATACACAATGCAAGCTATATGTTATGATGTGCCTGGTATTGAATGCCTTTGATACTCTGTTCAATTTTAAGTATGACCGGGTTGATGTAAAAGATAAATAGTAGTGAGCTGAGTGAGGAATCTTGGAAAATGGATTGTTTGGAGATGAATGATGGAGAATTTTTGCTATTGAGCATGATGTGGATATCATGGCTGACTAGCAAGTTAGTGAGCAGATACAGATGAGTGCATGAGATTGTGGTGTCAGCCAACATGATAATTAATGTACTAAAATTGACTGAATCAAAGCTGTTTCTATATGAAATTGAACTGCAATTGATGCTTACCTTTTCCAGTCCCATTCTAAGTTCAAGACTTTGAAGATTATTGTAGTCATGTAATAGATAATTGCTTTCTTGCAAAGTGGCTGTGTGAGATTAGTGATAGAATTATGTCTCTAGGCTATCCTTGAATACTTTTTTAATTATTTTGATGGCAGGTGGTCCTATTGAGATGGGATGGATGTTTGAAGAGGATTGATATGGAGGCTTGTCTTTTGTTGAAGGAGATTATTACAATTGGATACAAACCCTGGATGTCATGTAGCTTCTGTGATAGGTGATTTGCAAAGTTGCACAGGTAATGAACTGTCTGAGATATGCAAAAACAAATTTTTGGATGCCATATGCTCCTGGATATTTTAGCCAGTTTAATGGTAAATTATTATTATTATTGTTATTACTATTATTATTATCATCATTATTATCATTATTATTGAAATTTTTGGTATGCAATATCTTGGAAATAATCTTCTTCCCTCTATAAGATGTCATGACTATGATTAATATAACTTAGTTGAAAATGCACCAGGGAAAATTTACAAACTTCGTTCAGATTTTAAGTGTATCTCATATACATTTTTGCATATAGTTACTGTCCATATTATTATTATGAGTTTAATACGTATAACTTTTTTTTTGCATTTACACTTTTTATATTTAACTTTTGTCTTTAATTATAAGAATAAATAAAGTCGTAAATAAAAAATTAAAAGCACATAAATGCTAAAAACAAAACAAAGTTTCTTAAAATATTAAAACATAAATTGATTAATTACAGTAATAATAATAATATATAAAACATTAATATATACAAATTGAAATATAAATATTTTGAGTTAGATTTAAAAAGTCACATATATAGAGGAAATAAAAATTAAACAAAAAGTATGTTTTATTGAGTTACACATTTTAATATTTAACATCTCAATTTTTAAACAATCTTAATATAAAAAAGACTTTGTTGAAAGATAAAAGTAAAAGCTCAAATAATGTGCTAACTAATATGAAGAGGGGGGGGGGCAGTGCAAAATACATTATTTATTTATTTATTTTTAAGAACATTAAGTGTAAAAAGACAAAAAAAAGTTGTTTAATTTTTTTTATAAATTGTTTGAAAGATATTGAATGTATACAATAAATGAAATTTAAAAAAATATTAATAATTAGGGCTTGGTATGAATGATAATAAAGTAAAGAGTTATTTACTAAATTAAAATTATGTAATACGAAGTTAATTTTAAACTTTGCGTGTTTGGTTAATATTTACTAATTCAATACTAGTGCTATAAACGCATAAACACAAAGCTAATATTTAATATTATATTAAACCATAGGCTGAGTGCTTTCGGGAATCACGCCTCTTATAACCATAGCTTTTTGTGAAGTGACTGATTGTCTAATGTTATGCAAATCTATGCAAAGTTCAAGTATTCCATTTCCTGGATATAGAATAACACATTTCCGTTCTGATAATGGTATTGCTATCAATTGTGATAAAGCAGGCCTCTTTTATCTTTCTTCTGATTGTTTGCAGTTCGCATGGATGTTGTGCAAGATTTTGGTGCTGCGTGAAAATGGAATTGTGGGCTATTCAAATATTTATGTTGAGATAATCTAGTTTCCAGTGCTGCTTTGGTTTCTCCATAATATGAGGCTTTACAATTTTTGTGAGAGCATGAAGTTTGAGCAAGAGTTAATTAATTGGTCTTTTGTATTATTGATTAGTCTATTAGAATTGAACTAGGAGGGATGTAAAAATGGAATATTTGAACTTTGCATAGATTTGCATAACATTAGACAATCAGCCACTTCACAAAGAGCTATGATTATGAGAGCCATAACTCTTGAAAATGCTCAGTCTATGGTTTAATAAGATACTAAATATTAGCTTTGTGTTTATGCATTTATAGTGCCAGTATTGGATTACTAAAATTAATAAAATAAAAATAAATACACAATTATATATAAAAAAAAATAATTACAATAATAGATATACATTTAAATAGATTTGATAACAGATTTATAAAATGAAATAAATTTTATAAATGCAATAAGCATAACAAATTAAATAATGGTAAAAAACACTGATGATAAGAAGTAACATTTAAAATAATTTCATTTCCAGAGAGAGAGCACTAAAAATTAATAATTAGTAGTCAAAGAAATTTTTGACTTTGACTAAGAATAACTTATTTTCATAAAATCATACAACTATAATAAGAATTTTATCTCACATGAAATAACATACAATTTAATTTGAAAATACGCATTATGAATAAACCAAAAGCTATTCTTCACTTTATTGCCATGCTATGCATTAAAAATATAGACTAAAATATGGTATTTATATTTCATATTTTTAGTTTTTATTATAATTTTTTAAAAATATTTTATAGTAATCTATATTTTAAAATGTGAGATAACTTAATGTATTGTTTTTTATCATCTTACATTTTGACACTTTCTACTGTTCCATCTGGTCAGAGTTTTGGAAATGCTCAACCTTTCTGTTTTTATAAAATCTTTATTTTATACTAAAACTCAATAAATTTGGGCTTGATTTCCTTTTAGTTTAATTTTATAAACAAATAATATTAAAAAAAAATCATATTTGTCCATTTTAAATATTTAAAAACTGACTTGTAGATGTAATAATGTCCATAAACATCACAGATATTTAGTAGACACTAAAATTAAAAATGAACAAATTCATTTTTAAGTTTTTTTTAATGTAAACAAATGAAAGACGATTTATGATACTTATCAAATTCTGCTTTAAAATCTGATATTTTTTTTTACAAAAATTACAATATTTTAAAAGATTTAAACATCAAATCATTTTTTTAGATAATGTTATAATACTTTTTGTAATAATAAACCAATTAGTGTATAAAAATAATCAAAATTTTATAAACAAGCAAAAAATCATTTAAAATTATACTTAAACATTTTCACATGGAAACTACACCAGAGAAATATGATTGTTCTCTGGAAATTTTATTTTGTCAAAAGAAAAAAGGAGAAGTCTTTTGATGTTAGTTGCAGTCCATAAGATATTGACCTCTTCAGATTTTTTTCAACTTTAACATCAATAAAAGTTTATTATGTTAAAATTTACTTTTAAAACCTCCATATTATTATCACTTATAGATAATATTAATACTACAGCCTAATGTTACAGAACCGGAGCACTTTCTTTTTGAAGAAATTTTCAGTGATTTTCAATGAAAGTGAGGGTTTACAAGTTAATGTATACAAAACTTCTAAAATATATATTTTGATTTTGTAGAACTAATTTTTTACTTTTGTCCAATTTTTAGTTTATTTTGTAAAAAAATCACATTACTAGCATTTTTATTTATAAATGTACAATAAAATTTAAAAAGATAGATAACATAAATAAGAAATAATTTAGGGCATTGTGTTTTAGAAAAAATATTAATACCTATTTATGAATATAATATCTTTCATCAGGTACGCTATGATTTAACAAACTATAAAAAATAAAACTATCTGGTAGTACTTTAAATTTTTATGGCCATCAGATTTTATTAATTTTGTAAAACTGAATATATACATTAAAAAAAATTAAACATTTAATCATTTATATATATATATATATATAAATACACACATATTAAAAATACATTAAGAAAATACTCGTGAATTAAAAAATCTAATTATTATTTAAAGAATTTACTTTCCATTAATTCAAAATGGGTTGAATTATTGAATAATTGTTATCTTTGTCTATTTATTTTTAATTACACTCTGACCCTTTACATTAAGCCCCTTTATGCAATGATTCACTATAGATATCATTATACATTTTTGCCTATCACTTTGATAAACAAATAATTATTCACTATAGCCATTTTTGAAAATTGTCCACCATTTTTTTAAAAAAATATTTTCATTATTTTTTTTAAAATGGTTGTCATTTTGTAATACTATGGATGTATTTGGATACTGGTATCATAAAAACAATGTGACTTTTTCATAAGATAAAATGGTAATTATATCACACTTTGAATGCTTGTTGGTGAAGTTGGAAATATCAGAATTAAATATTAGGCTTAGCACTTTCGAGGTCTTTTAACCTCATATTCATAGCCAAAGAGTTAGAAACGTTATGGTGTTGTTGATGTATGCTAATGTATGCAAATTAATCTTCATATGTAAAACAATTTTTAATATATACAGATCAATCAGCTTGTCTACTTCTTAAAAATAAACATGTGTCTTTTCTATTAATGGGATGTGGATTGTTTGTGATGAAGAATGCCTCCTTTATTTTTCTTTTGCAGTCATTTCTCTCAGTACATATGATCTCAGAGTTGGAGGGTTCAAACTTGTGACCGGCTGCTTTTTTGTGTTCCAAGAATATTGAAGTGCTGTTGCCATTATTTTGAGCTCTTTTGTATGCATACATATGTTGGGTAGCCCTATTATTAATAGTGGCTTTTATTTCCCCATTATATGTGGTGCTGCAGCCTGCATGCAGACATGAGATCTTGTACACAACTTGAGGTGTCAAGCTAGGATCAATTTTGTCTTTGGAATTATTGATTAATCTATTTGTGTTAGGTGGTATATTGAAACCAACCCTAAATTCTTTTGAAGGAGTTTTTACAAATTGTTTAGCCACTTTAGGGATGTATGGAAGAGTTATTTGTGATTTGTTTTCTGTTATGTAGTTAGCAGTTAATCTTTTATGAAATGATAACATTTATGCCCAAAAAAGTACAAGTTTTATTCATTATATACTTTTTGCATATATTAATAAAAAGCATTAAAAATGAATTTAAAATGTTTACATTAGTTAAATATGATTTTTTAATCTAATTTTTATTTATTTAAAATCATCATTGCTGCCTCATACAAATGTCTTTTTTAATAATAAAATGGAAACAATTATGGGAAAAAAGATCAATTTTTATTCATTTTATTAAACAAAAATTTTGAAGACACTGCAATCAATTTTATCAAAAATAAAATTGAGAATTGTTTATTGTAAATTATATTATTAATTTAATTTTTAATTAATTGGACTATATCTTTACAATAAAATGTGATATCTCCATTTGTAGCAAAAAAACTTTTATTATAGGTAATTATAAAATAAAGAGAAGCATAAAATGCACCAAAAGTAAATCATAGTTTAATAATATGCCAATTTGATAATGTGATTTCAATATAACTGCTACAGCCAACAAAATGTTTAAATTTACTAGTAAAAAATGCATAGTAACTATATTATGCTTATTAGTTAACCGTTTATACACTGTGTTACACACAAATTAATTTACTTTATTAATGTTTTTCACTGGTTATCATTATTTCTTAATTTTAATCCATCCTACTTTATAAGATATTCAAAAGTTAAATCTATGATAATGAGTTAAATTTTTTACCATAGAAAATCATTATAGTTGCTTATCTTTTACACGAAATTCTTGATTTCGAATGAGTTTTAGAGTATTGGATTGTCTTTGATCTTTGGAATAAAGCAATATTTAAAACTATTTTAACTTATAGTAATATCATTGGTAAATTCTTACCCTAATGCTTCATTTTTAATTACTCTTAACTATTATGTTAATTGTGACAGACTCTTATTAATTATATTAGATTGAAAATAAATTAAAAATATTTTATACCTTTATGAAAAAATTATACCTATCATATCTTTTTCCATAAGACTTACAATAAAAAATATATATAAATATTTACCTGCATTTTATTAATTTCCTTTATTCAATCTACTATAATTTGACAACTTTGTGATGGTGGCTTTTAGATGCTCATGATTGTCAGATACTATTATTTTAGCATAAATCTCAATTGGTTGAAATAACTTTTTAAAATTGTAAATACATATACATTAATGAGTAGCAACTTTCTCCATACAATATTGCCTCCTAGTGCAAGCTGTAATAATCAATGAAGTGCATCACAATACTTATCTAGTGCTTATTCAAACAATATGCCCTAATTCTAGCTTATGGCTTTTATCAGTGAGGAGTCTTGTATCTGAGAGCCCTGCATCCAGATCTTTGGACCTAGTGCATCCCTTCAGAAGCTATGTTTAACCTTTTTACTTAATTATAAAACTATAAGCTAAAACTAAAAATCCAATACTGTTTTCAATCCAAGCTAATATTGATTGTATAGTCATATAAATCTAAATCCAGTTCAGTATCTATACATTTTTGTGTCTTTGGTATTTTTAATGGCCATAGTCATCAACATTTTTTGTCTAGGATTGGTATTAATTTACTATAACATCACATGAACATTATTTCTTATATTTACATAATCTGTTAATACAGTAGCAGTTTTTTTCCATACAATATTGCAATTTAGTGCAAGCCATATAAAACATTGTGTTTTAAGTTATGCTCATAGCTTTATAGCTAGCTAAAAAGGTAAAAAATGGCTGCTGGAGGAATGCATTAGATTTGAAGATCTAGGTGCCACACTCTCAAATTCAAGGCTTCCCACTGATAAAAGCTATAAGCTAAAAATTAGTCTGGTGATATTGGATGAGTGGGCACCAGGTAGGGATTTTGATGTGCTAATCTTCTAACATCTATTAATTACTATGGCTTACCCTAAGTGGCAATACCATATGGAGAAAATTGTTACCTTGTTAATAGATTGTGTAAGTATAGATAATGGAGGCCATGTGATATATTGCAGTAGTTGTTTTAGTATATTTAAAAGAAAAAAAACATCAAAGTTTGATAAATAACTATAAATTAATAAACCCAATTGCTACTAGCACTAAATTTTATATTTCAGTCTAATAGTTCTATTTAAATTGTGATTTGACTTATTTGATTCATTATCACCAGTACCAATACCATCATTATTCACAATAATTTTATCATCTACCATAGATTTTTTTGAAGTAAAAAAGATATTGCTAATAGTTTTAGGATTATAAAATTATTATTTGATTATATAGCTGTTATAAAGAATTATTATTATTTTCTGATATTAAATATAAAATGAATATGAAAGAATGGATCAACTAAAACTCAATATTAAACATTAAATTAACAAATAAAAAAGAGAAAATGATATTGGAATACTATATGTTAAATAGTGAAAGAAAAAATGATTAAACCTTTGTCATTTTACTTTCATGAATGACATCTTTATGTAGTAGAATTCTGTTCATCCTTGACTAAAATATAATAAAATGAATATTAAATAAAGAAAAGCATATATTTAAAAAATTATTTCTCTAACTCTTGTTCTGATGATATAACACTAACCAAATTAATATCCTTTAATATATAATGAATATAATTAATTTGAGATGTCAAATCTATTAGAGAAAATAATCATATTGTTTCTTATTTGGGAGGTTGTATGAAACTCTTATACTAATCCTCGGATCTTTACTTTTCAAAATCTGTCATTCTATTTTTGCATTTAACCATACAAGCATGATAATTGAATGGTTTATTGCTTAGGAAGACCTGTGATTTGAAGTGATAGACTGAGCTTTGATTCAAAAACATATAGCTCTCATATTTGTCACTTTTCTATTAAACTAAGTCAAACAGGGCCTAAATTCATCTAAACCCTAATAGTGTGTAGAATATTTGAGAATTAAGCCTAAAATTTTCTTCCAACACTACATACTGCTGTCTCATATACAAATTACTTCATAAATTTAACATGCATAAGTAGTTTAAATGAAAAATGTATCTATACTCCTTATCCTCATTACTATTTTTTTTATCCCATTATGTTATATATATATGACATTTGCTCTAATATATATTGTAACCATCCTCTTGCCCCTCAACTACCTATCATGCCGAACCTGTTGCGGCACTAGAAAATTGTAACCGTAATTGTGTGGTCTCAACTACCTAACGTAAGCGCGTTAAGAATTGTAACTTCGATCACTGATCAATTCCCGCTGCACATTGTCAGCTATTAAGAGCTGTATCCAAAAGCATATCATGCTATCTATTTTATGCACCAAAGACCACAACCAACATCTGGAGCAACTTACCACAGACCAAACTAATGATCTAACATAAACTTTTTATGATTTAATTTGATCGCAGCCAGGGTGTACCGCGAAGAACTATCATAGTATTATGATAAAATACATTAAACAAATTATAAGTGTAATTTTATTATTTTTCACACCTTAATTTGCAATTTTTATTGTACGAAACCCGATGGCCGATCATGTACAAGATGGCATAATTTGTGGAATTACATAAGATTATGAAATTTTAAACCATCTATATGATTTCTAATACAAATGCTAGTCCAGGTAAAGCTTTGCAATAAATAAACATAAATACTTGGGTTCTTTTTATAGTTTACTATATCACTGAGACTCTTATTATACTGACAAATGACAATTTAAAAACGTTAAGTAAATATATTCAATCATGTCATTATTTGGTAAATCTGTTTACAAGTTTAATAATTAATTTATATTGTATTCTAGAATCAACTACGCAAAGCCAAAATGATGGAAAAGGTAAATGGGATTTTATTGTACCTTACACATCATAAACTACCAAAGACGAAAAGCATTCAAATATTTTCTCAAAATATCAATAAACTCTTATATCATGTTGACGATAGTATGTACTTCAATGTATGCTCTATCCAAGGTTTATGATTTCTGATTTTAAGAATGACACATAGCAACGGCACAGTAAGTTTAATTATAAATCAACTTTTATTTACAAATTTATGAATAATAAGTAATTAATTCCAATGTTATAATTAAAGACATAAATAAACAAATAAAATAAATAAATTATAATTCCATCGACTTTCTTCAATAACATCTCATAGGTACAGTTTTCAAAAACCTAATCATACCTTATATTTCAATTTGATATAATGAATGTATTGAGAAAATTATACTAAATTCGGCATCAACTCATGAAATATTTAACGTCATTTCCAGATTCCATAAATCCCTACCGTAAACTTATGATAATATAATAAATAATATTATATCTGTAGGATTTAGCTATAATGCAATCATTGAATAAAATGAAAATTTAAACTTACATTCCGGTAAATAATAATCAACCAACAGTTAATTATTATGAAGTAACTTGAATAGAATGTCCTGCTACAATTTGATGATCTAACTTATTAATTATGCTTACAAATGAAAGAAGATGATTTAGCAGATTAATTAGAATACTTTGCCCAACTTATATCTATGAAGTAAAACATATTCCTGTGGATGCATTCATCTACACATAGGAATTAAATAACACTAAACGTTTTGTGTATTCATACACCATCATAAAGTAATACGTATAATCACACAATTCCGCGGATTAACCACCAGCGCAGGAATGTGTGTAAAATACAAAAATGGCAATTAAGTAATCTGCGGATTAACCACCAGCACAGATTAATGCCCTTTAACATTCTAAAACAACATTACTATTTACTTCACATTAAAGTGCAAAATCATCCCCCTCAGTTATTCTGACCATTCAGAAAACGCTGACACTTTAGCAACTGTGGGTTCTTGCATAATAAATGTTACACTAATCAGGACAACTAATGTACTAACTTATCTTGCTTAAAATAAAACATATGTAATATAGTATAAGTAATATTAGTATAGGAATATAAATCTGGAAAGACTAACGAAATACCTCACAAAGATTGATACATCCCATGAATTCATTTAGTACTTTTCAAACCTTTTCGCAAGCGCTATTCTCTTGAATAAATATTTTATTCAACCCCTATTAATTTAAACTTAATAAAATGTAACTTATGAACTTCACATGCAAGTTCATATAACGATAAAATTAAAGTAATGCATTATTCATCAAAAACATAAAATTTAACAGGTGTGTGTGTATGATATAAATCAAATGTATAGCATTTTATAGTTCAATACATGAATTTTAGCAGGTGTGTGTATCACAAATTGGATTGTATAGCATTTTATAACTCCAAATATGATCCGTGGAATCCATGTACGATGTGTCGAACAATAAATATACGAAGTAATAGCTATAATTATAGTTAACTTCCAAACATGCAATTTTTATCCATTTGTATTAGTTATTATAAGCAATATTAGATTAACGATTTTACGTGGCTCCATAAACATGAAACAATTTCAAAAACATGACACGCAGAATTTAAATGAAAATGTTTTTCATAAGTTATTAATCTCTACATTTATCTATCAAAAATGTTCCAAGTTTATCACATCCATGCTAATATTTATTTATCCACGCTTAAATCTAGGAATACTAATTATAGCAATTTATTTAATCATTCCAAACTGACGATAAAATTAGAAAATAGCTTTGATTAATTATTTGAAGACTATTTATTATCCAAATGTTAAACAAATTAACTAGCAAATATTACTGGCATTGTAAAGTTAAATATCAATCAATACTATATTTTTATTAGAATTAGAAACGGAAATATTAAACTATATTGATAACTTTAACATTTTATTTTAATTTAAACTTCTTCTTTTTTAAAAAGCAAATTTTCATATTCATAAAACTTCTGTAATTAAAATACTTATTTAATTTTTCCAAATTGTAGAATAATAAACATTTTAAAACATACCAAACTCTTGCAATTAATTCTTTTAAACTGGGAAGCTCTGACATTTTAAAAATGTAATATTGGAAAATTTTTACCGGTGATTTGATCCACTTGGCCAGCCGACTTGAACAGACTTTTAAATTTAGCAATTCATCTTATAATTAAATACCACTATGTTATTTATACGTTTATAGCAAATTTTGTGGTAATCCGTTTACTTGTTAACTATTTTAAAATAAGCTTATCAAATTTACACCATTTGCCTTTACCATTTTCTTTTCTTTCTCCCTCCAAAAGCAACTATCAGACAATCTTCTCTTAGAAATTCGCGCTCTTTTCTTTTTTACATTGAGACGCATACGTAATTACTGTATTTATTTTTAATAATTAATTTTAATTGAACAAATGGTTTTTTAATTCAATGGAAATAATAATTTAAGATCATTTTAAACAAATAAAACAAAATATTATTTTTAATAATATTTTACCAAATTTTAATATGTTGTCAAATTTTTAAAAAGTTAAACGTTTTGATATGAGTTAGTATATGGGAAGAAGCAAACTTAAATTTATTAAAATAATATAAGAGAGTAATCTGTTCAAAGTGCAAATCAAGCCAATCAAATCACCAAAAGAAGAAAGAGAAATTTTTATACTAGTTACATCAATTAATATATTTTATACTAAAATATATGGTTACAATATATAATAGTTGCATGTGTAGCTTATTTGCTTATATACAAATATATTAACTATCAACTCTGAAATATGTATATGTTTATAATAAGTAGTTATATTAATATTTACTATTCAAGGACATGTCAATTACATATAGTAAAAACTGAAATTCATAAATAAACTTGTTTGAAAAAGCAATTTTTGATCAACAATATTGTTATTTTGACAGGTGACCTTAATTATAAGAGAAAGTGACCTATATTTAATATTAAAAAAAAAAAAACCAAAACAGTTAACTACAAATAAGAAGGTGTGGGAGATCTGGCTCACAGTAATAAAATTATGTTAATCGATTCTTTTTTCCAATAGCTTCCTTGTTTGAATTTAAATGAAACTTGGATAATAAAATAGCTATAGTTCTGCTTCATTTTGTGTAATATGAGATTAATAAACTAAAAAGTAATTTATAATAGTAATAGTTACCGTTGTTAGTGTATTTATTTTGTCAAATGAAACAATTAGATCAGAAAGATATTAAACAGAGCAAATAAAAAAGAGTAAGCATGAATACCTTTAAAAAATAGTAAATAACTAAGTATCTCTTTCGTTATTTTTCTCTAGTGCCAATTTTTTATGTGAGTTGGTAGCAGTCATTTTTCCCCTCACAATATTTTTTAATTGTTAAATTAATTTTATATTATTTGAATAATTTAAAACATACATTTTATTAAATGTTTAATTTCTAAATACCAATGTAAGCATAACAGATATGAACAGAACTAAATAATTCTGACAAGGATCTTTAAAGTAAATAATTAAATGGCTTTATCACTTGGGAGACATCACAGCACCAGAAGTGCCAGAAAATCAATCCATGGACTTTAAACTCTAGAACAGTCTACCATTGTTTAAATCATACAGAGTACAAGGATATTTTTCCAATAGTCTATATAAATTCATTCATTTATCAAATGATATTTAAAAAACTCCTAGTCTAAAAGAGATGGGTATTAAAAAATAATAATTTCAGACCATCTTTTTATATATATAAATGTATCTAAATCATTAAAACTTTGATTTTCACATGGTCTAGTCGTGATATTTGATTTTGCATCATTTCTAAGAAAGTCTAATTCAAAATTACTTGCAATTGGTATATTATGATTTTTATTGACTGGTTCCAAATAAGATCTAAAAATCTTATTTTAGTCAATTCATCCTGTCATTTAGGAGCTCAAACATCACATGATTTCCCAAGCAACTGATTATAGAATTTAATATTAAAATGAAAGATACCAATATAAATAATAGTAAAATCATTAAAATATATTGTAAGACTTTTTTTTTTTTACAAATTGATAATAGAGATTTCATGAATCATGTAATTAAAGAGAAAGCTAAATGAAGCAGACAAAATTATTTAATGATACCCCACTCATTTGGGATTTAAAGATAGAATGGTTACATTAACTAAACTCTTCTTGTTTCATTGAAACAGAAAAATTTCCACAACCATGGTGGATAGATGTAAGACTCTATTTGGAAAAAAGACTTCTACTAAAAGTGAAAGAAATAATAAAAAACAAGAAGATACTTTTTCTAGATGGTTCAATAGATCCATGGTATAATTAAATAGATTTAAAGTATAATCAAAATTTTAGAAAACGGGTTGACACACAAGTATGTTCATTTCTCTTTTTTAACATTTAATAAGCATCATACTATATATTACAAAAATATATACACTTATTTAATCATCAAAAATGGAAATAATGAAATCCAGTAGGCTGTTCTTTTATATAAATTATAACAAATAATACAAATTATATACAACAGTTAGTATAAATATATATTAATCATACATAAAAAGTTTTTTTTGATATGTGGATTGATGTCCTTATCAAAGGTTAATAGTCTATTATAATGGTAACCAATTAATATATATATGACACCATCTTGTGTTATTTAGATACCATCATACTAGAAACTTCAAGTACTTTTACAGATTGAAAAAAAACTTGAAACAACTAATTAATTTATTTATTCAACTGAGAATTAATATCTTCAAAAGTCTTTTATTTGTGTTTTATTTTAATAACAAAAAAAATTGAAGATATTTTTTTTATCAAACTACAAAATTTATTTAAACTATCTAAGTAACACATTATATCACAATCTCACAAAAAAAGATCTCAACAAAAGTTCAAAGTTTAGATTAAAATACCAGTAATTAAAAAGCATTTATTGAAACTGAGTTTCTAAAAGCAGCATTAAGGGTTTGAGTACAGCATAGTAGAGGACTCTTCCTGATTGGAAATATTAATAGGATTAATATTAATAAGAGGATTATATATCATATTATATCCTATTTTAATACCTGTTATACCACCTGAACATCAGACGATGAAACTACTCTATAAAACCTCAGCTAATAAAAATAATTCTGATCAATCATCCTCGTAGATATTAATATTTAAAATTATGACAAACAAATTGTATAAAGTGTAAATAAATATCTAATAAATTCCTTGAAAAACAAAGTGGTTTTAACAAAAACAGATCTTTTTGGAATTATATAAATTATTTCAAAATAAATCAAATAACATTTATTTTGAACTTTTAATAAGCAGCATGATATATTTATTATTTTTAGTAAAGAAATATCTCCTCTCTTTCTTCTCTCTCTCTATACATAAATGAAATATTATCCAGGTACATACAATTTATTGAAAATATATACTGTATATATAAACCAACATTTCGAACAGGTCATAGTGGTCATCAACTGGGAAATTGGGTAACAAATATAAAATAATTGTAGAGACGCTGTAAACAATTATTTTATAAGATCTACAATTATTTTATAATATTTATTGCCCAGTTGATGACCAGTGTGTGAACTAGTCAAAACATTGGTTTTTATATATTTTTTCAAATAAATTATACATAGCTGTATTTGGATAATATTTCATTTATATTTGTATCCTGTGAAAATCTTAAATTTAATATATATATTAAAATGTGGAAATATCTGTTTTATTATTTTGAAAAAATCACAATCATGTGTTAATAAACAATGATCAATGAAAATAGTAAACAGAAAATGCTATTTTCATTGATCATTGTCTATTAAGTTCTGATTATCATATTTTAGTATAAAAATATAAGACATTTCCACCTTTTAAAATATTTCAATGATAATTGTAAACATAGTGCTATATAAAAATAAATGCTTATTTACATATTATTAAGTTTCAGTTAGAGTGATGTTTAATAAATTCTAGACAATTTCACCCAACATCATTCATTCAGACATCGTAAATAGTAATTTAAAGTGAGTGGTCTATCCTCATGCTTTCATTGCCAGTACTTAAGATTTGCTCATATATAAGCATTTGAGTTGAAAGAATAAGTGGATTCATTTTATTCTTTCATAAACACTATATCTTGTATTGGGAATGGAAGTATTCATTTATTATTAACACTCGTGAAAAGTGCATGCACAATTAGCTTGAAGGGCTGATATTTGAATGATAACATCTATTAAAAGTTATTCATTTCAATGATAATTAAGGATTAGTCTGGACATCATGATTGATTATTTTTATCATACTGATTTTTTAAAATAGTGAGTCTGGAATAATATAAACTAGACTTTTTAATATCTTGTAAAACTTTTGAGTAATTGTAGTATATACATTGATATATTTAATTTGGTTACTTTTTTATTTGATTTAGCTAAAAAATGGGATAAATTCATTGTAAGACTATATTTTTTATTAAAAAATTCGGTTTATTGTTTTTATGATTGTCTGTAAATAAACACTATATTTCATGGATGTCATTATTTCATTTTCATACATTACTTTATATAAATAATTATTTTAAAAAAATATTGAAACAATAATTGTTTGAGTGGCTATTTTCTGGGGGGGGGGGTAAAAGTTGAATTAATCTTTCTTATGAGATACCATTTCGTAAACTAATAGTATTCTTTTTTCTTTTATTTAAAAAGACATTTGCATTTATACGATAAAAATAATTTAAAAAATATGGTTAGAAACCATTACATGGCCCCAAAGAATCAGAAACTATAGTTTTATAATAAATGTATCCCTTTTTTTTTCTAAATCAAACCAAAAGGTAACAGAATCAAATATATCAGTGTATATGCCACAATTTTTCTGAATTTTCACAAGACTCTAAAAAGTGTAGTTTATATTATTTCACACTCACTATTTAAAAAGTCAATGTGATAAAAATTTTTGTTATCCATAATCAATCTTGGTGTCTGGACTAATCCTTAAGTATCATTTATATATATAAAGTGTGAAGTAGCATTGTTTTACGGTCAATATAGTTCTAACTCTGATGCTGAATTTGAAAATAATGAAGCTCACAGGATCAAGATTTCAATGATAAATTTTATAGCATCAGTTCATAATTATTATCTACAAACTTAGTAACAAACAAAAGTTTATATAATAAAATATGGGCATAAAATATTATGCAAATCTGTTGAAGCCGAAAATCATTTTTAACTGACCTAGTTTATAAATAGCATTAAAATTTTGCAGAAACTCATATGTCTATCAAGCAAAATAAATATCATTTTCCTTAAGATCATAAAAAACGTACCTGAAAAACAAGTTTAATGAAAGTCACTATGGAAATAAAATTTTATTCATTGTAGATTCAAGTAAAACCTTAATCATACTCACAGATAATATTGTCTAAATTTATTTCCAATATAAGTTTTTAATAATATTAGATAAAGTAAAACTAATTTTGTTTGATTTACATTTAGACATATCAGTTTGGATAGAGTAGATGACTGAAGAAAGCTTGAAAGTCTGGGTTCAAATCCCCTCTAATTACATCTAGCTTAAGTATATATACTATATTTTTATTTAAATATTATGTGTGTCAATTATGTTTTTGATTTACAGAATGAAAAAAATTATGAACCATTAATTTCTAATCAAAGAGTGATAAACCCAAATATTCTAACATCTTGCATGTGAGAAAGGCTGGGATTTAAATATAATATTGCACAATGAAACAAATTGTGATAGAATAATAATACTATCTATAATACCATAAAATAATTATGAGACACTTCTACACACCCACATATATGTATCCTAATTTTAAATTTGTTTTGGCTTCTACTACAGAATAAATTTTCAACTCTTAATAACTTCAAATGCTCAAAATTGGAATATTACATACACATATTATATATATTAAAGAGATTATTTAATTTTTTTATTAGAACTAAAATATAATTTTCATATATATATATGTATGAAGTTATATTTGACAATAGTTTATGGGCAGCATTTTTATGAGCTTAAGTGCATCTGAGAGATGACATTTATCATTACAATCTGGATTCATGAATCTTATTATTTTATAATTCCATGGTCAATTAGTTATATAAATTAACAGAATCTATTTCAAAATTACACTTTATACTATTGTAATAGTAATAGTCAGCCATTAAGCTAATGCACATGCACTTTGTCCATACCTAAACATTTGGTTTGAAAGAATGGATGGATTCATTCTATCTTCACAAAGACTTTATCTTGTGTTTGGAAGTGAGAGTATTCATTTATAGTTTAAAAATCCACAAAGCGCATGTGCATTAGCTTAATGGCTTATTATTACTATTACAGTTTATACAAACATAGCGCTATATAAAATAAATATCTTATTTACTTTATACTATTGAAATCTCACTTTATAATTTATTTATCTCTCCAACATTCTGTCATAGAAAGAGCAGTGAAAAAGACATTTGTCAATCTTACCAATTGCTGAATGGTAAAAATTTGAATAGTTTTTCAATCCTTGTTTTCTTTTCTAATTAGAAATAGGTAGATATTCATTTACCAACTAATATTGGACATTAGCTGCTTTAGCTATGACTGATAACCTAAAAAAAGTCTGATTAAAACTTGAAATTTTAATTCACTCTCTCATTTAATCCCTTCTGTGGTGTATACAATTAGCGCACATTGCTATTTTAAATCCAGATTATGGAGTCCTGTTTAGGTGGTCTCCACATTATGAAACCCTTATATATATATATATATATATATATATATATATATATATATATATATATATATATATGCATAGCTTAATTTATGTGTAAAACAAAATGTAGTAATTATATTTCTATTTAATTGACATATACACTATGGTGTTCACATTAAATATTTACATCTTTAAAAACTGGCTTTGTATCACTATTACACAAATTGTTAAAAACAAGATTCTAACTTTTGCCTCTAATATTCAATGTACACCATATAATACTAAATCATTCATGCATTTTACTACTGTAAATTCAATGTAATTTCAAAAACATCTATGCTGTATTTAAAATCAGGCTAATATACAAATATTGTAATCTATTTTCAATAAGCTCAATAAATTTTTTAAGCTCAAAAAATAAATGATCCATTCTATTCTTCTCATTTATTAATGTATAAATGTCATTAATTCATAGCTTCTGGAAGTGTATTTACTTTTAGTTAACTTACATATACATTAAACTATGGATATTTAATATTTACATTTATAAAAACTGCATTTATATTAATATTAAGAAGTTATTAAAAATAGGACTCTAACTTTGTTCTGTAATATTCAATTGCAATTTCAGAAAGACTTACATGTATTTAAAGTCAGCCTAATATAGAAATTTCACATTCTATTTCCAACGATATCCATAAAAAATGCTTAATTACTATCTAAGCTTAATAAATAGATGTTCCATTCTATTCTTTACATTTATTGACATAATGAGTATTATTTATTCATAACTCCTGGAAGTGTAGTTACTTCATATAATCTTAGATTTATTACCTAAGTAATACATAGTTGGAGAGCAGTTTGAAAGTTATAATTACAATTTCAAAAGTGTAATTGATTATTTGTTAGTTTGCTTTCAAAGCAGATTATATTTATCTGTTCAATGAAGTTTATTTAAACTTTTTTGAATTAATAATTTCACTCTGTAGTCAAATTGCAATTTTTAATGTTTATAAAAATATTTTAGGCTATAATCTAAGGTGGATTTCCACCTTTATTGTTTAAAAGAGATTTCCTTGACAACAGAGTATGTTGATTGTTATTGATATTGCTTTTGTTCAAATGTTGACTGCTTTCATGTATTTACATTAATACCTATCTAGCCTAAAGTATTGTTATATCTCTTATCTAAATAATATAGCTGAAGTGCAGTTTGAAAATTGTAATTGCAATTTGAAAAGTTATAACTGACTCTTAGTCTGCTTTCAGAACAGGTTATATTTACCTGTTTAATGAAGTTTATTTAAACTTCTTTGAATTAATAATTTCACTTTCTATAGTCAAGTTGAAATCTTTAGTGTCTATATAAACATACCTATTAAATCATAGATAAAAGAAAATTTCCAGTTTTATTGTTTAAAGGAAGTTGCCTTGCCTTGATAACAGACAAAGATTGTCAATTGTTTTTTCGATATTGGTATTGTTTAAGTGTGGCCTGCTTTCATATGATTATATATATACTCACATAAAATGTAAATTTATTGAAAGCAAAGACCTCTTTAACTGCCACCTATAAGTATCAAACTTTCTGCAGTCACATCTTTACTACCATTCTGTTTTACTTAAAAACACACACATTTATATATTGTAGAAAATATTTTCATGGTCATATGATGAAAGAGAAATCTTTTGGGGATCAAACCCATGTATTTTTTTTGTGTTAAATGGACAATGTTTTAATGAAATCACATTCATTCTTTTCAAGGTTAATGCTGTAATAAAGAACTGTTTTTTTTTTCTCCAGTAATAATGAGATTATAATTATGTGTAAATTAAAGAATCTTCATTTATATATATATTAAATAGTTGTCTATTCAGAATAGATTTGTGGAATTTATTTAAGATTAATAATAATGATCTGAATATCATATATAAACACTGTTGAAAAAAATCTCAAGGCTGAACAAAGCATTGTTTGCTAATAATCATTAATCTGAAGGGTTGCACATGATATAATAAAATTACTTTTGTAAGTATATCCTATCTAAGTAACAATTGTCAGCAGAAAATTGACATAAGAACTCTCCATAAGCTTTGGAGATATTGGAAAAATATACATTTTTCTTTTAAGCTAATTAGTTAGATATTTTGTCTTCATAGGTATCATAAAGCCAATATTAAATTTATCTATACATATTCTAATGTTATTCCATTACTTGGTATATATGATAGCAATATCCATTTTTTATCATTTCTATCTTTTCTTTATCATACTTTTTTTTAAATGCTCTATATATTTATTAATATCTGTTTTACTAAATCAAGACTTTAACATATCAGAATTATAAATTTCCAAGTTCTTAATCTTGTTGGACTCAAGTTATATTAACAGTTGTTTCAATGCAAAAGTAATCTGAAATTTACTTATTTATGTGACATTGGAACTTGAGATCTCACATTTCACATCCACTAATAGTGAATAGTTTAACAGTTATTTTATAATACAATGAATTAAAGCTTTATTCTTAAATCTAAATAATAAGTTTCCTCATATTTTTCAGACACTTTATTCCAATTTAATTTATATCTCATATTTAATTCATCAAACATATTATCAATTTAAGCCTATGGTGCATATATGAAAACATCATCCATACATCTTACATCTATACAGTTTTTATAATGATTTAATATGGGAATGATTATATTATTCTTTATGGCTGCCTATGCTAAATTACTAACATTTGTACTAATAGACAATAAATGTAGCCACCATATCATTATTATTCGCAGCTAACACATCATGAATAAACTCATTCTTGTATTTATTTACATTATTATTAAATAATAATTCATCAATAGTTATAATAAATTCTTTTCTATTTATTAATCCATGTAATTCCATAATGTCCAATAACACCATTCTATAATCATTTGAGATAACAATATTTTTAATAAAATTTACAAATTTACATGAAAATCTAATTACAACCCCAAAAGCTACCAATAATTATAGTATTTAACATTTGCTATCATCTCAGTCATAAACTTAACCTCATTACTGATTAATCTGTGGCTCAAAGTATGTTTTTATTATTCACTGACACTTACCATCGATAGTAATATTTTTATAAGAATTCTTCAGTGGTAGGATACGGTTTTGGTGTAATTGGACTTTTGAAATTGTGAATAATTAGCTAGATTGAAGACATTGAAAAAATTCATGAAGTTGCTTGGAAAATTTGGATTTATCTAAAAGCAAAATGTGTACTGTTTTCACTCAGAATTTGAATCTCAAGTCGTGCAATGCAAGGCAACACACCAATATAATTTTTTAAAGCAAATTTTACTCAATCTAGTAAAAAATTATGAAGATTGATTTCTTTTTGCTAATAAAATTAACATCTTAACTGCTACTGACTCTAGTGGTTAACATGTCTTAATGTGTTTCTAAGAATAGACAATAGATAAACTAAAGTTAAGTGAAATAATTTTTTAATGATTTTGCTTATTTGTTTAGTTCAAACACAAAATCTAGATCATAAACTAAAAAGTTATCACTGTGGTGTCTCTTTATCTAAAACCTGCTGATTCAATGCCTCCACAGTTTGGGGGAGGGGGAATAAAGGAAAAAATGAGAAATGCCGTGCATATATTATTTGCCTGTATAACAGTAGACAAAATTTACCATATAATTTCAAAACTATGTCAAAAAACAAAGCTTATATAACAATACAAAGCTTAAAAATAGAATAGTATAATTTCTGTCTTTTCACATTTTTGACATCTCGTAACACTGTGGAAGATAATTACTTCAATTTCAATTACCGTATAAAAGTATTTCATTGTTATATGTTTTAAAAGTATTCCATTGTTTTTTACAATCAGTGATATTGTTATGATGCCAATATTATCACTCATGATGGTATATTGCTATTATAAATTTGAAAATTAATATTTAACCTATAAACATCACATGATCACTATTTCCCATGCTTGCTCATAACTGTTGTTAAAATATGCAAAACTCTCTCCATACATCCATTGATTACTATGTCTTGCTTTGAGTACACTACTGTATGGAGAGAATTTTGTCTATTTTAAAAATTAATATTTAATTGAAATCCAGGCTGTAAGCTGGTAGTAGGAATTATTCTAAGTCTAAAAAACGTCATGAACTGCTTTCTTTATGAAATTAAATCAATAATAAATTTAGCTTTGAATGATAAAAAGTTATATGCTGAAGATAGCAGATTTTCAAAAGAACAAATAGTTAATTCACAAAATAATTAAAATGTAAAATTCTTACTCATTAATGTACATCAGTTAGTGTGGTTAATTTATTGCTTCTTACCTCCGAGTTTAAGATCAAGAAACACTACATTATTCCTTTTCCTTTACATAATAATTCTTAACTGAAATATCAATTGAGTTTACTTGAAAGCAGAATGAATGTGTGTCTGAATGATTTTTTTTAAATAAATACTTACAATCATGACAAACAAAATTAAGTTTTGGTTCTTTTTTCCAGGAGGATTAAAATTGTCAGTCAAAGCAACTGTTGATAGCTGAAGATGGAAGGTGCTAAGAATCTTCTAATTGTAGAACAGCATTATTTAGATACTTACAACTGCAGATCAAAATGGAAAAAAAATTCTCTAATTTTAAATGGACATCAGTGGATTTTGTGAAGTTATAAAAAAAGATGAAGAGACGATTAATTTAAAAAGTAATCATGTACTTTCTTATAAAAACATAAATATTGGAAGCATAAGTAAAGTAGGATTCATTATAAATAAAATAAAAAAATAACATCAAGGTTAATGGTGTATCAAATAGAATTCTTATGGTCCAATTAAGTTTTTAATGTGATTAAGACATGGGGGATTTTTATATCAATGTACTAAATGCTTTTGATTGGATCAAACAACATTTTCAAATTGTCACGGGAAACTTTATTTGAAGAATTAGTAAATAATTGAAAGATTAAAATGCTATGGATAAATTTAATAATAATGATAGAAATGAGGGAGGATACAGGCTTATGGAAGTCACAAAAAAGGAACAACTGTATAATACACAATTTTTCTTTGAGAAAAATTTAAATGGAAATATACATGGTAGCATCCAAATAAAGATACAGCAGAATTGTATTATATTTTGACTAACAGAAATATATATATTTTAAAATTGTAATGCTCTTAATAAATTCAGCACAGGTTATGGTCATTGCTTAATGCAATGTAAGATATAGGTTAATGCAAAACTAGAAAGACAGAAATTACTAAGAAAAACAGTATTCATAATTGATATTTCTATTCTTCAGGAACATTCAAATTAGAACTTGCAAATCATTTTAAAATCAGATTTTGAAATTGCTTCAAATTTGAATGAAATTAATTAGAGGATAACTTACAGACTATTAAGAACTACAACAAAATTATTGCAAATAAACAATACTGAATAAGACAATGTATTAAAAAAAAGAATAAAAAAATATAAAAGTATAAAAATGATTCATTAAAAAGAAATGAATATCTAGAGTTATTTTGGTAATGATCGAATACGTTGCTAAAAGCAAAAGGGAAAAAAAAGTTAAATTTATTATTAAAAAGAGGAATGACATCATGAAATGTATGGAAGAGTTCTATAAAGAATCATGTTGTAATAAAAAACAACCTACAATTATTGCATCTTCTGAATTGTCCAATATTTTAAATGAATGCAATTAAATCCACGAAGAAAGAAAAATCTCCAGGAAAGAATGAAATTGTAATTAATGTCATAAAAGAAACAAGTAAAGAAATAGAAAAATTGTTGGCATAATTATATATCAAAGCACAGATAATTGAAAGAATACAGTAGTAATATTGATATTTAAGAAAGTGATAAAAGAGATATTAGAAATTACAGACCTTTCAGTATTTTATCAGTTCTATCAAAAAATTGTACACAGATAATCACAAGTTGTCTATAGCAAACTTTGAATTTTACCAAACCCAAAAGAGAAAACTGGACTTAAAAGTGATTTTGGCATAGTGGTTGATATCCTAGTGCTGAGAGAAATTATAGAAAGGATCAATGAATATATGTTGCTATGTACTTTTGATTTGTAGATTTATAGTGCTTAAAGCATTCGATCATGGACATATAGACCCATAATATTGTCATATTCTGAAGAATATTTATCAAAATGCAACAGGAATGGTTAGATTATATGGTGATAATAACAATATTAACATTGAAAAGATTGTCTGACAGAGTGAGTCCATATCTCCAAAACTTTTTACAGCAGTTTGCAAGAAAAATTTTGTGGATTAAAATGGGAAGCTAAGGGAGTAAAAGCAATTGAAGATTATTTAAGACATCTAGTTTTTTCAGGTGATATAATTGTTTTTGCAAGTTGTGCTTTAGAGTTTCAGGAAATGTTGGAAGAATTATCAGATGAAATTAAAAAAAATAGGATTAAAGATAAATATTAAAAAGACTAAAGTAATGTTCAATGGATTTTCTCAAAAGATAAAAATAAAGATTGATGATGATAAGTTAGAAGTTAATAACTACAAATCCTTTGGCTTAATACAGATAGAAATCTAATGGATGAAATTAATCTTAGAATTAAACTTGAACTGTGTGCTTTTAGTAGAAATAACCTGATATTAATTATTAACTCATGTACTTCATTTTTAATTTCTTATTATTACCTTTTATATATAATTTTTCATATTTTGTTGAATAATCCAAGTCTCTCTATATTGCCTTTCTGTTAAGTTTCTAAGTCTCAGATCCTTTTGTAAGAATTGGTGAAACACATTTATTAAAACTACTTTTCAAACATGTAGGCATATTTTCTTTTAACTGCTTGGATCCTGAGGCGCCATTTTGAATTTTTTAAAAAACTGACCTGAGTCACAATTTAAAGTACAAACGATATCACTGACATCATTGAAAGAATTACAATACTGAAATAAAGCTAGGCTGGATACATTGCTAAAAGAGATGATAATACATGAACAGTTAGTGTTTTAAATTGGATCCCAAGAGATTGTAAAAACCTTAAAAAAAAATACCATATACAAGATGGATGAAATAAGAAAATTTGTTAATGAAATGTAGAATAGAGAGACGATGGATTAGAAAAACTAGATTAATTTGGAAAGTTCATTCTATGGATTAATAATGATTGAAAATAATTAAAGGCTGATCCACTTTAAACTAAAATGCATTCTGGGGATTATTTGCCGTTTTCCTATTTATTTCGTCATTTGTTTGTAAAAGTATGTTTGTTTAGATGATAATTGAAATATATTTCTATAATAAACCGTTCGTAATAATTGATTTTTTTTTCTTAAAAAAAAAAAACCTTTTACATTTTAATTATTTCCCGTCTAAACTTCAGAAAAATGTAATAAATGTTTTTTTTTTTTTTAAGGTCTTTTATTCTGATTTAGATCTGCGGACAGTTAAATAATGCTTAGTTATTTTAAGAATAATTAGATTCTTTGTCACCTAAAGATGACAGTGAAATTATTGATGAGTTAACT
Source organism: Epiperipatus broadwayi (assembly GCA_028023455.1). NCBI lineage: Eukaryota > Metazoa > Onychophora > Udeonychophora > Euonychophora > Peripatidae > Epiperipatus > Epiperipatus broadwayi. The sequence continues at coordinate 13,673,247 of JAQFVV010000001.1, forward strand.
TAAAATTCCCTTTGGCACTTTAATCGTGATCACTTATAAAACAAAACATAATTAGGAAATTAAAACAAATCTTGTAATTTTTAACAATAATGCTATATGGCATATATAATACACAAATCATCTACAACGTTGAAACATTCCAGCGGCACTCCTACCCAGCATTATTTTCGAGATTATATGTAACCTTCAGTCTTGATCAATGAACCAAACACTGCTGATAAATATTTCAGTATCCACAATTTTACTAGATTGCTTAGCCAATGCAAAATGAGTATTACTTATTACTTGCATTAGCTGTTATAGATGAAGATTAGCAAATTTACTTATGTATGAAGGTGAAAATAATAATGTATTTATTATATTATATTTGACTTAAAATTCTTTATTTGCAGAGGCTTTAAAATGTGTAAGTATTGGATTCTCCCATGGAAGTTTGAATTAGACTATGAGTCTATGTTTACATCTAAATTGTGATAGATTCACCCTTGTTTGAAAAAGTTATTAGATTTGCTCATGTATGTATACAGGGAACCTAATGCTTATTTTACATTGGCTGAGTAATCTAATAAAGTGGGAGTGCTGAAATGTTTACCAGCAGCATTTGATTCATTGGTCAAGATGAGAGGTTACTTATAAAATTGAAAATAACATTGTTTATTATATTACAAATATTTGACTTAAAACAACTTCATTGTAATGAGCTTTAAAGTGAAAAAGTAATGGATCTTCTTATGAAAATTTGAATTGGGCTATATATAAATGATAGAGTTTTTAAATCTGGATTGTAATAGTTTCCCCCATATTTGAAAAATTATTGAAAATGATCATTTTATTGTGGCTGAACAATCTAGTTAAGTGTACTTTAGTTAATATACATATATATGCTTTTTTTTTTTAAAGAAAAAAAAACATATTAATGAGAAATAAAATTAACAAAAACTTAAAATATTTGGAATTTCGGAGTATAGGGAAATATGTATTTATTGTAGTTGAAAATGAAAATAAAAATGTATATATCAAGATTAGAATAAGGATAGTGTTTTTTTGCCTAAAATATTACATTTTTTTTTTGTTACCACAAATTCCTTTTTATATATAAATGTATGTACTTGTGGGTGTTGGTAGGCTAAAAAAGCAACAAACATAAATTACCATTGCTATTAAATATTTATTATTGCTTAATTATAGAACAAACGTATGCCGATTTTTTTAAAAATCTTATTGTAGATCATTTTCTCCTCAAAGTAAGTTTTTACTATCTACTGACATTCCTCATAATGGAACTTCATAAGGCTCTTCCAGTGGGAGGATAACAAACTATTATTTAAAACTTTATAATAATGGAATTATTTTCAACAAAGATAGCATACAATTTTCGTACATTATATATGCAATTTACTTTGAATGGAATGTTTGGAATGGAAATAGTTATTAGATTACTTTAATTTTATGACTAAATCTTATATTAATAACGTGATGATAATAGAAAACTTTAGACACTAAAGAATATATAATTTCCTATTTTCAAAAATTCTCCACAAATCAAAAAACTCTCTTAAAAGATTCTAGTAGTCTTGCATTGGTGGTCGAGAGGTCAGCGCGACTGCCTTGCACTTGCAGGCAGTTGCCCGGGTTGCGGCTTCGCATCCCGGCCAATGCTATGACACTTTTAAAAAAAAGATTCTAATAGAAACTTAAAAAAGGAGACATTTCCAAAGCTTTGCTACCTAAATGATATAAAATGGTAACATTTTTCATAGTTTTGGAAATGATGCACTATTTTCTAAAGCCTAATCACTATAAAATTGAGCACTTATTTATTCTATAGGTTCACAATAAAATATAACTGTTACTTCCAGAAATGTTCTTTGCTGATAATGTCTTTTCACACTGTCTTACCTTTGTTATATATAAGTACAATGGATACAACTTGTTTCCCAACATGGTAAGGCTTTAGCAAATGCTTTTGATTCCATCAATTCTGTTTTTAAATTAAACCTGAAAATAAAGTATAAAATTATATATATGGCATCATAATAAAGTATTTGTAATACCTTATGCTATACAGTTTATTTACTATGCCATTCAAATCCAATTAAAAATATTTTTATTAAAATTATTATATATCTATATGGTACTACTAATATTTTGATATTAGTATTTTGACATTAGTATTAATATTTTGGTATTAGTAATATTACTAATATTTTATTTATGATACCTTTACCAATCATCTTATACACTATTTTTTACACCAAAACTTTACTCTTACAGTTTCGACTGTCCTGCGGTCATCATCAGAACTACAATATCCAAATATATAATCATACAATTATACATTTTATTTATATATATAATCAACAACATATATCTTAGCCTGACGATTATAAATAATAATTTTCCATTTTATTATTCTACTCTTAACTAATTTTATTTTCTTATTTATAGTATTTTATTATTAAATTATTCTAAATCAATTTTATTCTAATTTTAAAACTTTAATCTTTAAACTCTACTATTTAATCTATCATTTTATTATTATCTTTTTACTTATATTTTTTTTAATTACTTCTAAACTTTCTTTATTTTTATTATATATTTAACTATTAACTTTTTCACATGATAAATTCCCATTTTTTATTACATTATTAAATACTTACATCTTTATAATCATATTTCCAAAAGCCAACTGATAAATTTTCAAAAATTCTTATACTTGTTTAACATCTACCTCACATCATATGTAAATATAGAAATCAATACATAAAAAAAGGAGAAAGAAGAAAATTGTATTACTTCCTTCATATTTTGTTTGATATTATTAACATTTGATATTACTTTATTTGATATTTCTAATATTTTGATATTAGTATTAATATTTGATTCACATTTAAAATATATACGACATTTTAGAGTCATGGTAATTTTGAAATCAGCAAACAAATATATTGATAAATGTTACATAATTGACTCTATTGATAAGATGTTTGGATCTCTGAGTTTTATTGATAAAGAAGCAAATAATAAAATAAAAAAGACTAAAATCAGAAATGACAAATTTAAATGCAAAGATTAAAACATATATTTGCATTTCAATAATAACTATTATAACGTAGTACCTTAATTAATAAGATGCAATGAAACAAACAATTTCTATTGAACATGTCTTCCGAAAACATGAAGTTCAGCTGGTTATATTGATTAAAATAATTTCTTTAAAGTTCAAAAGAAACATGAAATTCACTTAAATCATCTAAAAACAATTATTTCATATAAAACATTTGTTTCGTTTCAATATTTTGATTCATGATGAAAAATTGAATTATTCCCCTCTCCGTCTGACATCACCTAATACCACTGCCAGTATATACTTTTAATATCGTTTAATAAAAAGTTTATAAATATAAAGACAAATTCTGATTGATTAATAGTGATATAAATCCATAACGTCAGCTTGTTTTTTTTGGAATAATGTGCGTCATATAGTTTATATTTTCTCCGTTATAATTCGCATCCTCTTCAAAATGATTTCCCAGCAATTTATGTATTTCGCGGTCAGTTCATAAGAGAGCACACTCTCTCCTTTATGTGTAATATTATTTTATGCGAAAAGAGACAAGTGATAAAAAATTTATTCATAAAGTAATTTTTAGAAGATAATTTGTATTAATTAAGAATTTTATATATAATATTAACCTCATTTAAAAATATAAATCAGTACTGGTTTAAGTTAATAAAAAAAGTGTGAATTATCAAATAACACTTCTTTATATATCTTTCATCAGTCAGAGTTCATTCTTACATAATGTATTTACAAAAGATAATTTAATAAAAGATAAAGTGGGGATTTGTATATTTTAATGTTATTATTAAATATTTAATGAAATTTTTGTTTGCTTAAATTAATCTGCTATAAAATAATTAAGTTTATTTCCAAAATAATCTCTTAAATGTTTTAGTAATACATATTAAAGGTTACTTTTAATGCTATTACCATAAATTTTTAACTTATTATTAAAAAAAAAAAAAAAACTTATTACGTTTCTATTTCAAACATGTTTCCAGATATTCCTAGGATGATTTATTAATTTGACGTCAGCGATTTTGTCACATAGTAACACAAAGCTGTGAAAATAAAAACTTTAGTTACCGAAGTAACACAACGGTTTAGTTAGTTTGTTTTTTTAACTTTAAAAGAGCAATTATTTACGCTTTATTGGTACTGCACTAAGAGAAGGATAAATCATTAATTGCTGCAATAAAAAAAAAAAGGTTTCATTTTTATTTCTGATGTTATAAATGCTGCCTTTCTGTGTCCTGCGTTTGACGCTATGATGAAGTGGCAGACTGGAATTCAAGGTCTGTTGATGGCAGCCCAGTTCTGTTATTTCTGATGCTCGAATTTATTCCGGGAATCTCGAGAAATAAAACATTCGTTTATTATTATTAAGACTTTTCTGATGTAAAACTACAATTTGCAGCACTTTTTCATTTTATTTTACATAACATAAATGTTTATCTATTTTAGTTTTTGCTTTACGTAATTATTTTGTTAAAGGGATAGTAAACATTGCCAATGTGTAATTATGGCAATATAGACCTTATTGTCTAAATACTTGAACTCCATTTTATCATTGACGTCGGATAGGTGTTTCCATTATTTGTTCAAATTCTGCAAATATGTACTGGTTTAGACAAATTAATGGAACATCTCATTTTTGTGGCATCAAAACAGGCAAAACTCTCCACACAGTAGTGCCACTCAGTGCAAGACAGAGTAATCAATGGATGCTAGAAGGTTTGTGCATAAAATCCCTATCTAGTGCCTACCTATCCAATATCCCCAGACTAATTTCTGGCTTGTGGCCTTCATCAGTGAGAAGTCTTGGATTTATGGAGAGTTTATATATATTGCCTGTTTTAATAACAGTTATGAGCTAGCATAAGAAATGGTGATCATGTGATGTTTAGTGGCATCATATAATACAGAAATATTATTTTTTTTACAGATAAAATCCTAAGAAAGCAGTAAAAAGTATCTAACCGTAAAACGACTGGTTTCAAAAGCTTATGAGAAGAAATTGATGGCTCTACCTGAGTTTTAAAAAGTTCTAAGTGTTGATGCCTGATTAAGAGGGACATAAATGTTTATAACTATTATAGTGTTTAATATTTCAAGATTAATGATTATTATTCACTTTAAATAGAAATATATAATATTTTACAATATTTTTAAATACTACTTGCTAAAAAAAAATATCGAATAACATTTGTTTTATGCAAACTTTTACTCTTCAATTCAAAATACAATCTTTCAAAGCTTAGAACATTTTAGATCATTAGCATTCTGTGCAAACAAAACTTGTGCTTCATGCATCTTGGCAAAATCTTTGTCTTCCTTTGTTTTTCATTCTTCTTTGTGAAGACAAAGTTCAATCTACATGGTGTTAACCCAATATGATTGCAATTTTGACACATTTCCCATTAGGAATTTTCTGTTATTTTCAAGTCATGTAGAATTCTCACTTGCTTTTTAGATTAGAACATAATTCAAGAATAACAAAGGTAAGTGCTATATGTAGCAAAACTAAAACAATTATAGGAATAAAATATAATAAAAAAACAAGATAAAACAATAATAATTAAGAAGCTAAAATGTATAGAACAGCTTGCCAAGAATTTAAACTAAAAAATAACTCATAATAAAAAATGACTCTTGAAAACTGTATTGCTAAATCTTCGCCCCCCCCCCCCCCCAAAAAAAAAAAAAACAACAAACAAACAAGGGTAATAAGTAAAAGACTACTATCTATAGTGTCAATGTGTTTTTAAAATTATCTACATTAGGGGGATAACCATGATCTAGTAATGCTTGTTGTAATAAAATGACAAATTGCTGATAAAAAATACCATTATTATATATTATTTATATGGGGATAGTTCCATGACAATCAAATAGCAGATTAAATAAATGCTAAAACTAAGATAAAGGGAATGATGAAAGTTTCAACTATATTTATTTAGTTGCTTTGAAAAAGAAAATTGTTAATTTCTAGATATTTATTAATTTTCAAGTATGCAGGAATTTAAATTACTGAATCTGTGTGTTAAGTGATCTAATTGAAGGATGAAAGTTTTAGTAAATAGCATTACAATCAAGCAATAAAAACACTTGATTGATTTCTTTATACAATACATGATCACCATCACTATCAAATTTCTACAGATTTCCACATAAATTGAACTTAATGGTACAATGTAGATCATATATTATTCTTATGACATGAAATCAAATTCCAATCAATATCTTATAGATGTTCCTTTCATATAGCTTCCTTACATTCAATTAGTGTTATTCAGTATATAGGTATGAACTTTTCTTAGCTAGAAAAGGAAAAGAGTCTATATTTTTACCATCTCACAATTGATAAACCTGAAGTAATGTTTTCTCTAATATTCTTCTTTAAGTGCTTATTGGAAAGGCTTTTTTTTGTCTTTCAGTGGTTATTTAAAAGATGTTTGGTCATTTTTAAAATATATTTTTTGAATTATTTTTTTAGATAATGATTCTAAGCAAGTCAAAATAGTTCAATTCATAAAAAATCAAGAAGAACCCTGCAATATTTAACAAACCCCAGACTATGACCCATTAACACAGAGTTGTTAATTTACCAAATTTGCTTACAAAAGTTTTTTAAAAACCTATATATTCATTGCCTGAATAAAGTAATTTTATCAAATTATTATACTACATTTTTATTTTTAAGATTTAGTGAAAATACAATTCTAGAAATTTCTATTTTTTTGCAGAATTTTTATTATATAATGGAGAAGCAGATAATGAAGAATCAAAAATCTTTTTCCTCCACAAAAGCATCATATTTAATTATTTTATAATATCATTATTACTCATATTTTACAGTTTTTATTTCTGTGCAATCATTTTTTTCTATGCTGAATTTTTTTTTTTTTTGTTTTTACAAATTTATATTTTATTGATTTAATCAAGGCATTTGATTCAGTTAATCAAAAAAAGCTTATGATAATGTTTGGAATTAATTGATTATTAGCAAAAGTATATTCATATAGTACATGATGTTATTAGAGAAAGTATTAATATTAATTGTGAACATTTAAAGTTTTAGAAATGAAAACTGGTGTTAGACAAGAATATATAATACCTCCTACTTTGTTGTCCATTTTTGTGATGCTGACTTATGATTTGCCATTTTAAAAGATGATCTATTGAATTTTTTTAATATTTTGAATAAAATTGATAAAGACTTCGGTTTAATGGTTAATGTTTAAAAAAACTAAGTTACTTTATCAATTTGTAATGATAGAAAAATCTTTAGCAATTTTTATATTTATTGCTAACATGTGTATGAATATAAATTTAAATATCTAATTAGCTTCTTAAACAGAAGACAGTCTTCTATATCTAGTTAGCTTTTTAAGTATAAGTCAGTTTAATACATACTGCTTTTACATTTTATAAATTAAAGATAAGTTATTTCATCCTAATAATATTAATTCTATACAAGACTAGCAACTTTATTGTATGAATGTGAGATATTGGTGTAACATAATTGTCATTAAATATGATCCATAATATTCTAAAAATATGATGGCAAGATTGAAATATCAATTAGTATGTTCTATGGTTAGCTAGAAGTGATAACATTAATTCTACTACTGGAAGAGTACATCTTCAATGGATTGGACAGGGAAGTAAATCAATAAGAACAGCATTTCAAAAAATATCTTGTATTTTACTGTAAACTTGAGCATAATTTTTGTGGAAGAGGCAGATCCAATTTATATTATAAAGACTACTTCAAAGATTTTTCCAGATAGGTTCAATATCCATTTTTTACATTGAAAGAACATGACTGAAGATGGAATTTAGAGAATTATAATTAAGCAAAGTATTAAAAGGATGTTAAAATTCAGAAGCATAAGATATTAAACAAATTGTCAGTATGTGATATGTGTGGGCATATTTGTGATTCATGGTTAGATTTGCAATCATTACAAAATTTACTTTCAACTTTTTTTTGGAAACTAAAATGTAATATTTTTATACTTAAAAGTATCTCATATATAATTGTCACTGAGCTATATGTGTAAATTAATTACTACACTAAGATTAAAATTATAACTAATTAAAAATTGCTAATATCAAACTTACAAAGCTTTGCATCACATTGAAATAACCAAGCATAAGGTTTTTAATATAATCAAGCATAAGGTTTCTAATATAATCATTTCATGACTTTAATATTAATCTTCATCTTGTTGTACATATAATGCATTAATTCTAATGCAATGTACAAATCCTAATTATGTTAAATACCTAATATATTCAATATGTTATAACAATTTGTAGCTGATTTCAATTCTGTTTTAAAATTATTCATTGTATAGTTAGTTGTAATCTGTTCAACATTAATCAGAATTCATAATTATTTCTCACTTTGAAATTTGTCTGATCTTGGATTAAGTATATCAGATGATTAGGATTTGTACATTGCATTGAAATTCATGTATTGCATTGACATTCAGATGAACATTAGTGCTGAAGCCATAAAATGATCATACTGAAGAGGTTACATTTGATTATTTTAATATGATGTCAAACTTTATAATTTTAGTGTTGATGATTTTAATTGCCTATAATTTTCAACTTTATTGTGATAATTAACTTGCATATTATTTCCAGTTTAGCTTCAAATATCTTTGATTTAACAACATGTATATATAAATGTTGTTTTCTGCCTAAAGGTTAGTCAGAATATTTAAACAATAAAGTTCTATGATCACTTAATTATTGCTATTATATCATCATCATTAATAAGTTGTTTTTCACAAAATAATAAAAAACTCTAGTTAATTAATGCATCTATTTTAAAAAAACATCTAAAAATTAAATAAGTAATAAATAATCAAATACATGGAAGCAAATGATCTACAATGTCACAGTTATCAAATGATGTCTGGGTTGATAGAATATTTATTAAATTCTATGCATAAGCTGTCAGATTAAACAGAAAAAATTAAGGCAGACCAGTAACATATTTAATTGATTTTGTTGTGAATAAATACAATAACTCTGCTTTCGAATATGATTTATTTTCTATCCAAATTTTTAATCGATTTGAGTTTTAAAAAAATGGATTCAGGCATCTGAAATTTAAATTTGCATACATATATTTTAGTTATATTATTCTGTGATTAATTTAATTTATCTAAACACTTTATTTTATTCACAATCTTGTTAAAGGTTAAACTTATATATAACACTATTAGTCAATCTCCTTACAATTTGGCAACTTTTATCATCCAGGCATAAATAGAATTTGAGTTTTTAAATTTTTAATCCCACCAGACTTTTATTTAAGCATGAGTAACGGTTTAATTAAGTAGTTGTTTTTTTTTAATGCACAGACCTTAAAAAATGTAAACACAATAGAATAAATAATGAACATTTTAAAAATAAATAAATTAAAAAACAAAAAGTAATTAAATAAATGTATGTAAATTAATAAGCATAATTAAAGTAAACAGCATGTTTTAGTTTTGTATTTAACTTTTTTTTTCTCATGTGTCATAGCATCAGCCGGGAAACGAACCCGCTAACCCGGGACAACTGCTTGTAAAGCAGCCGTCGCTGACCTCTCGACCACCAATGCTTGACTAGTTTTGTATTTAACTTTTAGAATGGATCTTCATAATTATGCAACTTAATATAGTGATGTTGTATTCTAATTTTGTTTGTATTCCTAAATGGCAGTTGTAATTAAAAGATGCACACACTTTAAAAAAATATAAACACAAAATAAACACCAAACATTTAAAAGAAAATTAAATTTAAAAAAGCAACTAATTCACTAAATGTATTTAAATTAATAAGCATAATTAAAGTAAATACCATGTTTTAGTTTTGTATTGAACTTTTAGAATGAATTTTCATAATATGTAGTGGAGTTGTTATCATTGTGAAACTTAATATAGTGTTGTATCAACTTCTAGTCCTCAGTTTTTGATGTTATTTTGATGCAATGTTTTTAATATAATGGTTGTGATTTTATATTTTAATTTTGGCTTTATTCCTAGAAAGCAGTTATAATTAAAAGATAAGAAAACTCACAAATGTAAGTGCTAATTTAGGTATGATAGAACTTTTTTACATTATACAGGAGGTCCTCAACTTTTATACATTCTACTTTTGTACACTTCACTACTTCCTATGAGAGCAATAGAAAAAGACAGCATGCTGCATAAATTTTTATCAAGAAAAGAAAAGTACAATTCAACTATATCCTGATAAATTTATAAAGAAAATACCAGATATTAATCAATGAAGTGTTATTTATGTATATGCTAATACACCTCATTAAAATATAAATATTTTAAAGACACCTTTTGATGCTTTTTTTATATTGCTCTACTTTCATACATTTCAATTTTTATACATGTTTCAGGAAACAATTAGGTATAAAAGTTGATGACCACCTATACTAGTGAAATAGGAAAAAAAAAATTCTAAAGCTAATTTCTTTATTTCAAAAATAATTTAATTATTTTAAAAAAGTATATTTTTAAACCTTTCTAAGAAAATTTCAGGTTATTTGGAGTGTCATTTATCAAATTTTTATTGATTACAAAGTTCTCAAAAAAGCATTTGCTTATAGCAGAATTATTAATGAATTCTACAATGTACAAAAGTCAAATGACAGAACTCAAATTGTATAAAATGGTAATAGTTTTTTTACAATTTATTTGTAATACAGAAAAAGTATTAGAAGTATTTTTTTTTTTGTTTCAAGAGTGTTTTCATTATTTTCAAAGTGCTTTTATTTAATAAATATAAAATATATTTTTATAATTATATTATGTTTTTAAAAGAATTTAAATTTGCATCATGGGAAACAAGGGAAAAAATGCATTATTCTAAACAGCATAGAAAGATATATTTTTTGAAAAAATAAATTTGTCTATATTCTTTTTCTTATTTTACTTGACATTTAAAGTTAACTTTAATAAAAAATGTGTTTAGTTAAAAAACTAATGATACTTACACATAATCCCGTAACTGTAAGTTTGCCAGGTTTTTTTTTAAATTATCTCTTTTCAGGGGCATCAAAGTATTTATGGTCTTTTCTCAAAATTATTTTACCAAACATGCGTTACTTATTAAGTTTAAAAAATATTAAGACCATTATAAATTCCTATTACCTTAAAAAATACTAATAAATCTCTTATAAATTCCATTCACAAGATTTAATTATTTATTTTTTTAATATAGATTATAACATAGAAATGGTAGCACATTGCACATTTTATTGTTATTTTTTGTGTTTAGCATAAGATTGTCAATGAATAAATTTGTTATTTATTTTTTTTTGTAACATTTTCCAAAATGATTAAAATTTGGGATCCTCCATTGACAGAAAAATGTGCACCAGGAATTGCATGATCACCCTTGGATTCTTATTTAGCAGAATTTATGTTTCGGTGACTGTATGAAGAAAAAGTTACATTTGTGGCATTGTTTTAGACTATTAGAATTTTCTGTTCACTAACATGAATAACCCATATTGATTACTTTATTTCCCCACATTTTTTTTTGTTTACTGCATTTTGAATTACATTAAATTTTATTTAATTACAATCAATTCTCATACTTTAATGTAATTTCTTGTATTTTTAGAATAATATTTAAAAAATAAATAAAAGGAAATAATCAATACACCAGCTTCTAGTCAGCCATATTGTAGGTCCTGGAAAATGGATAATTGAAGAAAAATCCTGACAAGCTTCTGGTTTTGGGATTATATATAAGTATCAAATTCATAGAAATCAGTCAACACTTAGACAATCCCAATATCAATAATAATCAACAATCTCAATCTGTTGTCAAGGCAATCTCCTTTTAAGTATCAAAGTAACTTTGTTTTGTCACAACTTCTACACAACCTAAAGACAACATATGGGAATTGTTTAATTTTGAAAAATTAGCCTCAATTTAGTTAGTTTCTTTTTCTTGACATGATTAACATCAAATATAGTATACATTTTGTTTTTATAATTGTATGACATTTTACAATTATTTAAACTTATGTTTCAAGGAATGTAATTTTTGTTATTCCAGTAAAAACAGAATGGTAACCTTTTTAAATTTCTCAAATTAATTTCATTGTTTAATATATTTTTATTGTTATAATAATTAAATTAAAACAATTATTTTAATATAAATTCTATTTAAACTGAACATCCTATATATAAAAAATTAACTATAAAAAACTTTTATCTTAATCATGTTAAACCTACCATTAAAAAGTTATCAAGTTATATTGTTTTCTAGCAATATAAAAAGTTTTCATTTGCTACAATAAAACTTTTTAAAAGAAGGAGAATGTTGAAAATATTTTTTCCTAAATCAGCTCATATGAATACTACAAACAACTTGTTAATAATAACACATACAAATAAACAGCACAGTTAGTAATTACACAATGTTTCAAGTAGTATTATTCTCCACTCTTCTTCAGGTGTTGCTGGCCTGACCAAATGACAATATTAGCCTAGGAGTCACTCAGTTGGTTAGAGTGTTATCTTAAAATTTGATATTTGAGAATCTAAAGATGTAAGTTTGAGTCTTATGCTAATATTGTCACTGATCAGGCCAGCAATACATGAACAAGAGTGGATAATAATACTACTCAAAACATTGTGTAATTACTAATCTGTGTTATCTATTTGTGTATTATTACTAACAAGTTGTTTGTATTCAGGAAAGCTCATATAAAGTTTGTATTACTTTTTAAAAATAAAATTTGATGAACAAGGTGATGGGAAGAGAATTATTACATTTTATTTATAGATTTTTATGTAAAAACTATATATGGAATGTATGTATGTATAATATACATATTTTTAGTACTTGCTTAAATTTTTAGCAGCATATAAAGTTTAAAGTTAAGAATTTTTATAAATAAAAGTGAATAAAAAGTATTTGTGAATTATTTTTATTTTGGCAATATTACTAATTTGAAATTTTGAGGAACCAAGAATATCTTATTAATGTTATTATTATACCTGTAGTTTATTATTGCTTCACACTCTTTTAATGAAGTTTAATGATATGCCTTGCATTGTGATTCCATCAATGATTCACTTCCGATAAAACAATGTTTATTAAAAAGATATTAATCTTAGTTTTCATACTATGTTCATAATGCAGATTTAGACATATCAAGGATTATAATTTATGTTTAGTAGAAACTATAAAATTTCCTCCTAATGTATATTCATCCTGTCAACTTAAATCTATATCTATTTCTATGCATGAATTGTTTCACAAGTGAATAAACTATCCAAATTTTTGTTGCTTCCTGCTTTTATCTTTATCTTTTTATCATTCAATCATCTTTCATTAGTGTTACGGAGGAATTAAGAACTTGATGTGGTTTAACTCACTGATAGAATTGTAACATTAAGAGTTAAAAGATTTATAGATTGATTTCCAATTGATTGCGGGGGGGGGGCGGCAAATACTTTGTTCAAAGTGAATAAAAGAATTAGCAGTTATCAACCAATTAGTTGGATGCTTGAATATCAGATGATCTGCAAAGTAAATAATCATACAATGATTTTTTTTTTAAATAACGAAATACAATAATTCAGTAAAAATAGCTAGAACTTTAAAAATAAAAATAGTATTATTATTTTTTATAATTAATTATTTTACTGTTCCGGATATTTGAAACTATTTCATTTCTCTTTTTCTAAGTAAACAATTATTTTTATTTCACTATAATCTTTCAAGTCATATATATACAATTAAAATTATTTTTAAATATATACAGTTAATGCACTTTGGGCATATACATGTAATAAAAGCATTTAAGCGTTCTGTGAAGATTGGATTTTTTTTATATATAAATCCATCAGCTTTTTAGTTGGGGGGGGGGGGTATGCTATATAAAGAATGCCTCATGTTTGTTTGTTTTTGTGGAGAATATTTATAATACGTAATAAAAGTTTCACATTCATTTCAATAAAATAAAACTAAGTCAGAAGTTAAAAATAAAAAACTATGGATCTTTGATTATCTTCTTTTTTTATGAAACCTAAGTGTGTATTATATATACATGTAATGTATACACAAACATACTTTTAATAATGTTTTTATAAGTATGGTTTAAACTGGTAAAGTTGATTTAAGCAAATAATTAACTACAGTTTAACAACTGCTTAAAACCAGTTCTGATGTGCCATATAAAAATCAGAATCATGTCATGTAATCCAAATAAGCTATACAAAAACATTTAAATATTTTTGTTTAAACTTTTAAAACAAGTGTTAATAATCTTACAACATTCACCGTCAATTTAATCGACTTTTTCATTAGTAATATATAAATACTAATATACACGTATTCTTAATAAAAGATAGCAATAAATATGTGAGACAAGTATTACTACAATTTTAATATTAAAATAACTGATTTATATCCGTATTAAATGTTTTGCTGGCGGCTGGGTTCATTGACATAATTTTACTGCCAAATAATTATATAGGGTAAGTTCTTGGTCAAGCAGAAAAACATTAAGAAATGGCTAAACTTTTATATGAATTTAGTATAGTATGTATATTTTAATGATGCCAGAAGCACCTTATTTTATGACGAATTTCAAACACCAGAGTACATTAAGGTTTATGATACAGTTGTAAATATAAATTATTAGATTAAATAGTGATAAGGGTGAGGTGTGACAAATAACTGCAAATTACCATAATAATAGATAAAAGTGTATTTATTAATTATAACTGTTCATCTTAGCTTTTCAAAAGAGAAAATAAGCAAAATCACATATACTTCTATAAGGAAGTATAAGCTTTAAATAATTCCTTGAAAGGCAAAGCATCACCGATGCCATTTTACATGTGTTGAATTATGTTAGAAGAATAGAGACTTATACACCAAGTTTATGAAATGACAGTAGGTGAAGATGAGTTATAGGTTTTTTTCTTGCCATTACATAACAACTAGATACCCATTTACTGATCAATTGTTAAATAGCTTGCTGGATCAGCCATTGATGAATACTTGAAAAAAATTAAGAGCTTTCTAGCAAATTTTTATGTTATATATTTAATCTTCTCTAATAATAAATATTATCATAGATTTTATAAGTTTAATACTACATGTGATCTTTGTGGTACTCTGAGTCCTCTATTTTTTGTGTCAGTATGGTATACAAGTTATTATCGTTGCTTAAAATCTTTGATACATCATTTGTTTAACCAATGTCAATGTAATCTATGTTTTGTAGAGAGAAAAAAAAAGCATAAATGCTTCTATTTATATAGTTCAATTTTATGCAAATCAGATTTTTTCTTCATGGCATGTTTATTATTGGCTATAGTACAGAATATAAAAATATTTTTAACAAATATAAATAATTAGTAGACATACCATGACTAACACAACTTGGACATCATATTATGTACTCCCAAAATTATTTACTTATGTCAGTTTGTCTAAGTAGAATCTATAACTACATACAAATGCAGTACATTAATCTGATAATCTTGTTGTCTAAATTTGAATTAATGATTTTGACTGATTAAGAATAATTTAATCTTCATCCATTAAATAAATTTGCTAAAATGTTTTAATGACTCATATAGTAGTGAAAAATTAATTATTAAATGCAAATAATAATTGAAAATCTTAAAAGAAATTTTGTGCATTATTTTATAAAATAAATAAAAGTTTACTGATGAATTTCATTTTCTTTGTTATTTTTGAAATAAAAATTTAAAAAATTTTAAAAGTTGCAAACCTCATCTCAGCTGACTTCCAGTTAAGTTTTTTACTCAACTTTTTTTTTGTGATAAAAAGTTAAAATTAATTAAAAAGTAAAATATAATATGATACTTTTTCAATTAGACATTAATTTTATAAATATTTATTTAAATGTGTGCTTTTTAAAAAAAATTATAAAATATATGTATATATTATTGTATAAGCAAATAGTTTATACTTTGTGGCTAATTATGAATCAAAATATATAAAATGCACTAACACGCACAAGCACACAAAGCTAAACACAAATAAAGAAAATATATATTATTTTAATATCTATTCATTAAATGGCTAAGCGCTTTCAAGGTTCAAGCCCTCATAATCATAGCCATATTACAAAATATAATAAATTGACTCAAGAGTGATGCAAATTTATGCAAATGAAATGATTGCTTGTGTGTGTTAGCACATTTTACATATTTTGATATTATTGTATAGTAGAGTTGGAATAATGGATAATTAGTTTCAGAAGTTTATTCATTATATCATTTGTTTATTGTAGTTTATCCTAAAATACATATATTTATGAGTAATCTATTTCAGGTGCATAGCTCAAACCAAAGTTACTATGTAAAAAAAAACCAGAAAAAATGAAAAATAAAATGCAAAAAATGTGTATAAAATTAACCATTGTACTGATTGTATTATTAGATTTTAATAAAAACTACAATTCATCTTTTAAATGCATAAAATTAACAAACTTTAAAAAATTACCAATTATTGATTTCAGAACTTCCACTTTCTTATGAGAATGACATTTAACAGTAGTCCTATCTGTGATAAGAGCCTCTTCATACTCTATGCCACTATGAAATCCAGATTTATTTTGAATATGCAGAACCAAACTTTTCTGGTAATAATCTCTCCATAATAATAGCACTTTCATTAGAGACTTAGCAAAATATATTTTAAATAATTGCTTGACCTTTTCACTATGATTGCCTAATTGATATTATTACTTGCCATTTTCTATTAATTAATCCATTTAAGCAAAAGTCTCTACTTTTTACATTATAATACAGTGAAACATCTGAAAATTTCTTCTGCTATCTGTACACTTTTTAATTTATATTTTTTCTAAAATGGTGTACATCACTAATTGAGCTATACTGTATTCAGAACTTAAAATCATCATCCATTTTACGGCTTTCTGTTTTAGAAATGATTTTTTCTTATCAATTTTTAAACTATTTATCTGACTCATTATTAAAATTAATATTTATGTATGTTAAAAAAATTAGTTAAGATGAACTAATTGTGCAATAAAAATAAACACAAATAAACTTATGAAATATGATAAAGACGTCCGATACTTTATTCAAAGTTGAAATATTTTGAAATGAGTTATGCACATACTTGCTATTTTACCAAGTAGCACTCATTGTGAAACTTACTATTTTAGTTAGTGGTATTCATAAATTTATTGATTCCATATTTGACATTAAGATTTCTACCATTATTTTTATAACAATTTTTTTTAAAATTAACATTAATCATATTTTAAATTTTGTTGTTATGGATCATGTATAAAATTGTTACAATATACAAACTTAGGAGAATACTTTTTAAAAGATGTCTACCACATTTTTACTATAGAAATTTAATAATTCCATGTTTGGCATACTTAGATTTCTATCATTATTTTCTAACTTTGCTTTGAAATAATTTTTTTTAACAGCAACATTAATCTTCTTAAAAATTATGCTTTTTCCATGGCTAAAATTATTACAGTATATGCATCTTGGAGAATGCATTTAAAAAACATTTAAAAATATAGCAATTCCATGTTTAGCACCTACAATTGTCATTGTCACCATAATTTCATTACAATTTTTTTATATCATCAATCTTTTAACTGATCTTAATTTTTTAAAGCTTCTAGTGGTTAGGAATTAAATTTTCAACTTTTTGTTTGATAAATTTACCTTCATTCTTTGTTATATTTTTAGAAATTTAGAATTATTTGTTAGAAACATATGTTTACAAATGAAAATTATTCTTATAAATATTTCAATTTTGAAAATATATAAAAAACAACCCTTTAATATATAATTAGAACATTAACTTTTTCTCATTAAACAATTAAATTACTATGTTGTTGATAAAAATACTAAATTTAAAAAATTATATGTGTTTTAACTCATTTTCTAAAACCTAAACAAATTATTGTTCAGATTATTTAAGACTAATGAAATTCTATTTAAGATTTAAAACTATACTTTTAATTATTAACCCTATCATCATGTATGTTTTTTTTTACCATTTTTGTTCTCAAATTTTTTTTTAACATACAAAATTATATATATTCTACATGCTAGTTATATAGCTGAAATTCTAACATTTTTAATACAAATTAAAAATATTATAGGTATAAATGAAAATCAGTAAATCATTTGACTTATTAAATTAGATATTTGTACTTAGATCAATAAAATATTTGAGTTAATTAATTATAGATAAATATATAATTGGAATTCTAACACTTTGAAATGTTTGTGCTTATGAAATAAATATTATTTTTCATATAAAATAGAAAATATCAAACAACAAAAGGTATAATAGTATTAAGTATATTATTCGCTGAGCAGTTGAGCACTATGAATCTGATACATTAGTCAAAAGCATATTCTTAAAACAGGCAAAACTCACTATATGTATTGCCACACACAGCAAGCTAGAGTAATCAATGGATGCCAGAAGGCTTGTGCATAAAATCATGTGATGTTTATTGGCTTAAAAGCATGTTCAGTAAATAATTATACTTAATATGATTCTATCTTTTCTTGTTTTATGTTTATAATGTGAATATAAATATTACAGTTTGTGCAAGAAAAGAATCTCTTAATATTTTAGAATTACAGAATGGAAAATATTGTAATATTTCAATATATATATAAATGGAGTACAGGTTATCACTGTATATTATTGTTTTTTTTACTTCTAAAAGTAAATCTTTTCAAATGAAATCTGAATGCAATCAGATTCTTCTTCTAAAAAAATAGTATGTAAATGTTTTGCAAAAATATGTAAGCAAACAATGGAAAAAGTTTTCATTTTTGAAATCTTAACAAAAGCAAAATCATTCTCAAAATGTCTCACAAGCACTTTTGTGCAAAGAGAATAAGAAACTACCCATTAGCGATATTCTTTGATCATTGTCAACCTATATATGGTAGGTTTCTCCATACAATACTTACATGTTGAGATATTTTTAAAATTAATATATCAATGTTATTTTAGTTCCAGTTTTTGTTATCAAATGAATGTAAAATCAGAAAATTCACATTAAAGATAGCTGTGAGTTAAAGCAGAAGCAATCCATAGCACTAATACCTGTTCTGTTTAATTAGCAAAGATGTCACTAAAAAGATTAATCTGTTTTCAAATTCTTGTTTTATGTCTCATGGCCAAAATATTTTTAAAAAGTAATATATTTCATCATTAGTGTAAAAAATGATAAGCTAACTAAATTGATATATCTTATATATTAAAGTATATGCCATTTTTTCCTTCTTTATATGTATTTGCATGTGGTATAACTTATAATTTAGTGATAAAATAAGTTCATTCTACTGTTATTTTATTTAATCTACAAACTTTTGTTATACAAAAATATCATTGTATTTATTATATATATATATATATATATATATTGTAACATAATAATGAAGTAGCTCAAAAGGTCCATTGTAACATATTCATTGTAACATATTAAAGAGAAATTCAATTGTATATTAAAATATCATTGGATTTGTCAAAATCTAAATATTATTAAAATCTCAAATATTCATATATTATATTCATTGTAACATAAATAAACTGGTCAAAAGGATTATAAAAGATTAAATAATTAAGAAACGATTCAAATATGAATATTTGGCTTAATAAACGAAAATAAATTGTAGCTTTTATTTTATATGAAAGAGAAAAGGATTATTTAACCTGAGTAGTGGCTATTAAACAAAGAGACGAAATCAACATTGTAAGTAAATAAACGTGTTCAATAAGTAGTCTTTAGAAATATTAATTCAAACAAGTTGTAAATAAACTTAATGAAACTGATCAGAATTTATTTAAACTTATATTAACATGAGCATAAGCTATATAACAAAAGATCAGATTGAGTTATCAATCATATTAAGGGTCATTGGATTAAATGAAACATATTTCTATAATTAGATTTCTCAAGATATCACAATATCAATAATTATAAACAAATTATTAATAACAACTATTATAACTCAGGTATATGGAAATCAAGTGAGTGAGAACACTAGTAACTCAGAAGTTTCTCAGATATACAGACTGTAGATTTTATCCACTTTCATTTCTTGGTTTGATGTTAAGTGCATGTCTAAGTGAACAACAAGTGAATATGGTTTATCAGGGTGCCACTAGATTATGTGAATCTAGACACAGTTATATCTAATAACCTTTTCACATGTACCGGGTTTGAATCCCTTTTGGTACTTTATTTCTTACAAAATGTATGATTTTGATTTTAGACCCATAACACTGTATGCACTAATATTTAAGTAAACACCTAGGTAACATAAAACATCTTTAAACTGAAGTGGAATTCATTAGACATAAATCATTTTTTAGATCTTAGCATAACAAATGTATTTCAATATTTTTTTATAAGTTTTACTAGCTCATATTACTATTAATTTAGGATGGCAATTCACTCATCCTTGCATGAAATAGATGATGGGATGGTGGTTATAATAATACTAAGAAATCACTAAATACTATGAAATCAATATTTATTTATGGCCTTTAAACATTTAAACAGCTCATTAATTAAAATGTTGATGATGATGATGATAATGATAACGATAATGACAATGGTTTCAACCACAGCTTTAGGACTAAGCCTAAACATAAAACCTAATTTTTATAAAGAAATTCATAATTATTGTTAATCTTAGCATATTTAATCATATCTTAAATGACTAATATTCAACCATTGATGATGAATGATCACACTTGATAAAGACTACTCTTAATGAAATATATATGCCTCGTTTAATAACATAAACTAATATTTATTACTGCAATTCTAACATATACATAAAAATTTCTATATTTACATGAAAATTTATATTAACAATAACAACAATAATCATAATCGACTGTTTTAAAATCATAACATTAAATTTTAAATTCTTCCCCCTTTCCCGTAAATGTATTTCAAAAGTATATTGTATTAAATTGGGTACCCGATTTGTTAAAATGATCCATCCACAAGAAAAGTATTTCATATAAAAAAAAAATATTCACTCATTGGCACACATACCTTATAATCTAACATGTAAGCAGAATGTTTAAAAAAAATGTTAGTATAATTGAAAGAGCAAGTTTTACCGAACAAGTTTTAAATCATTTTCTCCCCCTCCCTTCTACTTCTGAAATGCTATACTTTCTTAAAACAAAATAATTTAATATTTTAACACTGCTTATTACTTCACATTCACTCGCAATTATACACATGTAAAAATATTATTATGTATGTGCGTGTTTTATTCCCATAAAAACCAAAATATTATTTAAAACCAAAATAATAATACAAAAAATTATTTTACACATTAATATTTCATGACTGTAAATTAATAAACAAATAATTTTGATACATTTAAAATCATTTATGAAGCTCAAGGTTATTATTAGTAAGAAATTATTGGTTTTAATCGATCTGAATTGTCTTTAAAAGTTCTTTAAATAAAATATACCACTTTATTGCTAAAAGTTTATTAAGACTCTGATATCATAAAGAAAATAGATATAAAAAGTCATATTACCGATCCTTTGTTTTGTGGTGAACTTCCAAGGGCTCAAACTTATCTTGTATAATGTCTATATTTCTGCAGCTACCATTTCCATTTTACTTTGGAACAATCTCTTTCTTGAGGTGTATAACTATTTGATGATGATGATTCAAATATGGTTATTTGCTTTAGTGGACAATTTAGAAATTCTTATGCCGACTTTAAATTTTTCCATTCAGCATGATTCTCGTCATGGATGAAATACAGCAGTTGTTTTCACATTGTAATTTTTCTGGGGTTCAAACTCAGTTACTGGAACAATTAATTGGATTCGATGATTAATATTTATCAGTAGATTAATTCATCTTTCTGATCTCCTTCGAATGCAGGTGAATGTTTTCTTCCTTCTATTTAAAACATTTTATCTCTCTCAGTCAGTTGAAAGGTGTAGAATATTATTTTTCAGACAAGATATCTTTTCTTTCCTATATGATCTGCGGCTCCGCGACAGTCAGGTAAAAGATGAGACATATATATATTTTTTCTACCCCGTCATTCTTATATTTTCAACATTCAAAACTTGATATAAAAAAAATGATTTAAAAAAAAATTATCTAGCAGAACTACAAATGTTTGTCTGCTTTAGTTTCAATAATTTTTAAAAAGTCTCTCTCACAATATATTATAATAACAATAATCTAATAGCTCAACTGATTTTCCAGACTGCTTTTATATCCAATTTTTGAGTCAACTCACCCAATTAGAGTGATAGTGTGAATTGCTATTTTTGACCAACTCAAAAAATCACACACCTGGTTTTCAGACACTTTTGTCTTAAAAAAAAATAGACTTAATCCTTTTTCCTTTTCACGTATATCTGTAATATCTAAAATTGGAGTTTCTTTCCTTTAATCTTAAGATGAGACAATTTCAAAATTAGAGTTCCCACCAAGCTTAAGCTCCCAAAATGACAAACAATCATTTATAAAAACAAAATTGCTACAAAAATAGATATCTGATTTAACACAAAATTGTAAAAAAAATAATTTGACAGATTTAACCCTTCTTTTTCTTTCAATATTTAATAAATGTAAATTTCTGTATGTAATGTACACACATACTTTATCATTTCAAATCATTCATAAACTGTCATTACAATAATCTAATTGCCAGCTTAGTAATTATAACCCTAATATTTAAAATTAAATCCTTAGCTTTTAAATCACAATTACAATTATAGAAAAGCAAAAATAGAAGTATAGAATAAGATATTAAAATTGATCAAGCATAGGTTAGTTTTAAAGAAAGTTAAAATGTTTTATATTTGAAATATAAAACAATTAAATAACTTTGCCTAGATATGTGTAACTTTGCTTTTTAGCAGAAAAATTTAATATTGAATAGTTTAAATGTGTGTATTACCTTTCTATCAACACACAAACAAATAAAGAATATAATTGTTGACCCACTCTCTTTCTGTCTAAAGCTTTTAGAACTGGATCTTGTAGGGTTTAAAATTGGATGCCTTACAGCTTTCTTTATTGTTATATAAAAATGTGATGATGATTTTGGTTTTACATTTTCTTACATGCACATTACTATAAATTTAGCTAATGACTAAATTGTAATGGCACAACATATATATATATATATATATATATATATATATATTTTTAAAATGTATATTTATCAAGATAAAGAAATGGTACTATTGTAACATATGATGATGATACATAAGATATACTAATGGCTAATGGAAAAGCTAATAGTTAAAAAATAAAATTTAAGAATTTATTACTGAATTTGTGACTTTAAATGTATTAAATAAGAACATGAAAATATTTAGCAACCAAAGTAATATAAAATAAATATGTTCCATATTTTACAATGAAATTAATTATTAACGTGAAGTTAAATCATAAAAATAAATTACATTTTAACAAGTAAAGCAACACAAAAATATTTAATAAAAAAGTCATTAATAAATAGGTGTATTTTATAAAAACTATTCATAAAAAATGAATTTCCAAAAAATAACTCATTTATGGCAAGAAATGTATTAAATAAAAGCATGAAAATTAATCATGTTTTTTCAAGCAATAAGTAAATTTACAACACGCTTAAGATTTGCCCATACATAAATGTTTGGGTCGAAAGGATGGATGGATTCATTCCATCCTTTCTAAAATACTATATCTTGTGTCGGGAAAAGTGAGAGTATTCATTTATAATTTATCTTTAAAATGCATGTGCATTGGCTTAATTGCTAATATCACTATAACAATAAGTGTTTTAAATTAAAACAATTTATATAAAATAAAATATAGGTAGGAAACTAAATACAAATCCATAAGAAATAAAATTCCAAAAAAATATTCTGCTTATAGAAAAAGACAATTAAGAAAGCAAATATAGTCCAGTATTATCAAACCTTCTCAATATTAGAGTGCCAAACAGTGGTCCAATGCCAAATTAGTGAAGTTCGCAGCTGCCTACATGTTGACTTTCTTATGCATTTGGTCGAAAATTTACTTTTCTTAATCACATTATATTTAAGTTCATGTTATAAATATAAAACAAGAAAAGATTATTCACTGAGCATGCTTTCATCTAATCAATCCATCATAGTTCTTCATAGTACTAACCTATTCTGCAGTTTGTAGAACAACTTTAAAACTTATTGGTTTATGAACTGAAGAATAGCTGATTGGTATAAATATAATGGATTAGTCAAAAAGTAATATATTAAATACAATTATACTTTTTTATGTTTCATGTTTATAATGTGAACATAAATATTACACTTTGCATAGAAAAAGAATCTTTTAATTTTTTAGAATTAAAGATACAATATTGAGTGCTCCACAAAGCTAACATATAAAAACAATAAAGTTGGAAAGGAATATTTGAAAATCTTATTTTTTCATTTACTACTTTTAAATTTAGTCTTAAATTGTAAATTTTGGTATATAAAATTCAAAATAACACTTTTTAAAAATTTTAAATTATTCTACATGCAATTTTGATTAAAATGACATATAATAGCAATTGCTCATCATTATTACCACCACCCCCCCCATTTTGTTGTAAAAAAAAGAACAATTCATTAACTCATTTTAAGAAAGATGTGAATCAACTCGAACATGGCTTTAACTTGTTCTAAATCAGGCAGTTTTTATCTTACCATAGTGTATTTAGGCTCATTTTAAAGCTTAAAAAGTACCATAAGATGCTGCTCTCTTTTGAATTATTTTACAAATAAAAAAATCAATAATATCAGCATTCAATTGCTACAACAAGGAGAAAAGGCAAGATGATGATTGGTTGGTTCTCATTATGAATAAAAAAGAGCACCTGTCAATAATTTTCACCACTCCAACTTCTTTGTTTTGAATTTGAAAATGAAAATAAATGTTTTAGAGCATTTTTAAGTATTTTTTTACATATTATAATATATTTTTATAAAATATTCTAAAAATATAATTATTTTAAAAAAATAGTAAGATTTTAGTAAAAGATTCTTTACTTTTACACTAACATAAATTGAGAAAAAAAATCAATGACGTCTGCAATACTTTCTAATTTGTTACAAACTTCTTTTTAGGTCTTCTGCTATCAAATATTTTTATAATTACAAATAGAAATTTATTTTTGAAAAAACTTTTATTCACTTTCATAATCTGACAAATTATTAATATACTTTTTACAAATGAAACTAAAACAAATATAATATTAAAAGATGAATATATTTTACTGCTGTTTCTGTAATTGACCAATCAAAAGTTTAGAGTTTAACTTACTTGACCAAGCAGATTTTGTACAACACAAGGGTTAATTCATTTAAATCCAATTTCTAGATAAAAAAAGATCCTTTTAATATATGTCTCTCTTTTTTTAAAAAAAATAAATATTAGATTATGTAAAAATTTATTTTCAAGTGTTTATTTAAAAATAATATTCATAAAATTGAAAAGGAAATATATTACTATTGTAACAGGATGGGGTATCAGAGTAGTCATCCCTAGAGTGATGGCAATCATCCAATAATTAAATTTATTCAAAAATATTAAAGATTTGAGATACTATTAAGAATATTAAAGTGAGAAGATATTAAGTAATTTTCAGTATCCCAAAATATATAAAAGAAATTTTATCTATTCAAAAAAACATGAGATCATAAAATTTCTCTGAGAGATTAGCCAGTTACTCCTCAGAGCAACTATCATTAACTATAAATCCACCATACATCAACCAGCATTATCAATATAAAAGTAAAAATCAGTATAAGTAATATTCAAGAGAAACCATTTATCATCATGAATGATCCATAATCAAACTATATCAATAGTCAATCTTGTGACTGGATTTGAACAATATAAAATATAAATCAATAATCAATCTGGTGACTGGATTGGAAATGGGTCTCCTGTAGACCAGGTCAACTATTGAACCATTGTCAGTTCGGGACAATTATTTAAGCATTCATTTGGATACACAAACTAAGTGCTCATTCATTAGAAATACACAAAAATAAGAAACAATAATGCTGGGATATTAAAACATGCTCTGGCCAACTATAAACTTAAATTCTAACAAATAATAAATAAAATAAAATGTAGGGCATGGATTTTGAAGTCTGTGCCAAAACGGGACCCTTGTCAATTGAATGCCCTGCACTAAAAATAATCCACATTAATATATTCAGCCATTATACTCAAATTGACCTTTGAGAACACAAGCTCTACAACTGTTATAATGCCCAAGAGATGATGATTTAATACAATTTTAATAATTAAATTCAAGTTTATTAATAACAGTCAACCAAAAATGATATTAAGGTCTCTAGAATATGGCTATACAAATATATCTTCTGATTTTCATTAACATATAATAAAAAAAGTTATCAGATTGTGATTTGCATGATTAATATACAATATTCATATAACAAAGTCAAGTTATTATTATAATTTACATATCTGTTCCATTAGGTTTACCTAAAGGCCATTCATCACACAAGCATGTGATTTGATACAAAATGAAGATGTTTGAATTGATATTTAATTTTAAAAAATGATTAAATTTTACATATATATCCTATTTGACCCTCAATGATATATATGCACACAGAGTGCACTACAATTTAGAAATGGACATATTTGAATTGATATTTAATAATAAAAATGATTACATTTTACATATATGTCCTAATAGGTTTATTCAAAACCCATATATATAATCTGCACATACATGTTCAGTAGAATAATTGATTAATTATATAAATGAATTTCATTTTCTATCATATTTGATAATAGTAAAAACTCATTTTTCTTTTTATAGGACAAGATTTAATATATATGTGTGTGCATTAGACATTTATGCAAACACTAATGTTTACATATTTTAGTTTGACACAATAATAAAAGTTATTAAAATATATTTTTCATACAAATGCATCCATGTAATGTGTATAAATAAAACTATAGATGATATAAATTAATTATAAACCCTTTCATAAAGAGTTTTTTTTTTCATAAAAAAAAATAGTATTTTTTTTTTCTTTTTCAGGTAATTGTTTTGATTGATTAATTATCGATGGGATTTTGAATTTAAAATGTCTTTCTTTTCTTTTTTCTAGTCTAAAAGCCTTTTTTGAAATGTTTTTTTCTTTTAAAACATAAATTTTAAAATAATATTGTTCTATATATGTCACATGATCACAAGGTGACTTTCAAATATAAGGTTTTTTTAAATTTAAAATATAAGTTTAAAAAATGTCTTTTTAATGAATATTAACTCATTTTTAGACAGTCATGGTTAAAAACATGATGGACTTTGATGGACTTTCCATCGTTCAAATCCTGGCAATTTTAGATGAAAAATAAAGATTTTTACGTGAATCAAGAGATTATACAAAGTTCCGTAAGATGCTGCCCTCTCGTGAATTATTTTACAAGTAAAAAATCAATAAACCTGTCAGTTAAGGTTAAACAAAAAAGGGAGGTGGACTTATCTGGACTTATCTTAGATCTGATTGGCTAATAAATTTTGACAACAAAGAAAATCTCTTGTCAATAACGAAATCACTCCAATTTCTTTTGTTTTATTTCGAAAGTGATAAATGAATGTTTTAGACTATTCTAAAAGGTTTTTTTTGACATATTATAAATTATTTTGAGAAAATATGCTAAAAAATAAAATTATTTTTAGAAAAATAGTTAAGAGTTTAGCAAAAATTATTTATTTTAAGAACTGTAAAAAAATAACACGTCACAAAATGTCAGCAACACTTTTTATTGGTGAATAACGTTCATTTAAAGATTTGCGTTATTGAATTTTTTAAAAATTATAAACAAATATTTATTTTTGAAAAAACTTTCATTAACTTTCATAACATGACAAATTATTAATATACTTTTTACAAATGAAATTAAAGTGAATATCATATTAAAAGATAAATATATTTTGACAATAGAGTTTCTCACTTGGCCAATTAAATGTTTAAAGGTTTTTCCTCACCCAGCCAATAAAATAATCAGTAATAAAGTGGTTAAAATAACTTCTTTACAATATATATAAAATCATCTATATCCCTTCTTTTATATGTGGGTCTCAAACAAATTATTCATTTGTTTTATTTTAAGTTATTAAGTTATAAATTTAAAAGTCATTTTAAGAATTTTAAATAAACTCATCAGCTGTATATACATTTATCTGTGCTTCTCTGCCTTTAGATACATCAGCATACATATAATTACTTCTTCAGAAATTGATGGTTTCTCTTGATGGAGACCAGTCCAGATAATTGTCAGCATCAGGAAAATACAATCAGGTATGAGTTCCTTATTGTCTATGATTTGATGAGCTTCAGGCCAGAAAACTGTTTTGTCCACATTTAAGGCTATGAATTTCAACACAAAGAAATGGGTCATATTCCTCCATGTAAATTTAAACTCCACCATTGAACTGTAGACAGATGCTTCCTTGCATTTTTACATCCTCATGATAGC
Source organism: Epiperipatus broadwayi (assembly GCA_028023455.1). Taxonomy (NCBI): domain Eukaryota; kingdom Metazoa; phylum Onychophora; class Udeonychophora; order Euonychophora; family Peripatidae; genus Epiperipatus; species Epiperipatus broadwayi. Next base: position 13,701,899 of record JAQFVV010000001.1, read on the forward strand.
TCTGTATATCTCTGGGAACCAGCTCCGCAGTCAGCTACTCTGCTAGTTACCAATTATTGCAGTTAACTACTTTACAAAAATTTTTACTTTCCAAACTGAACTGATATTTTTTATCAGCTTTATTTGTAAGAGTATGGTATTGGATTGGGGAGGTGACAAAAACACTAAACTAAAAAAGATCATGAATCCTTTCAAAAGCAAGTTTGAAATTTTACCAAAGGTGTTATCCACATGTTTTTACTCTTTTCAAATCACTTTTAATTAAAATCTACTTTTTGAAATTTTTAATCTACAAAGATTTTTAAAAATAGATAAAAGAAATGTATAAAGCATTATTTCAAAAACAAATCATGCTTGTTTTTAAATTCAAAATCAGAATTACAAATAATACAATATTAATATTTGTTCAGACCTTTTTAAAATGTTTATTTCATAATGAAATTTTATTTTATTCCAGGAAATGTAGAAAAATATTTATTTCTACTTTTCCTTTACTTTATATATATATATATGCACACACAATTATGTTAATGTGTGCCATGTAAACCAATCGGTTACATTATATATATATGTTGTGTGTATATATATATATAGACATTTTTTTATAAACTAATATTAAGAAATGTAATTTTATTAATATTCTATTGAAAAACTTAATTTCATTTTTATAATTAAAATTAGTTTTATTTTCTGAAGAATAAAATTGAAAGAATTTATAGAGACAATTCATTTCTATAACATATAAAAATGTAATTTTTATTATTGTGCATAACATGAAAGTGTCTTCAATTCACTTTAAAATCTCCATATATAAATTCCTTCTATATATTTTTTATTTTTCTATTATTACTAAAAGACAAATTTGCTTCATTTAGTTTTCAAAACACTAGAGAAATAATGCCAGTTGTGACACTATTAAATTAAAAAATGTATGATTTTTTTTCTGGTATACATTTCTTGAGATGTATGTATTTCATATTTTCCCTATAGGAATTGTTTTATGGAATTTCATTGCTTCACTACAATGCTTTTCTATAGTTACTATTTGTATTATCATGCTTGTCAAAATGTAGACTAATTTCATGCTTTTATTTAATATGGTTTTTGCTATATATTGATTACTTTTTGAACAAGATTTTTGATTGATTTATATTCATTCTCATACCTGAATTTTATTTCTTATGGATTGCCTTCACTTAACACATTTATTCCTTTGAATTACTTTGTGCTTGTAAAACATAATTTATTTTCATTCTTTCATTTAATTTGTTCTGATCAATTAGTTTCATTGTAAAATATAATATAATACCTGTTAATTTTATAATGTTTTGATTACTGAATAAATTATTTTCATGCATTTATTTAATACACTTTTTTTGCTATAAATTCAATAATAAACACATCCCCTTTTTTAATGATTATTTTTTTTTAATCATTGATATTCTTTCTAATAATACATGTGCTGTAATAGCAGTAAAATTTTTTGTTTTAAATAAAGAATCTGGTGGTTGTGAACATTTATAACACACTCTTATAGTTTTGTCTGGATATTGGTATCATATTTACATTTTAAAAAAATGTTGTTCTACTAATAATAAATATGAATTTCTATATAAAAAAAATAGCATGTGAGTTATTAAATGTGGTTTTCTGTGGTGAAAATTTGTTTTGAAATTCTCACATATCATTATGATGTTGTGATTGTTGCAAATATTATAGCTGGAAACAAGATGTATACCAACAAACATTGGGAATTTTAGTTAGTTAATAATAGATATAAGAAACATTTATAATGAAAGCTTTTACTAAAAACCAAGAAAGTAATTGTTTCTTCAATCACAATTGAGATTTTTATATTTAATTTGAAATAAAACTGTGGAAATCCAGAAATTAATTAAGTAATCTTGTAACTTAATTAATTTATGCCCCTCCTCCATGCTTTTATTTTAAGTTAAATATAAAAATTCCAATTGTGATTGAAGAAAGAATTATTTTTTTGATTTTTAATTCCCATAGTAATAATATATGCAAGCGCTGGGTGAAGAAGCTGTTAATGGTAAGAAAACAATCAAAGTAAATTAATGTAGGCCAAGCGCTTTCGCGATTTTGTCCCTCATAATCATAGCTAAAATAGATTTTAAATCGTTGTTGTGACAAATAAAAGCTAATTATAACATACACCAAATCTTTTAAAATCTTGTTATTTATTTTTTTGCCACCAAAATGAAATATATATTAAAATAGATTTCCAACGTTTCGACTATTTCTTTATTTTTTTCTTAATTTTTTTTTTTTTCTATAGTCTTTTTCAAGGAACTAAAAATATATAAAAAGGAGAAAAAAAAATTCATAAAAATTTTTAAAACAAACAAAAATAAAAATCCTGTCACATATACATACTATTTTGGAAAATATATTCTTTACTTACTATGATTTCTTTTCCCAACAGCTTCCAACTTTACATTTTGCCTAAATGAACATTTTATTGTTACAAAATATAGTTAGATGATGTTTTTTTTTTATCAAAATTAATATGTTAATTGAAGATAAGATAATAAAAAACTATATTTTGTAACAATAAAATGTTCATTTAGGCAAAATGTAAAGTTGGAAGCTGTTGGGAAAAGAAATCATAGTAAGTAAAGAATATATTTTCCAAAATAGTATGTATATGTGACAGGATTTTTATTTTTGTTTGTTTTAAAAATTTTTATGAATTTTTTTTCTCCTTTTTATATATTTTTAGTTCCTTGAAAAAGACTATAGAAAGAAAAAAAAAAATTAAGAAAAAAATAAAGAAATAGTCGAAACGTTGGAAATCTATTTTAATATATATTTCATTTTGGTGGCAAAAAAATAAAAAACAAGTTTTTAAAAGATTTGGTGTATGTTATAATTATTTTTTAAAAGTATTTTGACCACTTTTAATAAAGAATCTAAGGTGAAAGAGTTTATTTTTATTTATTTTTACAAATAAAAGCATTCATTATAAATAATTTTTATATCTATTATTTTAAATTTTTTAGCATTTTTATTCCAAAGTCATCTTAATGTTTGGTATTAAAATCATGCATATTAAATAAAGATCATTTACAGTGTACATTTCTATACTTCAAAAAAATATTTTTAAAAAGTTAACTTTTAGAATACAAAGAAAAAAAATATTACTTCTTAAAAAGATGAAATTTTGCAATCAAAGATTTGTTTTTATTAGAGTTTTAAATTATCCCTAAAGTATTACCAAATTTACCACTTTCTTTATTTTGCTGAAATATCTTATATAAATGCAATTTATCCACTACTTTGAGCACTTTTTAGTAAAAAACCTTTTATTATACCTATATGCATACACAGTCTTACATTTTGACTGTCAATGCAGTTTTTTTCACAGCTATTATATAATGAACAACATAAAATAAAATACACAACTATATAAATAATACTATAAAAATGTAAACAATAAAATTAATAAAAAAAAACACAAAATATATATCAAAGCATAATGAAAGTGAAATAAATATAATCATACCCAAATAAAATAATTCAATTAATATAAAATAAACAATATAAAATAAATTAGACATGTGTATTCCTGATTGTATATATACTATAATAGTTGTTCATAAATATGTATGTATACAGTCAGGAATACACATGTCTAATTTATTTTATATTTATATTGTTTATTTTATTTTATATTAACTGGATTATTTTATTTGGGTTTGATTATATTTATTTCAGTTTTATTATGCTTTGTTATATATATATATATATTATTAATTTTACTGTATACATTTTTATGGTATTATTTATATAGTTAAGTATTTTATTTTATGTTATTCATTATATCATAGCTCTGAAGAAGACTGCAGGACAGTCAAAATGTAAGATTGTGTATGCATGTAGGTACATTAAAAGGTTTTTGCTAAAAAGTGTCCAAAGTAGTGGATAAATTGCATTTATATCACTAAAATATTTTTTTTACTAAATACTATATATATCATCCACTTCCATGCATCACTGAAAATGTAGCAGTCTGCTTAGTATTTGAAAATAAAGTACACAGATTAAAAATTATTTACAATATAATTTATTTGAAAAGCACTTAAAAATAAGATACTTTTTAAAGTAAAGTTTTTTAATATATATATATCACACCATTGCATGCATTATTGACAACTTATGGAAGTGATATGGATATATTTTAAATTTGATATTAAAATATTTGTAATTTCATCTGTCCACTCCTTTGGATTTATAAATCTAGGTAACCTATATTTTAGTGTCATATTGAATTGCCAGTGATTTATAAAAAAAATGTATCAAATTTCAATAAATTATATTGAATATAAATATACTAAATCTTGATTTTAAAATTTTATTCCAACTTAAATAAAAATGTTTACAAATTAACAAACAACAATCAGAGATTGTAACTTATATAAAAGCATTTAAAAAAATGGTAAAACAGATCATCTACATCAAGGTTATAAAGTAGTTTAGTAACAGAAAAATTATCACTGTTTCTTTATTGTGTGCTGTGTAACAGTAGGAGAAAAATATGTGTTTCCTTAAAAACTTAATAGACTTTAAGACAAATGACTCAATGATGAAATTAATCCAGAAATCTTTAAAATGATTTCTATTTTAATTTTGCACTTTCTATCACAATTTCATAATTTTTTTAAATTTTATAAACCATTGTCTTAAAGCTTTACTTTTCAATTTCAAATTCATTTTTAAGCTCTGTAAATGTTTTATTTCAGCTATATATCTATAACTCTGGAAAAAAGTATCATTTAATTCTCAGGACACCAATTAATTATTATTATTTTGTTGGCAAAAAAAGATCTTTGAGGAGATCATGTGAAAGATCTTAGATATCACAGTCATCTGATAAATCAGATTACTAAAAATATCCAGAATTCTGAAATATATTTAGATAGGCTTCATGATATAGTAATAACATAGCTTCTTGTTAAACCTATCATTTGGATCTGAATTCATGCTAAATAAAATTTTGAAAAATTTTCAAATGCTATCAGGCTTAAAATATTTTACTAGATAACCATCAAAACCAACACATTTAACTATCTAATATTGAACAATAAATATGTATCAAGCTATTCTTGGTTCGAGGATAAAACTAGAATGGAAAATTGCTCAAACCTTCACTCCCAGCAATTGATAAGTTTGATGAGTAATATAATACCTTCTCTTCACTGTTCCTCTGTGAGATGCTGTTAAAGAAACTTTTTCCCTGCAATGAGTCCATTTTATCGCTATTTTGCCTATCTATTTATCTATCTATCTATCTATCTATCTATCTATCTATCTATCTATCTATCTATCTATCTATCTATCTATCTATCTATCTATCTATCTATCTATCTATCTATCTATCTATCTATCTATCTATCTATCTATCTATCTATCTATCTATCTATCTATCTATCTATCTATCTATCTATCTATCTATCTATCTATCTATCTATCTATCTATCTATCTATCTATCTATCTATCTATCTATCTATCTATCTATCTATCTATCTATCTATCTATCTATCTATCTATCTATCTATCTATCTATCTATCTATCTATCTGTTGGTATGTCTTATCTATCTATCTATTTATCTATCAAGTATATCTCTATCCATCTATCTATTCATCCATCCATATATCTGTCTGTTAATTCAAATAATTTCACAGATAAAGATATACGGAATTCTTTTCTAAATAATCATTAAAAATTGTATATATGTATTTATGCATGATCATAATTTAGTTTTTGCCAACATGTACGATACATGTGTTTAATATTCCAATTGGTGTTTTGAGTATTTGGTATTTCAAATCATTCATTATACAGTATTAGAGAAGTCAATAAAGGCTAAGTGTAGACAGTAAACAGTTTTTCTTCATATTCTGTACTTATCTGAATGATAATTAGTTAACCAGAAACTAGTCGTGGAAGTCTGCAATACTGATTTATTGTCTAGACTTAAAAATAGACTACAAGAAAAAATTGATATTGATTCTGTAATTATATATCTATCAATTCTAACAATCTGAAAAACATCAATTTTATGGATATAAATAATAAAACTTATTTGTATAGCTCTGCCATCATTTCCATCACTATTATTCTATTGTAACATAAAAGTCTCTCAGTTTAATCCAGTTTCTTTGATCTATAGTTTTATTTTTTTTTGTCATTTCATCAAACTTTTTATCCACCATCTCATATGTGGTCCATTTCTAGTGTTTTTATAATTTTTTGGGATTCAGTTTAAATTTCAATTGTGTATCTATTATCTCTTCTAGTTGTATTCTAGTTCAACTCTATTTAGACCTCTTAATTCTTCCAATGTTTGATATCTCTTTATTACTAGCACATCCCTTCATATTTCATTATGTAGTTTGAAATCTCTGTGTATAAAGTCTCAGAGTCCTAAGTAAGTATTAATAAAACACATTTATTAAAAGCCTTCCATTTCAATCACAAAAGCATATATTTTTTTCTAATATTATTTATTAAAAAAAAAGATGACATTATGAAATGGGTAGAAGACTTTTATCAAGAATTATATAGTAATAAAGAAGAAGTATCTCCTATTTCTATTACATCTTCTGAATTGTCCAGAAACATGAAATTAAATGTATGAAGAAAGGAAAGACTCCAGGTAATGATGGAATTATAGTTGATATATTAAAAGAAGCAGGTGAAGAAATAAAATTTTATTTAGCAAAGTTATATACCAAATGTCTAAATGATAAAGATGTACTGGATGATTGAAAGAATGCACTAATAATATTTAATATTTAAAAAAGGTGATAAAGAAGATATTAGAAATTACAGACCTATCAGCCTTTTATCAGTTTTATACAAAAATTTTACCAAGATAATTACAACTTGTCTACAAAGAACATTGGATTTCCACCAACCAAGGGAACAAGCTGGATTTGAAAATGGTTTTAGTACAGTAGATCATATCCAGGTATTGAGAAAAGTTATAGAAAGAACAAATGAATATGAGTTGCCATTATGCTTTGAATTTATAGATTATGAAAAGGCATTTGATTCTATAAACATTTCTTCAGTGATTAAAGCATTGGATCATCAAGGTATAGATCCAGGATATAGTCATATTTTAAAGAATATTTATAAAAATACAACAGCAGCAATTAGATTACATAATGATACTGGGAAAGTCAACATTGAGAAAGGTGTAAGACAAAATGACTCTATATCTCCAAAACTTTTTACAGCAGTGTTGCAAGAAGTATTTTGTGGATTAAAATGGGAAACTAAAGGAGTGAAAGTAAATGGAGATTATTTAAGTCAATTATATTTTGCAGATGATAGTTATTTTTGCAAATAATGCTTCAAAGCTGCAGGAAATGTTGCTGGAGTTATCAGAAGAAAGTAGGAAAGTAGGACTAAAGATAAATATTAAAAAGACTAAAGTAATGTTTAATTGATTTGCTCAAAATATGAAAATAAGGATTGATTATGATGAATTAGAAGTTAACAGTTACAAATACCTTGTTCAGATTATTAATACAGATGGAAACTTAATGAATGAAATTAATCATAGAATTAAACTTGGTTGGAGTGCTTTTGGTAGAAATAACTTGATACTAGAAGGAAATATGCCTATGTGTTTGAAAAGAAAGGTTTTTAACAAATGTGTTTTACCAGTTCTTACTTATGAATCTGAGACTTAGACACTTGATAAAAGAGCAATTCAGAGACTCTAGACCACTCAAAGAAGTATGAAGAGATGCATGTTGAAAGTAACAAGAAGAGATTGAAAATGCAATGTATGGGTAAGAGAACAAACAGGTGTTACTGACCTCATTGAAAAAATTAAAAGATTGAAGTGGAGTTGGGCTGGACATATTGCTAGAAGATATGATAATAGATGGACAATTGAAATCTTAAACTTGTTTCCAAGAGATTGTAAAAGACCCAGAAAGAGACCACATGTGAGATGGATGGATGAAATAAGAAAGTGTGCAGGGGTGATGTGGAGAAGAGAAGCTAAATATTGGAAAAGATGGATTAAACTTGGAGAGACCTTCATCCTGCAGTGGATTGATAATGGTTGATGATGATGATGATGACCAAGACTTTTATTGTTGTTAATTTTTTTAAATTAATTTCTATCAATCTTTCTTTCTTAGGAAAGGCATTAAATATTGCCTTAATTTTTGGTTTTTTGAAGGCAGTATTAACATATGCAAATTCACTTTTTTTTAAATTTATAATCATATTAGACAAAAAACAAAATTTGGCTTTCATTTTCTAGAGGAGTTTTAAAATCATCAATCCAGTTTGCAAATGGTGATTGAAGGAAGAATTTGATAAGAATCTTCTGGTTATAGATCTGTAATGATGTTTTACTTAGTTACTTTTTATTATAGACTCTGTCATGTAGAGAAGATAACCCCAACCAATATCTCAATTAAGACAATAAGGCATCTGACATGGAAGATCATGGTGTCTTCTTATTCCTAAAGTCAAAAGTACAAGTCAGTAAACTTCTGGCTGATGTATGTTAGCAAACAGTTCATGCATGTTCATTGGTCAAATGAATAATCAAAAAATAATAAAGCTGCAATGCACAGAATGATATGAGGAAATTGCACTGCTTAGTTTCTTTGAGACCTTGGAAGGGAAGTAAAGAATTTCCTTTCAATTAACGGCAACCTTTTTTTGCAGCTCTATAATATATATGTAGTATACGCATTTAAATCATAATTTATATAGAATTATATATAGTTTTTGTCTGAAGGCAAACTGAGCTTGTTAGGCAATAGAATATTATAATCAAATTACAAAATTTCATCTTTATTAGTGTTAGTTTATCATTGACCACTGTCCTCTGAAGACAATTTTTTTAATATCTCAATATTTTAATTATTTTTAAACTTTGATGAGCTTTTTACATCATTTAGATGTATATATAAATAAAAAATATAAAACATATGAGAAAAACTTTTGAACAATATGTCATATATTCATGACTCATAAAAATAAAAGTTAAAATCAAGATATTTAAAACAAACTTTGTTACATATTTAATAAAACTATATTAATAATAGATATATACTACTGTTTTTAAACATTGGCTTAAGAAAAGTTAATTATTTATCCAGAATAACTCAAAATCTGTATGTAAACACACTCTCTATTTTTTCTTTTTGGCAATAATCATTAATTTCACTCCTTATAAAACATTTCAGAGAGTATAACAGCAATATCATGAAAAATATTCACATATATAAAAGACAAATGTTTATTTGATTTTACTTAACAATCTTTGAGCTTTTAATGGAAGGATACAGAAAATATTTTAGCATTTGCAATTAAATAACTGAATGTCCTCTTTTAATATCTATTCATTAAATTGTCATAATCAACGATGAACAATAAAATGATTTTATGTGCATATCAAACTAATTTAATTACAAAACACTGATCTGCCAATCAGGAGACGTATTTGATCTGTTCTGATTATACAATTTTATGGTTCTTTATCATCATGCAACTAGAAATATGCATTGTAGTATATAATACATATGATAAAGAAAAAAATATGGTTGTATTATCAGTTATATGTTTAAAAATAAATTTATTAGACACTACACTAACAGAAAAAATATTGGTGACTCATATTCATCATCATTGTGATAATTTACTTATTCTTTTCAATAAAATAAAATAATTGCATAGTCAAATAATGGAAGGTTAAGTGAAATTTTAAAAATAAATAACAGATTAAACTTAACAATGTTATTCCATTGATGTTCATCAGCTGAAAATCAGTATAGGAACTTTGAACTCCTAATTTTACCACAGTCATTACCATGATAAGTCAAAAAAACACTTAAAAAGATTTAAACAACTAATCACATTTATGTTTGCAAACTACATAAAAGATAAAGTCAAAAAACAATCATAAATTGAAAATATATCAGAAAAGCTTTAAAAATGTCCTAATAAGTAGATAATAATATCACATTTAACATTTCATTAACATAATAATAAACTAACAATTTGATTCCTGAAAAACAAAAATCAAGTTATCTAATTTATAACATTTCAGAAGTTCATGTAGTTAAAAATATTTTTGAGTACAAGGTTTATCAGTTGTTATTGGAGATTCAAAATATATTGCATATATTGCTCCAAAATTTAATATAAAATAGAAAACTATAAAACATCAAAGCTGTAAGTATGATTGTATAGGTCAGTCATAGATATTGAAGAGATGCGAAAACTTTCAATAGAGCAAAATAGACACTTAAAAAATAATTCCTAATGTAGTGTATGTGTACAAACACTTCCTTTTTTGATTTTTCTATGTATGTGGTTATTCATTATTATTATAGTATCAATATTTCATTGAGAGTATAGAAACATCAACTGCTACTGAGCTATTTATACCATCTAGACGATGGCAGTTGGGATCAAATTGGAACATTAATGATGTAATAATAATAAACAAACTCACATACCACATAATTCAAAAAGGATATTTAAATCTTTTGCCATTGAAACTATTTATTTTAACATTTGTTATATTATCTACTTATAAAATTTATTATGCCAATAATAATTATATAAATATTAAACTATAGCTATCTTATATAAATGTAATTTATCCACTACTTTGAACACTTTTTAAAAATCTTTCATTGTACCTATGTGTATACGCAATCTTATGTTTTGACTGTCCTGCAGTTTTCTTACAGTAAAAACATAAGATTGTGTATGCATATAGATAAAATTAAAATAAATGTTGCTCCGAAGAAGACTGCAGGACAGTTGAAATATAAGAATGTGTATGCATATAGGTACAATAAAAGATTTTTTCTAAAAAGTGGTCAAGTATTGGATAAATTACATTTATATAAGATATTACAGCAAAATAAAGGAAGTGGTGAATTTGGTAATATTTTTATAGCTATCTTATGATCTGTTCAGCAACCCTAATTCAATACAATGTATGTTATACTTTTTCTTCTTTTAAAAGTAAAATATACAAATTGCCATTGCTATTTGTAATATTTTATTTCTGTGACCAAATATGTGTAAAAGTATGATATTTTCACCACTATTGATAAAATTTGTATCTCATGAAAATCTTTTTTTTTTAAACTTTACATGTTAGAGAATAAAATACTGATCTAAACAACTATGATTGACTCTTTACATTCTAATTAATAATAGTGCGATAGTAATTATTAATTCTTGTTGGATAGCTAGTTTGACTGGCCAAAAGCACATGTTGTTTGATTTGATTACATTTTCAAATTTTACCTACCTGAATTCAAACATGGCCATGGACTTTATAGACAAATGATCTGCCACAATACATAACAAGTTCTTTTAAAATTAATATTGGTGTAGTAAATTTTAGAATCTCAATTTCAATTTTGTTTTATTACATATATAAACATACATACAAAAAACCAATTTCTACAAATTTAAATATTTTAAAGAAAATCTCTATTAAAGCTGAATCACGTACGTTCTTAAACAAACAATATGAGTTGAACGTCAGAGTTAACTTTTTATAATTTATTATACATAGTAAAAAGTTTATTTTATATATAACTTTGTGAATAATAAAAATAGTATTCTTGGCAATGAATATAATCTATTATGAAAATACACAATTTACAAAACTATATATCTTTTTTCTATTATTAGTGACGTAATTTGTGATAAGTATTTATTTTGAAGATAATTATAATGATAAAATTTTAAGTCATACAAAGTTAAAGTGTACTTAATACAATAAAAATATAATCTATTCTTCATTAATAAATAAATGTGTTTTACTACCATCTATTTTTATTAGTAATCACGTTTATTATAAATTATATTTGCTATACATTTTATACAAATTTGCAACACATTATTTTTTGTTTGGATAGATATTATTGCATCCAGAGAAAATAATAATGATAAAATGCTATCTTCATTTTAATAACATAAAGACTTCATTATTTTATGATATAGCTCTAAATTTGAGATGTTAAAGTAAGTTGAAGAATAGCAAATAATTTTGTTATTCTTAGTACTTTAGGACCTAGTTATCCCAAAATTCTTTTAGATAAAAAACTTAATATTTATTTAATGTATTTGAGAGCTTATTAATAAAGTTTATCAATAATCCTAATCATTTATTAGCAACAAATAATGTATTTTTGGATATGTCAATAAACTGATATGAATTCTATGCTACTTAAAAATATTCAATTCTGAAAATATGAAATCTTATTATTTGGATACTAGATTAAGATCTCTTTCTTGCAAATAAATGATATCTAATTATCTATCAGATAGTAAAGGCAACAAAATGTATACTAATTATCATGAGAATATCACAGTTCATATCATACTCCAAAAAGAAAATGTTCATGGAGCAAATTTAAATGGCTGTGTAAAAATGTGGATACCTTATATTACTAAATTAATACACTATGCAGGCTTAAAACAGCATATATATGTAATATATGCGGGATTCGAACTCAGATTTTCATATGACTCTCAAATCTCCTTGCCATCTCATATTGCTGATCCATCTGATCACACACATGTTTATAAATTATTCAAGCACTACATGATGGAATAATTCGAACTCAGACTTTCACACGACCCTCAAATCTCCTTACCATCTCATATTGCTGACCCACCTGATCACACACCTGTTTCAACATGTGTGTGATCAGGTGGGTTAGCAATATGAGATAGCAAGGAGATTTGAAGATCATGCGAAAGTCTTGAGTTCAAATCCTGCTTATATTACTAAGCATTACATCACATAGTGCTTGAATACTTTATCAATTTATAGCAACAATATTATCACATTTGAAGACGTAGAATAAACATAATAAAGAAATCATCCCTAATCTATATGTATAAAGTTATAAATTCACATCATGGTTTTTTTAATTAGTTACTTTAACAAATTTTTTTAAGATTTAATTATATGTTTATTTTTTTATTTAATTTATACTTATAATTTTCAAAGTTTATATAAATATCACTATATTTATATAATGTTTAATTTTAGTAATTGTTTTGTAATCTGATTATTACCCTGTGAATTTGACATGTGAATAAATGTGAGAAATTCACAATTGAAAAATTAACAAAAAATGTTTGGAACAACCTGGTCTTCAGAAATGTAACTGGCAAGATATTAATAAAGCTAAATTAAAATTTAAAATTTTAAATATACCTGTTATATTTGATATATGAATTTGATAGTGTTACAAACAACTGCTTCATAAAAAAAATTACAGTTGTTATTGGTGGAATTACTTTCTTCACATGAAATGCTCATAATAAGATTACTTAGACATAGTTATTTATTTATAAAACCAAATTTAGTTTTTTTGGGGGGATTTTTCAATTGTAAATATGATAGCATTACTTACAGACAAACATAACAGTTTTTTTAAAATTAGTTTGACATGTGATAGCCTCACAAATAAACATACATTCACATCATGTGACAGCCTTATGAACAAACATACATTCACAAATTTGCCAACAGAGAAAATAGGTGTTATATATATATATATTGTAACAATACAATAATTGGGGGTTGAACTTGGAGTGATGGTAAATCATCATCAACCCAAGTTACTACAAGTCAATGACTCAAAATTTAAATTTTAAATATAAACTTAATATAAAGTAATGATTGTCTTTGAGTCCTTATAAAATTAAAAAAGCATTAAGAATGAACACAAGAGATCACTCTAAGAGATTCCTCTGAGTAGTCAGCCCAGTTAACTCATTAGAATAATTATAAGTTCACCAGCATTATAAGTATAATTCATTCATCATCATGAATGATCAACAATCAATCTTATGACTGGATTTAAAATTGGTCTACTGTAGACCAGGCTAACTATTTAGCACTTGCCAGCTTGGGACAATTATTTAACCCTAATTTGGATGCACAAACTTAAGGTCTAAACCATCAGAGTATATAACCATAAAACAATAATGCTGGGATAATAAAATATGCTGACCATCATCAATATTCTGGTCATTTAGTGCCATTGATATAATGGTCACTATAAACATAATATATAATAGAGACTAAACTAAAATAAAATGTAGTGCATGGAATTTAAAGAATATATTCCTCATGCCAGCCCAGGATTATTATCAACTGGATGCTCATATACTAATGTATACCCCTTTCATATTACACACTTTTATGCACAAATCTAGTTTAAAAAACACAAGCTATAACTGTTATTGTGAACAAGAGATGATGCAACACATAATAATCAAAAACTATTTAGAATTAAATTCACTGGAATAATTTTAACAAGTGAATATAAGTTTATTAATAGCAATAAAAAAATAACATTAAGCCTTCCACTGCCTAATTCAGCATTTTCTGATGTTTTTCTTTCTTACAAATCTATGTAAAATATATGATTAAATGATTATTACTTATCTGAAAATAATAAATTTGACTTCATTTGATAGATATTTTTGTTTACTACTGAAATAAATTTTAAATATTCACATTTTGTTTCTGTAAATATTAAAAAAATAAGATTGTAAACAAAACAAAGAGTTTAGACATCATTGTTTCTAGAAAGATTACTTTCAGTTTATAAATTCAATGAAATATTTTTTAATTCTTATTATTTTTAAACATCCAAATGAATATTTATTTACTGCTCTTATACCTAACAAATTATGCTTTAAAAGTTTAAAATTTTTGAATATTTATTGTAAAATTACAATATTTTCATACTCATAAGTATAAATAGATTGCTAACGTAGTAACTAAGCTTTTAAATTGCTTCAGGCCATATTCACATAAGCTGGTAATATAACATTATATTTTTAAAAATAAAGTCAAAATAAGTTATTAATTTATATTTCTTGAAATCTAATAAATGTAGTGTAAATTATTGTAAAAAAATATTTAAAACCATAATAAATTCGCAAATAAACACATTTTTGGTCATTGGAACTATTTTTTTGAGACAATGTTATAGACAGGGTATGAGCACAGACTTGACCCACCACTCTCCACACTATCTCATAACACTGATACAACTGAACACACATATGTTGAAAAGATAAATAATCACCAATATATGTATTTCATGCTAAACCAGCAATCATCAGTTGGTCCAGATTACCATCTCTACACATATATGCTACAAGTGCTCAGATATATATTAAGATAGCAAATCCTCCTACTTTAATGGACAGGCTTCAACGTACTCCACACTCCAACATATGTGTGTTCAGGTGTATCAGTGTTATGAGATAGTGTGAAGAGTGGTGGGTCATGTGAAAGTCTGTGCTCATATCCTGTCTATTACATATGTAGACACAGGTATATATAAGCCTGTGTATTTCATCTATTTAATTATTGTTATAATATTTAAACAGCATTAAACTGTTGCACATGTGCTTTGGATTTTAAATATAAAATGAATGAATACTAAATACTTCAACCACATGATAAAGTCTTTGGAAAAGATGAATACTAAACACTTTAACCACATAATAAAGTCTTTGGAAAAGTCTTTGGAAAACAATCTTTTCCAAAAACTTTATTATGTGGTTGGAGTGTTTAGTATTCATTCATTTTATATTTAAAATCTAAAGTGCATGTGCAACAGTTTAATGCTGTTTAAATATTATAGTTTATAAAAAAAAACATTGTGCTATATAAAATAATTGACTGATTTAAACATTGTTGTAAAATGTTGAATGTTTTGCAGCCTTGGCAGGCAATGGCTGAACATGTCAGGGTGGAGCTTATGTCTATTGTAAGAATGGGAATTTTGAATTTCTCACCTTCTAGCATACATTTTTCAGTGAAATTTTTATATAATAAAATATACCATTTTATATGCATTTTAATGTATAATACTTATGAAAAAATTCACCAGGGGGTGAATTGATCAAAAAAATGAAATAATTCATGAGAAGCTTCCCAAATATTAAGGTCTGTAAAATACAGCTATACATATAAATTAAGCCTTCTAATTTTGATTAGTATACAAAAAAATAAGATATCAACTTGTGATTTACAATACCTTATAATGAGTTTACATGAAACACATATATATCATTACACAGACATGTAGTATAATAATTTATTAACATATTTGAATTGGCAGATAAAATAAAAAAATTAAGCTGTCACATTTTAATGATACAGATACCTCATATAAGGTTTAGATAAAACATGTATATATTATCATACAGATGCACAGTATAATAATTGATTAATATAAATGAAATTTATTTCCTTTCTTATAATACATAATTAATGATAATTTAATATTTACCTGTGTATGCACACAAATGTATATGCATGCTGATGTTTATACCATATTTTAATTTATCAAAATAAAATTATTTAAAATATATTTTTCACATAACTGCACATGTATAATATGTATAGCTAAAATATAGATAATATGAATTAAAATTATTAATTAACTTCTCTTTTGTGGTCAGTAAAAGTTTTTTTTAATCTAAAAAGATTGTTCTTTTCTATTTTTAAAATAAAGTTGTCTACGAATCAATCATTTCATTCAAGAAATTTTTTACCTGTTTTTCTTTTAAAATATATAGATTTTAAATGTTATTTTTTTTAAATAAAAGATTATTGTTCTCTCTATATATGTCACTTTTAAAATATCAATCTAAAGAATTATTTAAAATAACTCATCAGCTGCACTTTATATAAACAAGATATGGTACATTTATCTGTGGTTCTTTGCTTATATACACAAAGCAGCATACATATACCAATTCTTCAGCAAGCTGATGGGATCTGTGGGTAGTATCATCATCAGGACAGATATAGTCTAGGTAATTGTTGATCTACAGTGATCTCCTTTTTATTTAAGATTGCATAAACTTAAGGCAAGTTAGCTGTTTTGTTCACATTAGGGCTATGAAACACTAGAAGATGACCCTTTCTGTGTGAATTCAAACTCTGCCATAGTGAATTATGGAGCAGTTTCTGGACTTGGCCTCTCTCAATTATCTCATCATTGTCATTCTGTTTAACTCTAAAAACCAACCACTTCTGATCTTTTTGTCAACCCTTTTTATAACTAGGGTAGGGTTTAAAAAATTCATTAACTCAAGAATGTTTTTCCTATCTTTATCAATTTTTAAATGTTTACTTTAATCCTTTTAAAGGCAACTTTGAAATTTTATCAATATTATCTACAAGCTTTACTTACAAAAAAGATTTCTAAAATAGATAGTAGACATTTTACCAAAAATGTTATATAAGTTTTAATTTTAAAAAAAATTTCTAAAATAGATATGGGAATTTTTACAATTATCAGTAGATCTATTTTAACTTAAAACATGCTTGTTTAATTTCAAATCAGAATTCAATAAAACTATTAATTAAACTTTTTTTTAAATGTCTATTTCATAATAAAATTCTATTTTAAATTCAAAATTATTTCACCCCTCACTATTATACCTGTGAAATGTAGAAAATTTGTCTGTGTTTATTTCTACTTTTCCTTTTAATTTTATATAATTTGTACACACACACTACTATGTTGTTGTATGCAACAAAACCCATATGGTTACAATATAGATAGATATGAAGTAATTAAATTTGACTTATAAATCATATTTTCTATATTTTAAGCTAATACATTTGTA
The DNA here is from genome assembly GCA_028023455.1 of Epiperipatus broadwayi. Classification (NCBI taxonomy): domain Eukaryota; kingdom Metazoa; phylum Onychophora; class Udeonychophora; order Euonychophora; family Peripatidae; genus Epiperipatus; species Epiperipatus broadwayi. The sequence goes on from JAQFVV010000001.1 coordinate 13,719,611, forward strand.
TAAAATATTAGGAATTATTATTAAATCATAATCAGAACTACAGAAATAGGTTAAATAAATTAGATTTTTTATTGAACTTTTATTATACAAATAATAAAAAAATTATATTAATGAGAAAAGCTAAATGAAAATATTAATAAATCATTTTTTTAATATTTAATATGAAATATTCAATTTTTACCCCATTGTATTTCCACTAGTTTATTTTCCAAATCAATTGACCAGTTACCTATTATTTTCATATTGATTTTATAATTAATATTAGGTATTTATATATTTTATTTTATGCTCAAAGTTTATCAGGCATCAGATGTTTATTCATAAATTCTATTTTATATTTATTTTATACTTAATATCATATGTTATATAGCTGTAAAATCTTACACTATTTATTTTCATTTAACAATATAATATTTATGATAGATAGATATTTTTTTCAATAAACCCCTTGGCATGGAGAACATGAAGCCTTTCATAATCTTCTTAATAAAATAAACATAAAAAAACAATTGTTATTAAAAGAAAAAAATATATGATTAAAATATAAATTAATCAATAACTTCTGGCTTTTCTGGCTTTGCAAATTTTTCAGTTTTTAACAGTGCAACTTTTACTTTTTTATTTTAAATTTCATGATTTTTAAAACTTTCAATTATGCTGAAAATAAACTTAATTTTACTATAAATTTATTTTATTAATATAATGTAAAATTGTTTAAAATGCATGCTTATTTTTGGAACAGAACAAAATCTTTATATAGTAACATTTAAAGCAAAAAGCATTTCTCCTATTTTATTAAATGTTTATAAGTAATAACAATACTGTAACACATACACATACTTATAAAATTTATTAACCAAAATGTAAGCATGCTTTTTTGAAACACATGATGGGCTTTTTTAGTCATTTCTTTTTTTAAAAAATTCCTTCAATTGTATATTTAATCAAATCTTTGAAATAAATTTCATTCAACATATGTGATTATATAAAATTCATTTTAAAGATAAAATATTTGCAAATAAAAGTAATAGCAACACTTTTATAGCAGAAAGAAATTCATAACCTTCAGTCTAAAAATGTAGTAAATGAAAATAAACTTATTTTTAATGAAATATTTATATTATAATTACATTTTATTAAAAAAATATGAACAGTAAAAAATTAATCTTACAAATATTAAAACTCACATTTATAATTAAATAATAATAAACAATTTTAATAAAGTATGTTATTTGTCTAACTCATCTCTCTTTCTTGTTATTCTATATACAATTGGTGCTACTCCAGCTTGTGACTCCCAACCAAAAAACTAATAGGCACAACTGCATATGGTTGCTATGCCTGGACATAGCAAGCATGCATTTATTAATTGATTTTGGAAGGTTGTAAACAATTCTTCTAAAGAAAAATTTTATTTGGAATCTGAAAAATTTCAAGTCTTATCTGAAGTACAGAACCAAGGTCATGTTCATGGAAAATAGATTACACCAAATACTGGAACAATATATGTGTATAAATTTTTTACTGTAATAATTTATTTATATTACTGTACATATAATTTATATATAGAGTTTTTCAGTAAATAAATATAAAGAGAATGTTATTTAAATGATTAGTTGTTTTTTTAACGCATAGAAATATTATAAGAAAAATGGCATCTCCCTCTTTGGTTTTTTTTTTTGGTGATAAATAATATTTTATTTATGAATAATTATAACTAACTAAAATAAAACTATATTTTTTATATATAACTACTAACCCATAAAACAATAAAGCAATTTTGCTATTGATATCTCATTAAAGATATAAAAATAAGTATGATTAAAAAAATTTTTAAGTTTTTAAGTTAGCAAAATTCTACTTTTATTATTAGCATTGAACAGTTATATTTAATTATTTAATAATAATTGTTTAACAATACTAATAGAACTTTACTAAAAAATTCTCCTATTTATTTAGAAAGTAGTATAAAGATAAGAGTGGCTGCTCTTATCTTTTAAATAAATCTTGTGTTAAAGATTTGCAGAGGTCCCTACTGTCGTTTTTGCAGGCACATAGTCTTAAGGTTATAGCCTTAATATATATTACTTTACATAATGAGTATGCGCTTTACAAATATAATTATTACAACTTTGTATTAATAATATCATTTTCTCTAAATTAGCCATTAACAGTTTGGAGCATTTAATTTAGTTAATAAAAATTTATTGAAACATTTTATAGAAAAAAATAAAATAAGTCTTTTGCTCTTCAGTTTTAATGTGATTTATTGCAGTTATGGCTTGAAAAATTAAATAATGTATTGTTTTATATCAAAACTTGAAAGCAATATAATAAGCAAAGAAAGATGTCAATTATATATTGCATTTATGCAAACTAAAATTGCATTGTACTAAAATAATTTTATAAAATAAGCCATTTCTCTTTATCAAGATTAAGAAAATAAAAATGGAATGAAAATAAATTTTCTCAGTATTTCTTTATATTTGGTCAATTTCATTAAATATATTAAAGTATATATTTTCTTTGAAGTCTATTTTGCTAGAAACATCATTCTTAATACTGTATACTTTCTCAAATACCAAGAAAAAAATATTGCATTACATACTAAGAAAAAGTTCTGAACATGATATTTCCTGTATCATAGCTATAAAATGAGAAACGTGAATAAATTCCTCTGACATAATTTAAGAAAGAGGTGTAACTAGATATTCCAAAAAAATCATACATTGTTTGCTAAAAGAAGCAATTGATTAGCTTATCTGCTTTTATGTTACTACCTTTATATTTAAAACATTTTATATAAAAAATAACTATTATTTATAAATATTTTTCTTATATTATCTTTGATTTGCAAATTGGAGAACTATTTTAAACTATCAGAAGAAAAAGTAATAATTTGTATTTTAAAATGTTCATTTTAAATATTATCTAAATGTTTATATTATTGTTAGTGTATCTTAATTTTCTTAGGAGAATTATGCACAGCTTGTATTACTCATGATGATGGGTACTTTTGTTTAAAATGAAAGAGGTCCACTTATCTGATGTTAAGAATTTGTAAATTTGTTTTTTTTTAATAATAATGATGATGATGGTAATTTATTATTTGAAATTGTATAGATTAATATAGTGGCATAGATATTCAGGGATAAAAGGATAATGTATAAAGCATAATATTGAGTGTAAGAAAAATAAAAAGCAGAATGGGTATATGAATATTTAATATTAATTGAGTTAAGTGTAAAATAAATGGATAAATAAACAAAATTTAAGATGGATACAAAATAGAAATTTTGGAGAATATCCTATGCCAAATATTAAAAGAAAAATCTTAGTTCTTTTTCTTCACACTGTAAAATTCTTTACATGCCAGTGATTATCATTATTATTATTATGTGGAATAAAATCGGACTGAAAAATATCATCTGCTTAATGTACTTTTTTAACCCTAACTATTTTAAATGATTAATGTTTTAACAAAATTTATCATATTTAAAAATACAATGGAGTGAAGATATTATATCTAATTATATGACTTCAATTATATAGTATACAAAGAAAAATATAAATAAACAAATAAAATGTAATTAAATAATAATAAAAATATTGAAATTTGCAAATTTTACAATATTTTCCATTTTGGAGCACTAAACACAATTATATATATATATTAATAAAATTTCTTTGGTTATGTTGAAAGCACATATACTTTATTCTTCATTTATTATTGCTGAATTATTTTGTTAATAAATTATTTTCTGAGTGTAATGCTAAAAGCTTTACAAAATTTTAAAACATATTAAATTATAAAGTTCCTAATTTCTTGATAACAAGACCACTACTGTTTTTATAAGAGAAAAAATTTATTGGAAAAAAAAATGTCATTTAGAGTATATTTAATAATGACAAAGTCATTTTGCTACTTACTTTATTTTAAAAATAAAAATATAGTAGTTAATTTTTTTATATATTCTTATTGTTTCAGTGAATTCATGAGTGAAAACACACTCAATAAGATATATGTGAATGTGCTCTCTCAATTTATTATTCATAACTATATTATTATTTTTTAAAATTTTTATTATACTATAATCTTAATTTTATGTTGAAAAGTACTGTACACTTGCATATACATATTCTATTCTAATCAATGCTTATCAATAATTCATGATCTAATATGCATTACATACATTTGAATATAAGGGGGCTTAGAACAAAATATAGCTTAGTTTGTAGTTTCATTATATATTTAAATACACCTTCTGAGCTATACTAATTTAATATTTTTTATTTTTATTCAATAAATATTAGTTATTTTAATTTTAGATAATTTTTTTATTTATTTTATACAATTTCAATATTGTTATCTTATATTCAAATATATAGTGTATAGCATTAATTGATAAAGTTGATATGTTGAGATAATTTGTAATAAAATGTCTTTTTTTCATCCCCATCATTCTATTTCGTTTTCTCTTACTACTATCCCATTACAATACAGTTAGAATACCACAAATCTGAATACCTAAAATTTAAAAGCTTCTATTGTAGAAACAAAATTATGTGGCAACTTTTACAACCATTAGAATTTATTATCTTAATGTCACTTATAGCTTATTTAAATAACATTTTTATTTAATCTTAAAATATGCAAACATTAAAAAATAATAAGCATAGAAATGTTTATATTTTAATGTATACCCACACTTAATGATAAAAAAAATTACAATTCAATTAATACTGTAAGTGCTATCATTTTGTTTCATAGTCTAAAATGCTATTAGTTCATGATCATTACTATAATTGACTGCATCTAATTGTTATTTATTATAAAGCAAATTACTGAATAGACTGATTCATAAAAAACTAAGAGTTGTTCAAAATCTATTTGATTTTTGAAACGCCTTACAGCAAACTGATAAATGAAGATCACAGAAACAAAACACTGAAGACGATTTGCATTAAAAAGTAATTTACTGGTTTACTGCTTGGAAGATAAGATATTCAAAGCCTGGAAGTGATATATTTCAGCTATGATTCACAGACATTTAGCTTTAGTGTCTCCTTTCTATCACTGCATTAACTGGCAGCAAAAAATAATTGAGTAGTTTGAACACAAACAGTTATATATTGTTTGAGCATTGGAAGTGACAGTGCCAAGATGCAATATATGAGATCCTTACTTTTAGATCTTTCCCTCTACTAAATGCACTATATAACACAGGGCAAAACAATAGTCAAATGATTTAGTTCTTGGAAGGTCACATGAGATTCAAATGCTGAAATTAACAATGATGAACACAACTGTGGACCTTTGTTTTGAGTACACTATCAATCCATTGCACCAAAATGTTAAACACAGAAATAAAAAGAGGAAATGAATATGTACAATGTACCCAAATATATTATAATTGTCAAATACAAGAAAGGGAAAAGAAGAATAAAAGGAAGAGACTCTCAAAGTTTTAAAATATTATAACTAAATACATAACAAATCCATCCATCAATATATAATTAGATATCAAAGGAAATCCCAACTATATTCAATAACTAAATGTAAATATAATCTGAAGAATTGAATTGAACTAATTATATTGAATAAATAATTTAGACTTATGTAAATAAACATCTTCATTATATGTATATTTATCTAATTGTATCATAACTAATAAAATATGATGATGGCTCAAATATTTATATTCTTCTTTATGAATCAATTAATTCTAGAATATTCTACAATAATAATTTTAAAATAAATTAGATTATAATTCTTAGGATTTTAATAAATAAAACATATTAAGCTATTATATGGTCAAGGAAAATTACCAAGCAGTGTGATGATATAAAACAAATAAATAAGAAAGTCAAATTAATTTAAATAAAATAAATTATACTTTATTTACAATAAGATAAATAATATATATATATATAAAATAAATAAATAATGGAATATTTTTTCAAATATTACATTTCATACATAAAATAAAATCTACAAAATATGTATATTTTTATATTTTAATGGGTGTAGGTGGTTCAATACATATATATGTTATTTCACAAAATCAATACCATTAAAGAAAGGTTATTTCAAAATAAGCATAAAATTTGCTTCCATAAAATTTAACTACTATTATATTAATTAGTAGGTTTTTGTTAATTCTTTATAATTATCAACTAAATACACCAGGCTTTCATCAAATCTTTTCTCTAAACAAAAAACATTGTGTGTTATTTTTAGTAGCTACTTTTATTCACTACCTATTATTTGTATCATATCATATTTAACATAACATCTCATAACATCATATTCTTTAATATAATATCATTATAAATATGGGGTTTTGAACTAGGATGAAGTCAGATTTAAATACAAAAAATTAAGGAGTTTTGCTCTATTTAACAAGAAAACACTAAATATCTTAAGAAAAACTTAGAGCCACCAAATGTTTGGAAAATATATAAAGACAAATAAAACATACTATTACATAAATAAATAATTCTAAATATTATCTATGAACTTATAACAACCTTAAAACTTAAGAATAAACATTCACACAATTAAGTGCTTATGTTTTTGAGAAATCGTTTCCTGTAATCACATCTATATGATAAACAATAATCTATGAATAACTGTGTATTTTTTAATTACAGAAACAATGGCAAAAATATTAAATTAATAGATAAAGCTCTTAAACAATCCATAGGTTCTCTGTTTAATTTCCTTAATGATACTGAAGAATTTAGCAAGAACATCCAAGAAAAGTTCATTAATACAGGTGTGTCAATAAAATAATTTGTTTATCCTTTATACATTTTGTTTTTCTTCATTTGCAATATTTAAATAGATTTTGTTTTTCTTCTTTCATAGAATTTATATACTAATGATAAAGTTCAGAGTATTTCTTTTGTGAACTTTGAGAGAAATTATTTTATTAGCATTCTTCATTCCTAAAACTTTAAAACATTTTTGTTTAAAAATTGTGTTCCAGCTTGTTATTAAAAGTATATTAATAATTTTTATTAGTCATTCATGCATCTTTTTCATGTCTTTGTTCATATGTTTATGATTACATTTCTCAATAAGGTGTTAAAAGTGGATAAAAATCAGTCCATACCTTTGATAGAATGTAGTGAAAATTAGATTACAGAAATATTATTTATTATAAGCAATTTAAAAAGCCTTCTAGACAAATGTTTTAATTCTTTTGGCCCATTATTGTTGACATTGCAGTTTCCATATAATTTTTTAAAATATATGCATAGGAATAAATGAATGAATAAATGCCTGCAATAAGAATAATTGTGAGAATAATAATAAGAATGATGAGAATATCTAAATAAAAAGTTCACTCATGTTTATAAACTTTTTTTCCAACATCATATTTACATTAGCAGATCAAATATCATTTCCACAGTAATGTACTAAAGTTCCTTTTTTACTCATGTTTTTATCTGATTTGTCCTTAAAGGAGATTTCCAGTGTTTAAAGATTCACACAATCATATATTTGCATGTTAGAATGTCCTTTTAAATATTACAGTGTTCTTTACAATTCAAATATTTTAACTTACATAATTATTTATAATTTAATATTAAATAAATATTTTAAAAATAAAATTATAGTTTTATAAAATTTTAAATACACATGTCATATATAATAAAACAATTTTCTTTTATTTATTTTGGCTTATAATAAATGTTCTTTTTAATAAACATTAAATAAATTTTTATATTAAAGTTTTAAAGTAATGTTTCTAAATTTAAAAATAGTTAAGAATAAATATGCATGCACACATATACATTCTAAATAATAAATTAAGGTTATGTTAATTATTTTAGAATCATTTTGAAATATATGATCTAAATATGAATATTGATTTATTATTTTTGTTATAAAACCATTTATATGCACATAAAATGTTATATATTTTATAATGTATTAAACTTTAGTCATCTCTAATATAGTGTATTTATTTAAATAAAATATTAATCCTTGACATCATTTTATCACAAATCTAAAATTCACTACTAATAAATTTCAAAAATGCTAACTTGATTGATATAGTATTCAATTTTATTAATATTGTATTTGAAATAAGGTAATAAAGTTTTTTAGAATATAAATATTATTAAGCTTAGATCAGTCTCTTTATTGTTAAAAGGAGATTGTCTTGACAACAATTTGAGATTGTTAATTGGTATCTATAGTAGGATTATCTAAGTACTGACTAGTTTCTAATGGTTATATATATATATGTGCTAAATTATAATCAGTATAATTATTTATTTACATTTTCAGTAATAAAAAAATGTAAACTGGTGAAATCTGAAAAATTTCCAAATCAAAAAGACTAGAGACTGAGATTCCATATTAGCATTGTTTTACACATACACATATCACATTTGTAAGGAATTTTATAAAACTAAGAAATTCTTGTAGCTACTTGGAATTTATCAAGCATTCCAAAATATTAGAATATTTGAAAATGTATCTAGTATTTTGGTAGAAATTTTTTCTAGCAGAGATAGAATGAGCTGTAAGCTTAGAATTGATATTAAATTTTCCAAAAGGTAATTTGGTTTCAAATTTATTAGAAAACTTATGACAAGGATCATTAAGACTTTATTTGGCATAGTTTTTATTGTTAACTTTTTTGAAAAAGTGACATCAACCTGTATATAATTGGAATTAGAAATTTTATGAGGAAAGCACAATAACATAAAGAATTACATGTTTTTTTTGTTTACTATGATGATAAAAATGATATGATAAGAGAAGAGTTATCCACAATCACTTCTTGAGATAAGACTGTTTAGAAATGGTGTTTTATTTTTTATTTATTGGAGTGAATGCAATTTAAGTGATTAAAGAACTGATTTAATTTATCAAGTTCATGAGAGATAAATCAGATAAGTTTCAAAACAATATTTACATTGCTGAAACAATATTTTGAGAAAAGAATGCTGAGGAGGTGAAATAAAAAATAAATTAACAAAGTTTCAAACTAATTTTTTTTTAAACATTTAATTTCTTAGGTAGAGGATATAATTAAATAATATTCAGTGAGTAACTTTAATAATTTAATTTTCCACTATTGCCTTATTGGGTATACCCTATTAAATAATGAATTTTCCTTACTCTTTCTCTCTCTCTTTTAGATTATAGATGTTTATTCATTTTTAAAGCTGCTTGAATTCCACAAATATATTCCTTAGTTTTCTTATTTATATAAAACAAATAAAAGAAATAAAAATTTTGATTTTAAATGACATTGTCATTACAGCTGTCATTACCTCAACCCAACAAATTGAATTTAATTATTATTGTTTCAATAAAACTTCATCAAAAGTTGTTTGGTTGAGATTCAGAAAGTAGAAAAAGCAAGTACTATTTTTGAAAGTTGATATTTAAAAACCATTCTTGGAATGATGGATAAACTGCAGCAGTATAATCGTTAAATAATTATTGGAGCCTTACAATGAATCTGCTTAAACAATTTATCATTAGAAAACATTGGAAGCTCAATTAGAAATGGTTCTCCATGTTTATCAAAATAGTTTTAATAAATATACATATTAATCAACTAAGTTTAAATGTTAGTTGTACATGAGTTCACTTTAGATGTATTTAAAGCATTTACTATTATTGCAAGTTTATCTGAAATATAATTTGCAGACATAAAATTATCAAATGTTAATATTTAAGATATATATATATATATTTGGATAATAAATACAAATATTTATTTAGTAGGTAACACTATTTTAAATTATGTCTATACAATATCAAGATTTTATTGTCATGTTATTCAAGCTTATGTTTTAAAATTTTTATATATCCTAAAATTTTGAATGTGACTGAAACTCTTTAAATGAATGTTTGCACTGCAATCTATTATCAATTTATTACTCTGTGTTATATAAAACAGTCATAGAATGAGGTGAAAGAATTCGATTCATATATATATTGAATTGTACATATCAGTACTGATTTTATTGTAACTTCAATTTTTAAATTGTAAAATATTAGATTTTGATAAAATAGAAAATATAAATAATATATTGATAGAAATGAAAAAAGATTGAATGTTGAATAATTTTGTGAAGAGCTGAAGAATTAAAAGAAAAGTAGGCAAGAGTTTATTTTATTTTGGAGATAATAGTACAATAAGTATTACTTTAGGATTATAAGATATACAGAATATTGTAAATAACATTTGTGTAAATGATGCCTATTGGCAGTTAGGATCAAAGCTGTTTTATTTGGTGACTATTCAAGTATACATTCTAACTAAAACATGATGATAAAAAGGCAGAAATCATTTATAATGAAAATGAGATAATTGAAATTGAATGTCAATAAAAAGGGGGGGGGGATCTAAAATGCTATTGAAAGAAAGATTATTGAGTTTGTAGATCAATATAATAAAGATATATCTGAAATTGATAACTTATTTGTAAGGAATATTGAATACAAGATTTTAAAAATCACAAAATACAAAATGATATGAATAGCCCCAGTATCTAGTGTTGATATAGATGTAAATTATAAAATCGTAAAAAATATGTGCATATTAATTAATCAAATAGATAGATAACATGAATGATTATATGCTCTCAGATTAAATATCTATTTTGTGATAAATAGTCAAAAATGTAAAAAGTTTGTGCCAATGATGATTATTTGTTTTCACTGACAACTTAAATAAATTCTGTCATTCAATTCAGTAAGAAATTTTTTTAAAACTTATTTAAGATATGCTTTTGCTATCATTAATAATTGGTGAGATTTAAAATAGAATAATCTCAGGACTTCTAACATGACTATTAAGTTTTAATATTATCTTCTCAAACATTTGTTGTTCATATAATGTACTTATAGTTAACACTATTGTTATGGAGCATATTAAGAAAAAAAATCACATTTATTGACTAGTAATAAAATCACCCCATAGTTGCTAAATGGTAATTTAAATACAATCCAGAAATGATTAAAATATATCTGAAATATTAGAAAAGAATAAATCAGTAAAATAATCTTTTTTCACAATGAGATAATTAATAAAATGGTAAAAAAAAATGGAAAAAACAAATATTATTTAATATAAAAATATGAATAGAAAGTTTAAAAATTGAAATATAAATGAAATAAAAGTAATTAAGTTACATAAAGTTATATTCTATGCAGTTTAGTAAATAATTTTGTTGAAAAAAGTAAGGTTTCAGAAGTTGATCATTATAATTAAGAAACAAATGATGTATTAATAAGAGGAAATTTTTTTTATTTTTAAAAAACAACTATATGTAAGTTTTTCTAAAAGTTTGAATTGATGACATTTTACTTAGAGTTATACATGTTTTTAGAAAAATTCAAAATTTATTTATATTTTTCTAAATATATTTAATTGTTAATAATATCACATATTACTATAAACATGTACTTTTGAATAACATTTTTCTCTTCTTTTTTTGACCAAGATAAAGTTAGTATGGGGATTGAACTAATAATCTTTAGATTTTTGAATATTGAATTTAAAGTGTTACTGTGACTAGATTATTCTGCCAGTGTGATATTACTAAGAGTTAAAGGTATTTATAAAGTTGGAATTTTTCAAAACTATTTAACTATTCAGTTGATAATTGAAATAATTTAACATATAACTATGAACTGTATATCAATATTTAGTGTTCATAAAAATGAAATAGAGAAAGATCAAATAGATTGTAAAATTGAAATTTATAAATATTATAATTCAGATAAAAAAATCAGAAATAAAAAGAGAATTAATAAGATTCCAATTGAATTACCAAAAAGTTATGCAGTAATAGGAATTGAAAGTTGTTGTTTATGTTATAATATAAATCTCTGATTTCAGCATATATTATTTATTAACAAACATAAAAAGAAAAAAAAATATATTTAATTTTGTAGTAAAGTAGTAGTTATTTATATGATAATTTAGCAAGTATAGTTAATAATATTAATAAAAAATAAGACAACATTTCAAATTAACAAAAATTTATTATTTAATTATATATGAATATAAGCATCAAAATTATAAAAGGTTAAGGTGATTTTAATTTTCTTTAGATTGCTGATTTTTTTTTTTTTTTGAAGAGCAGAAAGTTAGTAAAGCAGATTATATTCATTGAATTCATGTTAATTTCCTTAGAATTTTAAATCCATGATTCGATTTTAAAATGAAATTGTGAAATTACATGTTTTTAGGAAATTATCCCATTTGGTCATTTTAATCAGATTCACTGATTGATTTTTATGAAGAAATGTTAATGGATTGTGAATATAAGAGTTTGACCCTTGAATACTATTGGATATTTAATTATCACTTAATTGCATACTTTATATTAGCCTTGACTAAACATACATTTTATAAGATAAGTGTATAATTGTTACTTCATTAATGAATCAACAGCTGAATCTCAAAATAAAGAGTTTTAGCTAATGCATTTAATTAGCTATTATTGAGTATGAACATTCATTAATTGAATGATGAACATATTAAGTTACTTTAAAAAATGTTAATAAAATGTATTTTAGAGCAATCACTTTGCCAGTATCAATATGTTAATAATATTATTGATTAGACTTGTTTCATTGATCACAAAAACGTTTCGATTATTTAAGTTGCTTTATAAAAAATAATAATTTTTAAGAACTTGATGAAGAGAGCATATCTTCTTGATTATATTTTTTATGAAAAAGGGAAATCCTATATAATGGAGAGCTGTAATACAGTTATTGAAGTTTTTTAAAACTAAAATTTACTTTAAAAAAAAAAAACAAATCAGAAAAAGCTAGCACGTAATATATATGTAAATTACTATACAGAAAAAGAATCAGAATTAAAACCAATTCTTTTTTTATGTTGCACTTCAAGTATACAATAGTCAAATATGTTTAAAAATACATATATACTAGCAACAAAGATTACAAATTATAAAATTATTATAAAAAAGCCTTTTTCGGCAAATTATGTTTTTTTGCCCTTTTCAATATGTCTCCACGATTTAAAGCACATACAGCGACATCTATATCAATACATGATAGAAGATAGATAAACAAATGGATATTTGACATGATCTATTATGTGATCCCCCCCCCCCCTCAATTCTACTACAAAATTACTCTGTTATATATATTGAATGGATATATATCCACATATATTAATTAATTAACTATCCATTCTTTATCCATTAACCACTTATTATTTAACTTAATGGATGTTTTGTATATATTCATACAGTTGTTTTTTTTTTTATGAATATATACAAAACATCCATTAAGTTAAATAATAAGTGGTTAATGGATAAAGAATGGATAGTTAATTAATTAATATATGTGGATATATATCCATTCAATATATATAACAGAGTAATTTTGTAGTAGAATTGAGGGAGGTGGAAATCACATAATAGATCATGTCAAATATCCATTTGTTTATCTATCTTCTATCATGTATTGATATAGATGTCGCTGTATGTGCTTTAAATCGTGGAGACATATTGAAAAGGGCAAAAAAACATAATTTGCCGAAAAAGGCTTTTTTATAATAATTTTATAATTTGTAATCTTTGTTGCTTGTATATATGTATTTTTAAACATATTTGACTATTATATATGTAAACAAATTTATGATACTTAGATTAATTTCCATGTCATAGTAAAACTTAACTTTCGATTCTATGTCAATTTTTTCTAATTTTCTGGAATTAGGATGACCCTAATTCTTTGGTAGTATCAATTTTTTTTCATATGTCATAGCACCGGCCGGGACGCGAACCCACAACCGTCTGCAACCAACTTCTTGCTTGCAAGGCGGCCGCGATGACCTCTCGGCTAACAGCGCTTGACTAGTAGCATCAATTTTGATGGCATTTTTTCACTTTATGTTGGATAAAATCCTAGATCACTCCAACATTTGATCATAAGTTTAGTATTTTTTTTAAAAAAAATTGGAATATATAGAAGACATTATAAAATTTACAGAGCCTCAAAATTTTTATACATATTAGTTAACTTGTCAAAAATGCTGTTGGTTTTAGCTCACACATTAAACAATAATATTACGGAATGCCATTTATATATTACGGTGCGAAACATGAGGTAATTTTTTTTATTCGAATTTGGCAGTTAATAGATAGAGTATGAATTATATAAATACTTTTTTCTTTCAAAAGTTTGAAATAATCAAAAACTATTTTTGAATAAATTAAACTATTTTTCTTTTTCTTTACGTCGTTTACGAAACGAAAGTTTTTTTAAAAATATATTATCGGACGAATTATTTTCTTTCTCGAATTAAGTTGAACTTTTAACCGATACTACTTTTATTTCATTGGTTTATACGAAAAGTGGAAGCGTCTATTTTTTTTCTATAAAAGGTTAAACCATTGTAAAATGTGCTTTATTAAGATAAACGGCGCAGATTTCTAATAACAAAAAATGTGTGACTATTATTGGAAAGACGAAATAGGCTAACTACACATTGCAATAAAAAAAAATTAATACACTTAATGCTGTTGAACTTTGCATCAACCAATCAAAATCTTTTGTAAACATCCCACCTTCATATCCTCTCACCCCCTCCCATTCAATCTTTCACGTGGTTAAATGTTAAGGGAAGGGGGGGAAATAAAAACTCTCGAACAGGTTTACAATTTATAATGAATTACTATACTATCGATGCGTCTTCCTAATAACTTTAATTTTTCTGTAATGCTAAAAAAAATTAATGGTAAGCATTTGTGTGTATATGTGTTTTTATTTTAAGTTATGAGTGATCTGTCTTACTACTAAGTATTAGTTTTACTGATTTTTGCTAGAAGTAGTAAATCATGCCTCATGATCGCTCTTCCTGCCCTTGGTTTGTCTTCTCTCTCTTTATAATTAATGAAAATAATCCGAGATAAACTATTTTTTATTCGAGAGAATAAATTTCTTAAAAGATTAATAAGATAGTTATATGCAATTTTTAGGCTAAGAATTTAGTTTGAATTTTTCATTTGAATTTTATCTCCAAATTTGTTTCGTCTCGTATGTAAATTTGTACCGTATTTATTCCAGGCGCTTTGTTATTTTGCTATCATACTGGGATTTTTAATTCCTCGAACCTTGTGAAAACTAATAAATTAATATTTGACAAGTTTCAAGTGAAATATGTTGGACAAAAATAAGTTATTAATTTATATTTACTAATTATTTAAAATATTGTAAGTAAAAATAATTAAAATAAAACATAAAATTATTAAATTATTTTTAGAAATTGTAATATAGTAATTTTAGTTGTTAAAATAAATATTAAAAATTCATTCAATCTTATTGATAAATGTTTTCATTTCGATCACATGATTAATTCCTTCGAGAAGGGAGGGGGGGGTTAGCGTCGAGTCTCCATTTTGATATTGGTTATTAAGATTACGAATACTATAATATAAACTTTGAGCTAATTTTATTAATTAGACATATAGCTTTGAAGCTTTTGATAAATTTAAATAAAAATCCTAAATTTAATTTTATTGCGATATTATTTTTATACCATTATGCATCAGATTATGTCTACACATGGAAAGGAAGATTCAAATGAAATATGTTTCATGAGTTTTTATATAGTTCATTTTCTCGTTTATGTTGTCTTTCATTTGGTTATCTACATAAGAAATTTATTTTCCAAAGTAGTTGTTAACAAATAGCGATCCTATTGATTAAATCGTTACGGATTTTTTTTTTTTAAAATATAGGTAAATGAAAAAAATATTATTTTACATTGATTTATATATAAAGAACATTTTAATGCAGTGGTAGTGTATCTGACATTTCTAATCTGGGTTCGAATGTGGATTGGTTTGATATTTAAAAATTATTTTCAGTTTTCAATTAGACTCAAAACTTTTCATTCAAATATCCATGCCATAACTAATCCAGTTAATCACCCATTTATTGATTAATAAAGAGTGTCTAAATTTTTAGCTAGAAGGCAAAATAATGAAAGACTGTTCAATCATCATAACTCTACATTTGGCAAGAGTGTTAATGCCTTTTCCATTATCATTTATTTATGAGCAAATGTTGGAAAGGCTTTTACCATGCAGTAGGCTATTTTATATTATATCTATAAGAAATTAAATGAGTATTTAGCTATTCCTTAATATAGAAATTAAAACAGAAATGGAAATCTTTAAATTTTCATCATTCAACAGTTGGCAGGCCTACTAATTTAATTCCTTTTCTGTTGTAGAGACTTTTGCTGTATCGTAATTGATCTTTAAGAAAGTAAGCATAATTTTTCCAATAAAGAAACTGACAGTATTTGGTATTAAATCTACAATTATAATTACTGCATCAATAAATATATATATCTTAATCCTATCAAATTCAATACATAGATAGAAAATGGATTTTACATGCAAGTTTATTTGTTTTATTATTTTTAGCAGTCAAATTGATAATAATTCTTGATGTTTAGCATGAATATTATTTTTACTAAATTATATTTTGCCTGTTCTCAAATAAATGCTACATTCTGAGAAAATTATATTCTGTATGCTAACTTAGGTAAAAGAATTTTCCATGGGCATTTTCTTTTAACTTGAGTAATGAGAATTATTATATGTTTAAGAAATTAATAAAAATGTTTTGCAGTATATTTTTAAAAAGTCAACATAAAGAATGTATTTTATGTTAGATAAAGTATGTGTTTATCATTATTATTTGTTTTTATTATTTATGTGCTGGCTGCAATAATGTGGAAACATTATATAAATACTTTAATAATTGTAGTAGAGTACTTAAAAAGTTTCTACTATGCATATATCAATAAGTGTTAAGATTTTTGCTTATATCAACATTTTGTTGTGATAAAGGGGTAAAACTGACTGTTAGCGGCCACAACATTTCGCCCTCTATTTTTAAAAAACTGAACTATATTTTTTTCGTACTAAGTGTATCTAACTATACTAAGTGTATCTAACTATAAATAAACTATATCTAACTATAAATGTTTTTACATAAAGGTTAATAATAAAAATAATAAACTTACATTTTTATGCGTAGTTTTGAGTCATGCACATGAGGAAATTCACAAAAACGGGGTCATGGTCATGCATACCCCTAAATGCAAATCTCTGCAGATAGGATGGATGAAAGTATGATTCATCGATCTCCACTATAACAAAACATTATATCAACATTGGTGTTCAAAAAAATGATCCACTTCTTATTCTGGTGTTGTTTTATTATTCCAGATTTTTGCCAGAACAGCCGCAACATTTAAAATTTTATTTTGGGGAACCAAAGAAGTGATAGAAATTCTGTCTGCAAAAATTACACATGTCAAAAGTAGTTCATAATTTTGATAGCAGGGACTTTTTTTGTGACCCTTGTTAAGTTTTGACCCATAACCTAGCGCAAAATTGCTTATAAAAATATGTAAGTTTTTTTAAATTTTATTTATTAACCTTCATGTAAAAAATACATTTATATTTAGATATACTTTACAATTACATAGTAAGAATAACGTAATTCGAACCATGGATAGTGGAGATTGATGAATCATCGTACTTCTTTCATCCATCCTATCTGCAGGAATTTGCATTTAGGGGTATGCACGAACATGACACCATTTTCGTGAATTTCCTCGTGTGCATAGCTCAAAACTACGCATAAAAATGTAAGTTTATTTTTGTTATTATTAACCTTTATGTAAAAACATTTATAGTTAGATATAGTTTATTTATAGTTAGATACATTTAATATAGTTAGATACACTTAGTACGAAAAAAATATAGTTCAATTTTTTAAAAATAGAGGGCGAAATGTTGTGGCCACTAACAGTCAGTTTTACCGATAAAGGCTATATAATCCTTGTAGATATAAAGGGAATGATTATTGATTTGTGTATATTTTACTGCATTTTCTATTTAGTATTGATAACTAAAGTTTTTTAATATTTTTATGAATTTGTTATACGTAAAGATAAGCCAAAAAATGACTAAATACAAATTATACTATATCCAAAATACATAGAACAGAAATAAAAATTGTCAAGCAGTTGATTATGTCATATATGAGTATCAAATTTGTATCAATTATATTCATATGTACTTCAGTAAGTCATAATGGATTAAGTCTTTCCATTTGGATTTCTTGTCATAATATTCAAAGGTGAAGTGTGATGTTTCTTGTAAGCATTAGGCAGTAGGAAGGATATAAGTAATGAATAGATAATCTTAATAAAGTATCTTTCAGTTTATACTTTGTTTGAATGTAATTTTTTTACTCTTACAGTGATTAACATTGCAATAGAGGAGAAGAAGGGAAGAATGATGAACACTATTAAAACTCATTTTTTGAAAAAGGGAGTATTTAAGCATTACAAACTTTTTTTTTTATTGATGTATGTACTTTTTGTGTGGACACTAGTAGTTTAGTGGATAATCCATATGCCAGTTTTCCAGAACAATATTAGTTTCACTGTTCATTATAAAAATAAAATTTAGTGTAGGATTTTTTACATTGTTTATTTAGTTAGCCCTAATACAACTATGTGTTTCAAGGCAACAATGCTGCTAATTTATGGAAATTTTAATTATTATTAGTCAAATGTAAAAACTTCTCATTCATTGTTTTTATATGAGAATTATTGTAGGGATCTTTGTGGTTATTTAAAAGCTAATTACATATTACTGCTATATAGACTATATAATGGATTTGTAGTTTACATTGGAGACCAAAAAGTAAATCATCACAAAGTTTATTTGTTTATAAAGTCTTTAATACTATCTAGAGTTAAGAATCTGTTAGGACTACAAATGTGCTTCCATTATAAGTAAAAGAAATAATTGTAGAAATATCCAACTAATAAGATGTTGAGTAGATCCTTTGATATTGGAGCTTACTTTTAGAAGTGGAATAAAATGTTGCAGCAAATGTTTTATATGATGTTTTTAAAAATATGTTTCAAGTTTAGCATTGATATTTTGGAGTTAGTTTGATTTATATATTATACTAGGACATCAATACTAGTGAGATGAAAAAGTCACAGTAACACATTTATATTATCAATTGTATATATAAAAGTTAGAATAATATAATTTTTTTTTTTTTAAAAAATCATTTGAGTAGGAATTTAGAATTAGTTAACAATTGATCTTGTATATGTATTAAAATGGATTATGTTCTTTCTGTACATGAAGGGTCAGATTGACTTTAGGTCAACATGAGTGTGAAAGAATCTCAGCCTCAGGGTGGCCTTTTGAATGTTCCATCATCAGATTTTCAGTTGGATGGATAGTTGAAGAGTTGGAGTGTGGAGTGGATTAGAGCCTGTACATTAAAGTATGAAGATTGGCTGTCTTAATATATATCTGAGCACTTATTGCATATATTTGTAGAGATGATAATCTGGACCAACTGATGATTGCTGGTTTACCATGAAATATGTATATTGGTGATTATTTATGTTTTCAACATATATGTGTTCAAGTGTATCAGTGGTATGAGATAGAATGGAGAGTGGTGGGCTGTGTGAAAGTCTGTGTTCATATACCCTCTATATTACCTATACTGATACAGGTATATAATAAGCCTGTATTTCAGCTATTGATTTTAAATGCATTTCAAAACTAATGTAAATAAATAAAACACTTGCTAATTTTTACCATGCCACATTCAAAACAAATTTATAATTGCAATTTGAAATTTTCTTAATAAGTCTTTAAATTATATTACAATTACAGTTATTATAATATTCATATTAAGGTTTCTTTAATTTGTTTAAAATTGAACTATTAAAGATATTACCTATTAATTCTAAATGAAAGAGTGTTTATGATTTTTAAAAATATTTGGCAGTAAAAATAATTTTTTTATAGAACGGAAAATATATATTTCTTTAGTTAGTTTAATTAAAATTACATTTTTTAGAAAAAAAAATGTAAAAATATAATTATTGTCTACAATCATAAAAATAAATAATCTATTTACAAGTTTTTAAGTAATAAATAGCTGTAGTACAAAAATATTTTTGGAATATATATTTAGTAGGCTAAAATGGTGCTCATTTTATTTATT
This sequence comes from Epiperipatus broadwayi, assembly GCA_028023455.1. Classification (NCBI taxonomy): domain Eukaryota; kingdom Metazoa; phylum Onychophora; class Udeonychophora; order Euonychophora; family Peripatidae; genus Epiperipatus; species Epiperipatus broadwayi. Next base: position 13,739,703 of record JAQFVV010000001.1, read on the forward strand.
TATTTTTGCTCTGAAACATTGCTCACTTTTAACAATATGTCTTATTTTTGAAACCATGATAGATTAATATAATTCAAAATAATCCTATATTATTATTATTAAAACAAATTATTTTCTTATTAATCACATTTAATGTAGGGGTTTTTTTTTTTTGGCTGTTTTACAATTGTTTTCTATTTATTCTTCTCCTTTGGCTACTCATCAATAACAGATTTCTTTCCTATTATTCTCATATAGTTGAAATTACAGACTTTTTTTTTTTTTTGGAGAGGAGTAAGAATAATAGTTTTAAAATTTAAAAATGTATTTAAGTTAATTGTTTACTTATTAAACTTCAAATACTATATTTTTAATTCTTCTCATTCTAAATCAGAGCCCCCTACTATAAATTTGAATAATCATTAGAGAGCAGTACATATAAGTCCACATATCCAAATTAGTTTCTGACATATGGCCTTCATCAGAGAGGACTTTAGATTTAAATCTGAAAAATCTACTTTATTGATATAAAGAATTTATTATGCAAGATTTTTTTTTTAAAAAAAAATTATCATTTTGAGTTTTCAATAAAAAAAACCCTAAATATAATACAAAATGGAAAACATCTATTTTGCTTAAATATGATACTATCATCTAACTGCATTGTAGAATTTTTATTCATAGCTACCAGGTTCAATTTATATAAATTAATCTGTGACCGTGTTTACTTTTTTTTTTTTTGTAGATCCAAAGCATTTGGAATCTTACCAGCGTTGATAATTTAAATGTGATGGGTATGCTTTAGAAATAAAACAGTTTGTAAAAAAAAAAAAACAACAACTAATAAATTAAATGATCATCAGAGAAAGAATTCAGAAAAGAATAAAAATTGTAAACATTGAAAACTTTTAAAATATACTGTGATGTACACATGTTGCCATCTATAGTCCTTGTAGTTTATAAATAACTAAAAGAAAACAATTAATGGTCATCTGTTTAATAAAAAAATATTTATTGTTTTGAATGAATATGGAATAAGTGACCCATTTATTTATTAAATTTAAAAAAATGAAATATTTTGTTTAAATTATTATTGTCGAATGATATTGGGATTAGAAGAAAGTAAATCACGTTCTCACACCAGTGTTTAAAGAAAGGAAAAGACTGTGTTTTATGCTACCACAGCTACAGAAACAATTTTAACAAACCAACAGACTTCCTTTTGCTTAACAATTTGTGTTTATGTTATACTTTTATAAATATATTCAGGATGTATAGCAGAGAAATATGCACTGTAGATAAAACAACCTAGAGGGGGGAGCATGAACTCCTCCTTTATTTGGCATCTATGATTAAAATGAAGTGGATATCACAAACGCTATGCTGACTGCCATAGAGCTGAGATCATTGAATTCACCATGGATTGTAATATCAACAGGAAGAATAATTAGATATCATCTAATGATTCAAATTGCTTATGGATCCTTGTGTTTGTGTTTTGCTAGCAAAAAAAAAAAAAAACGGGTACCAAAGGAAACATCGTCAAATAATGGAATATCAGCTGAAGTCATATATCTGCAAAAATATGATAACATGCTAATAAAAATCTTTTTTTAAATTAACACTGTCAGATAAGTTTCATTTCTTAAAAAAAAGAAATGCTTAAAAAGCATAATGATAAAACATTTATTAAAGTCTTCCTTTTTTTTATTAATAATTTTCAGTAATATAGTCTTACTTATCATTTTATAATTTTTAAACTATATGAGAAATATAAATTTTTTTTAAAAAAAAAAACAATATTAAAAACTTTTTTTATTTTGTTTCTTTATATTGTGAGAAAGAGTTTATCTATATCCCTTTTATGTCTATACTTTAATTATTTAAAATATATATCATATCTATTAATTGCAGTTTTAATTAAAAAGGGAGTGGGGATAAATTATAAAAATATATGATAGGGTACTAGATTACAGTTGGTAAATTAGAGTTGTTAAGTTTATTTTAACCACTTCAATGAGTTAATGCTTACTTATTTCAATAAATTTATATTATTAACCTAAGTACTTTGATTTGCCTATTGCATCAATCATTATAAAATTATTTTATTACACAATTTATTTTACAATTAAAATAATTTATTGTTCATCCCGTACTATACTTTATCATCAAGGTGAGTTATCATTTACTGAATTTATTTTCTTTGCCAAGCAAGATGATTCTCTGACCATTGGCACTTTACAAATTCACGAGTCCATTGTAAGTATAAATTTGAACTGCCATAGAGCCATTTGTGAATCAACATATTTATTTGTCTATTTTTAGGTATATATTTTATTTGCCTAAGTACATTTATATAAGAATGCCCAAACATTTAGTGCAAGGTGGAAAAAACCAATTAGTTCACAATTTTATTTATTATATGTGATTACCGAAATATATGAGGCATTTGCAGACCAGGCAGCCCTGCTTAGTTATAATATTATTTTTGTTATATTCATAATTACCCAAATTTGAAAACTATTCAGTGAATAGCACTCATTTTCCTTTTACATTTTGGCAGTCTTTATTAATTTTCCTTTACATTTTGGCTCATCCAGCAAAGAAATATTTCTATTTATGAATCAATGTTGCTCCTTAGTATATTCTTATTTTTAAAATATTTTTCTTGACAATACTGAGAGTATTTTTTGCATTCAGAACTTCAATATCAGATCCATTGAAAGTAAAAATTTTCTATTACTCTACAGTTTATCTAGAAAAAACAAAAAAAAAAAACCATATACAAACTTTGCTGTGATTATTTGCAATATTGTGTATGTTTGTGAAAATCAGATATATTTGAAGAAAAAAAACAAAACAAAACAATTCTGCTCCTTAATTGAAACAGAACTTCTTGTGAATGCATCTCTATACTTTTTATATAGATGTGCATATTTTATTAAAGAAATATTTAGAGGCAATAGAAACTTGATTTTTTTTCTTTGTCAACTTTCTTTGTCAATTTTTGATGGGTTAATTTCACAATTTTAATTTTTTATTTTTGATTTGTCTTTTTGATATTTAGTAATTCTTTAATAATATTAGAACATACTCTTATATATATTAAATATTGTCTAATCACATGATAACAGTCAAGCTTATCTAAATTATCAATCTCCATTCTAAATAACTACTATAAATATAGTTTATCCATTTTTTTTTTTTACTAATAGAGGTTGTTGACAATAGATTGGGATTCATGATTTAAATATGCTTCGCTCTTATTATGTGATTACCTTTATAAAATCATTTCGTTGTATGCAAAATTAGGTTTATTATCTAAGTAATATATAATTATAGATAATCCATGAAATCAGCACCCATAAGATAAAGGCTATAACATATTAAACTTTTACTTTATATTGACACAGTGACTCTAATCTTTCAACTAATATTAATACTGTATATTTATATTCTTGTTAAAAATAACTAGATATTTAAAGGAAATTCTCAAGTTTGCATAAAAATCTTCAGCTATGTAGAAAAAATTATAAATTTGAATTCAAACATCAGCACCACGTGACCTTTTCATTTATATATATGGATTTTGGAAAATAAAATAAATAATTAAAATAAGAAATTAAAATAAATCTATTATTATAGAAATTTATTAATCTATCTATAGCAGATTTTTTTATGCACCTACTCATTTATGTTGAATCATTATAAATGAAATCTTTGGACTTTAATAAGATGTGCAATTATAATTAAATTATGCTTTAATTAATTTTTTTTTAAAAATATTAATTGAGTTTTTTTGCTTGGTTTTGCTTTTCAATTTTTTGTAATTCAATTGTTAATAATTTTCTTTTTTTCTAAGCCAATGTAATTTCTGGTAAAATGAAAATATAGACAGAAAAAGTAGTTTTTAAAATAACATTTAGCTTAATTACTGCCTAGCATGCTTTCAATATATTTTTACTATATCATATTTGCATAAATTAAAAAATATATGTAAAAATAAATTTAATATGTTTTTGAATCATTCCATCACTTAATCAATTAATCAATAATTCTAAAGAGACTATATCAAACAAATTGACATATCAAGTGATCTATAGAATTAAGCACAGCTAATTAGCTGAGGGCCAATTTGTCAATAAGACTTGCCCAACACTGATATTTATACAGTAGAGCCCTCAGAGATAAAGAACAGCACTTCAATATTACAGATCATGAGCAGAAAACTTGTCATAGATTCAAACTATCAAAAGCAGAGAGAGTGTATATTTACAGAGAGAGCATAGAAAGCGGAAGATTAAAGAAGCTTCTGCAATAGCTGGTGACTGTTTTTCTATTAATTAACCAAAGAAACAAGTGCATTCATTTCAAAGAAATGGGCTATTTAAATATTCAAATTTTAATTTAAAATTGAATACATGAAAAGTTAATTAATCACATCACTATATGCCATGAGTATGATATAGTAAAAATATATTGAAAACATGCTAAATATTCTTATAAAACTCCCTTTTCTGTGTGTGTTTTCATTTTACCAGATATTTTCAAATTTTTGTTTTGTTTTTGATTTTTAAGGTCTGCTATTGTAATAGAATTCTATAAGTATTCGTTAATTTGACAGTTCAATTTTTGTAAGCTGAGATAATAAATATCAATGAAATAATTGAGTCTCCTGTTTTATTATCAAGTTAATTTTGGATAACTTTTTTTTTTAATAATTATTACAGGCAAATAAATTTGTGTACACACAAATTTTTATTTTCATATTTGAGTGCAAATGAAATAAATCATAGTAGCAGCTTAAATGTAAAAAAACACAATAACTAGTTCAATTAACAAGATGTACTGGGAGCTATTATACAAAAGTAGTAAAATGATAAATGAATGTGAACTACATGGATTTGAGAAATAGCCTAAATCATAAATTCTGTAGATCAAAAATTATAGATGATATATCACAGATTTGCTATCATGAAAACTGATTTTTTCTTCTGAGTGTTTCTAATCAAAGCCCTTAGTAAATAAAAAAATTTTTAAGTGTAATGATTATGAAAATTTAAAAAATCCTCTTACAATTTTATCCAGATAATAAAAGTTATCAAATTACAGAGAACCCAATCAATGATTTTCTAATTATATACATATTTTTTTTAAATTGTATATATTCTATTTATAATTCTAAAAATCTTTTTTAAACAAAATATATAATTTTGTATGGGTAAAGCTTGGACAAATCATTATTAAATTTAATAATAAAAATATGAGAAAATGGCAATAATAATTAAATGAACTAATACAGTGATTTTCAACTGGATTGCTATGAAATATAATGATGAACAGCATCATAATACTTTTGATACTATTTAAATGTACACACTATTCATCAGATGAAGCTACATAGTACATTCTAATGTTCAAAGAAAAAAAAAATGAAGTAAAATGTAGCAATTTTGAAAATATTAAGAAATAAAATTGAAGTTTTACAGATAATTTTTTACTTAAAACATTTTTACTATAAAGTTTATTATTGTTACATTAATAAAAATAAACATTTTAAATAATATAAATATGTATTTTTCTGCAAGCTCATGAATTTCCAAATGGCAAATGTAAATTTTGAAAATAATTTATTTAGCTAAAAAAGTACAAAGTTTCATACATAATTTTTAAATTAATATATTCATTATATAATTTATTATTATTATGTTTATAAAAATGAACAGTAAATAATATCTGTAAAAATGTATTTTTGGCTAAATAAATTATTTTCAATAAAGCAAGTCATATATAGCGTGACATTACTTTTATGAGCTTGTTTTTACAAATATGTAATATAGGGAGCATACCAATAGCTCAAACAAGTTCTTAATTGATAAGTGCATTAAGAGAAAAATATTTAAAATCTCTATCTAGAACATTCCCATTGGTCTGGAGATATTCTAGATAGAGATTTTAAATATTTGATCTCTTACCACACTTATCGATTAAGTGCTTGTTTGAGCTATTCTATCTAGAACATTTCCATTGGTCTGGAGATATTCTAGATAGAGATTTTAAATATTTGATCTCTTACCACACTTATCGATTAAGTGCTTGTTTGAGCTATTGGTACATTCCCTATATTATATATTTGTAAATACAACCTCATAAAAGCAATGGCATGCTATAAATGACTTGCTTTATTGATTACTATAATTTTGCCTTTAAGACCTTGGCAATGCTAAGGTTATTAATATATGATAGATCTGAATTTGGTTTAGTCGCATATAGCTATTTAAGTTAGATACCTGGAATTTAAGACATTTTCATGTTCAAAAATTTCAGAGTTTCTACTTAAATGTTATATATTAAATAAGTGCTGAGTTTTGTATTGATATTTTAGATCTAGTGTCTGAATAGTCTAGCTCCTCACTGAGGTGAGCCAAAAGCTCAAAATCAATTGGTCTGGGAATGGGAATGTTCTAGATAGAGATTTTAAATATTTTTATCTTACCACACATCAATTAAGAGCTTGTTTAAGCTATTGGTATGCTCCTTATAAATTATTTTCAAAGTCTGTAATTGTAAGTATAGTAATTGTATTTTGGAATTTCATGTGCATGCATAAAAATACAAATTATAGTATTTAAAATAATAATCTGTATATAGTACTATATTAATTGAAAATAATCTATAAAATTATGTAATTTTTATTATAGATTTTTATTTTATTTTTAGCCATATGTGTTTTGTGACTTCACATGATGGATAGTAGATAAACTAAAAGATCAGCTTTTTTGGATTTATCATTACAAGTATGAGGAGAGTTGAGGAATTAATTGAATTACTTAGGAATCAATAAAAATTTAAAATTGAAATAGAATTTGAAATTGATGCATTCTGGATTGACATAAATGATTAATAATTTTATATTGCAAAGAAAATTATATATTAAATTTTCTAATATTCATTTATTGTAATTAGGCATTTCTGTATTAATAACTATTTAAAACAAATAAAGATTAAAATGAATTGAGGAATAATATATATGTAATATTTTATAAATGCTTTTATTTACTGTGTAGTAGAAAGTCAAAAATAATTGTTTCTTCAATCACAATCAGGTTTTTAATACTTTTATTTCAAGTTAGATATAAAAACCCAACTGTGATTAAATCAGTTATTTTTGTCTTTTTAATGCAGAGTAAATATTAAGTGTTTGTTATAAAATATTTTATAAATATATATTTTTAACTTTTGTATTGGAATTTTTTTTTTTTTGTAATTATTCCAATTCTAAAAAAAAACCTTTTACAATCAAGAGAAATTAAGATTTGTGTTTATTTCTATTTTAATTTACTATAAACACTTTTTAGTATAAGTAATATCCCTATAACACAGCATCCCTACAATTTAATTTCACTAATATAGTTTGAGAACTAGGGATCCCCCCCCCCTATAATACAGTATTCCTACAACACTTTCACCCTAACACAATTCGAGGGTTGGAGAAACTCCCTCTATAAAGAGCATTCATATGTTTTGACAATTAGGAAAATTTCCATATAACAATGGATGATGAGAATTTTTAAGAGCAAACACCATCTCTGTCGATATTTGTCATTTGAGCATATATGAAAATGTTTTCTTAATTGTGATTAGTAGTGATGATGAATGAAATGTTATGTAATATTAATGTGTAATACTTTTGATCAATTACTGTTTTAATAAACATATTTCTCTTAGTTATAGAATGCAAATGGTATAGTTTTTTTTTAACTTTTGGAACCTAACCCTGTTTTTGTACTAGTTTTTTGTTTAGTATAACATGAATTTGCATAACATGACAATTTTTAGGAATCTATTGACCAGGTTATGTGGGGTTACTTGTAGCTTTTTTTTAAAAAAATACATTACTCATGTATATCACTGAAAGCTTACTAAACTGATATTAAACATTTGAAATTACTAAACAAGAGGACAAATCTGAAACATTTCATTGTCATATTATATTGACATTGATTTCCAATGTGCAAAATTTGAAGAAAATCCATTTGATAGAAGCATGTTACAAATCAATTACAAAATCCTAAATAAATAAACAAACATTGTTTCTAAGATAAATAAAACTGTTTAAAAAATAATAGTATGTTTTTCTAGTATAACTCACTCAACTAATATTAAAAAAAAATTCAGATTGAAATATTTGTATTATATATATAATTTTATTATGATTATCAATTTTTATTATTGAATAGACATTTTTATTAAAAATATAAATGTAGACTAATTAATATGTATTATAAAAAAAAAAAAAAATCTTTAACACTTTTCAGATCTGTTTTTTTTTTTTGTAAATCTTTTTTTTTTTCAATGTTTGATCATATTATATATATGATCATTGTTTGAATTGATTATTCCTATAAAATATCTCTATATAAATATATGTTTACAAAGAATTTCCAAAAAAAAAAAAAAAAACGTACCATAAATTAAATTTTTTTAAAAAACATATTTTTGTCAACATCCTATTATATTTTAAATTTTTTCTTTAATTTACATTTTTATGTATAAAAAAAAAACCCTTCAATTATTATAATTACTCTTTTATAATTACACAAGATTCTGAACATTTTCTATTCAAAACAGATTTTTTTCATTTTTATATATAAATCATTTTAAAGTTCTCTTTGTAAAATCTCATATTTTCTATCATTTTTATTTCAAAATTTAAATGCTTAAATTCTTTTCTATGTAGGTATATATTATAATTTTATCTATTAAATACTGGTTCAATCTAATTTTCAGTTTATTTTCTGCTGTTTCTACATATGAAACATTGAATTTACAACATAAATGCCATTCATATTTTCCAATCTCTTCTTTTTCTTAACATTTATTAATTTATCTAGATTGAAATAATATTTAATAGATAACATTTAATAGATAAAAATTCTAATATATACCTACATATGAAAGAAGCTAAGCATTTAAATTTTGAAATAAAGACTTTGAAAAATGTGAGATTTTACAAAAAGATTAATTAAAGAGAATTTATATATAAATATGATAAAACCAGTTTTGAATAGAAAGTATTAGGAATCTGGTGTAATTATAAAAATGTAAGTTAAAGAAAATTAAAATGTAAAATGATGTAGACACATAAGAAAGTAAGTAAAAAAGTAAATTAAAAAAAAAAAAACAAAGAAAAAAAACTTGTTGTAATTTAAGACATAATTTTTTTTTTGTGTTTTTGGAAATTTTTTGTAAACATTCTGAAGATTTGTGGTGATGGTATTTTAGATGTGATAATATGTTGCAATATTTCTATCATCTATCATCAACTAGAAAATTTAAACTTTTCCAAATACAAATAACTATTAGTAATAATATACAAGTTAGATAAAATAAGTTAGCAGATTACACAACATTTTGAATAGTTTTATTCTTCATTCTTCAGGTGTTGCTGGCCTGACTAGTGGCAATGCTAAGATAGGAATCAACCTTAAACCTTTATATTCTTAAATATCGAATTTTAAGGCAACACTCTAATTATCTGAGCTATTCTGTCAAACATATATTTGCATATATGTTTTTGTAAATATATATTTGTACATACATATGTTTTATAGGAATAGTCAACTTTGACAATGATCATATAATATGACCAAAATGTTGAAGGAAAACTGAAATAAAAAAATATTTCATAAATATATTAATGGGCCATATTTATAAAGAACATAGTGAAATGCATAGTATTGATTTTATTAAATGTTATAAATGATTTATAATTATATAAAACATCAAATATGCATTGCTTAATAAATAAATTTGAATGTTACAAAGTGTAATGAAGTAGGGATGCAACAAAAATTTTTACCAATTTAGGTTTGGTATTATTAAAAAATAAGAATTAAAAACAGTAGTCTAATACTTAGTGATTAATCTATTTAGGAACTTGCTGTTGTTTGACTGTAAACTGATAACTACATTTATATATAAGCATTAATATCTTATGTTATCTAATCTGTAATTGTTGTTTTTTATATGCAAAACTTTGATTTTGCAAAAGCACTAACTATTCTTTGATAACTTTTTGAGACTTTGTAATATTTCTGAAACTTCATATAAAAATTGAAACAGATTAAAATTTATATCACTTTAATTAATTAGAAAATTTAATTTATCTGTTTGTCTGCATCACACTTAAAAGTTAAACATTTTTCAGTAGTTGAGATAATTCCTCATTTTAGTCTTTAAATGTTAATTGTTTGCTTTTTATTGTTCTTAGAGACTAATTGCCATAGGCCTTTAAAAAAAAAAAAGTAAAACATTACTTTAATTGAACCCAATTATTACTAATAGCCTTACTTTAAATTTGCAGAATCCACATTTTCTGAGTTAAAAATGAAAATCAAGTCTTGCATTGGTGGTCGAGAGGTCAGCGCAACTGCCTTGCACTTGCAGGCAGTTGCCCGGGTTGTGGGTTAGCGTCCGGCTGATGCTATGACACTTAAAAAAAAATGAAAATCAAACATGAGGGGAAAAAAATGAAAATCAATTATTTACAATACTGTATAAATTAATATTTAGGATTCTGTCGTTAGTTATCCTAATTATGATTATTTACCTAATCATTATAACCAACTTAAAAAAAATATTGATTATAATACTTAAAAAATGTATGGTTGTGCACCTTTAGTCAACTTTTAATTTTACTTTTCTTTAGAAGTTACATTTATTAATCCTTATCTCTGTATATAAAAAAAAATCTTGTTTAGTAATTAATATCTGTGAATTAAATTTATCATTTTCAATCATTATCAATCAATTGCAGTTGTCTCATAGATTTAATATAGTATTTTTGATCTATAGCTTATTTTCTAGACATCAGTCCAGCTAATTTTCTCATCCATCCTTTCACATTAATCTCTTTTTAGATCTTTTATAATCACTTGGGGTTTAGTTTAAACTTAAATTCTCCATCTCTGTTCCTATCTAGCCCAATTTTATTTCAGTCTCAATTTTTTCAATAATGTCAGTAATGTCCATTTTTCATTATTTAGATATATTCTGCTTTTGATTTTGTTTTGTAAATTCTAATACACATTTCTCCTTACTTTGCTGTGCCATCTATAGTCACTGTATAGCATTTTCATTAAGTATTCTCTAGTCAAATCCACCAGTAAACATCATTAAACTAGATTTCTTATATTAAAGTCATCCAATTTTAACAGCCATGATACAAAGCAAATTGACCTATGATTATAATATATTAAACACACTGATTTTTGTTCCTTCATCAGAATCAATCAATATAAGGCCCAGTTAGTCCTAGAATGGATGACTACCTGAAAACCCCAAATGTTAGTCTGTTTGCTCTGCATGGTTTAATGCAGCGGTTAAGTATCAGATTCTGATCTTGAAATCCTCAGATGGATTTTAGTCCTCACACTTTCAGTTCTCAAGCTTTCTATGAACTTCAGAGATATAAAGCCATGTGATTATTATTATTAAATTATTTTCAAACATTTAGGCATATCGTTTTTTAATATTTTTAAATTTAATCTATGATTAATTTCATTTATTGCATTTCCATTTGTTTTTATTAATTTATCTCAAGTGTTTAAAGTTGTAATTATAAATTTATTAAACGCTCACTATTATTTCAGTAATAGTTTTAACAAGGCTGTAAACCTTAGCAATGAGCGTCTGAAAAAATCGTCACTAGGGACCTACAGAGGTCCCTAGTGACGATTTTTTCAGACGCTCATTGCTAAGGTTTACGGCCTTGTTAAAACTATTACTCAAGTGTTTATAATTGAGAATTTCTTCTGTCTAGTCATCTTCACCCCCCCCCTCTTTTTTTTTTGAAAAGCCATAGTCATTTTAGCATTAAATTAAATTATGTGTGTATAAATGAATGTGTGTTAAAATTGCTTGATAGCAAGTGTAATTTGGATTGACTAAAATATGTATTAGGAGCAGTAATCTACTGTAAAAAAGTATAATTGAATGTTTAGATTGTTATGGGATATTTAACAATAAAAATAAATTGTGTTTGAATTCAGAAATCTCTAGCTTGTGAATCCAGTGATTATCTTTGGGCAAAATCACATAGAACAATCTACTTTTATTTTTTCAGAGCTATTTATTGCAAATTTGATTAATAGCTGGACACCAAAGAGAAGTGCCATTTAATGTTCATTAGTGACTCAAACTCTGAATAAATGATTCTGGATTAGAATACTGAATGGATAACTGCTCCTCATACAAATATTGAAAATAAGTTAAGAGTCTTTTACTGTTCTCGTATTATCTCAAATATAAAAACTATTATTTTTTTAACAATATTATATATACAATACTACAGGAATATATAGTTTTCAGGTTCTTTCTCTTTGTGGTTGCATGTCATTACTATGTTAACAATGATGTTTGTTTGAATTGCATTTACCATTATATAGTAAGAGAACATCTATGCCACATTATATAATAAGCACATTTGCGTAAACGTGCAAACTATATTAACATCTTTTGTGATTGTAAATCTTAATTTTAATAGACACTTTAATTATGATGTGCGTGTGCTGAAACACACATATTGAATAACTCACAATTTGAAAAAAAATCTTAAATAAGAAAATTAGAAATTCATAAATTTCATGTGTATATTGTTTATTCATATAATAGCAACTATTTTTTGTCACAGATACTCATATTGTTGCAGATCATTTGGTCTCATGATATTATATTACTGTCATGAATTTGAAGGTTAAAATTTTGTTTGAAATGATTTCAAAGCACATAATTTATGGTGGTAGCAATTCTGACAATTTTAAAAGAAGCTACGAAGTGCTTCATTTATGTGATAAAATGACTACAATTGATTTAATATTTTAAAAAACAAACAGTTGTATGTTGAGCTGAATTCTAGATATTCAATAGGAATGAATCATTAGCTTGTGAAATAGTTTAAAAGTGTCAAATTTACATTTACAAAATGTGAAAAGTATTTAATGAAGACTGAAAAAATACTATTTAAACTTCGGGGTGGAGTATATGAGGGAAAAAAAAAAGATTGTTCTAGTGAACAGTAATGTATTGCTTTAGAAATTGTTGATTTTACAAGATTCTAAGTGAGGTATTGGTTCAGAAATTAGTATAAACTTAATTCTCCATTTAGAATTCAAGCCATTGGGAAGTTCTGGTCTTATATTAATCTTGTTTCAACCTAATTGTATATTAGCATTAATATCCATATATTTGCAGTCTGTATAATTTACAATTCCTGTATTATTAACATTCCATAATATCTACTTTAATTAAAGTGAGTATCTTCAGAATCATTTTTTTTTGTTTAAGATTCTAATAATTTTCATCTTAGTTGTGTCTTCTTTTTTTTCTCAGTGATGAACATTTATTCATCAAAAAAAAAAAAAAAGATACAGTTAGAAAAGGTTTACAAGGGAGTGATTATAAGATAAATTGAAATTTCAGGAGCAACATGGTAAGAGGAGAAGGATACATGTGAAAAGGGAATGGGAAGGGGAAAGGTGTGTAGTCCAGGCTGATCCAAAATGCATATCTTTGTGATTGAGTCCTATGACAGAGGCTGAGAGGATGGGAGTTGGAAGATTGCCCAAGTGTCTATGAGCAATGGAGGTGGGGCTAGTTTGGTATCTCTGGTTTTAAGAGAGTGAATTAGGTCCAATAGCTTTTGATTGACTGAGTGTACTCTCTGGTCAAAGATAATGGCACATAGGAGCAACCAGAGCATAGATGAGGAAAACTGATAGGCTAATACAGCAAAGACCCCTGTTTCTATGGATTCTTGGAGGTTGAAGATGGTATTCTTGTGCAAGGAAAGGCAGGAATTGATGACATTTCTCATGCCAAGCAGAAAGGGACATTTAAGTAGGAAGTGCTGGAGGGTTTCATTGTCAGTTTTATAGAGCTGGCATATGGGAGAGATCTTTGTGAAACCCCTATGGTTGATTTGTGGGAAGGGAATGAAGATTAATTTTGGGAAGAAAATCGAGGAATTTTGCCTCAAGGGACCACCTTTTGAATTTGCGGATTAATTGAGCATTAGTAAGTTTAAGGAATGTAGGAGACACAATGGAGAAGTCTGTAGTCTGATTGAAAATCTCCTAGTACTTTAGTTTACTGCTGATGGATGGTGTAACAAAGCCAGCCTTTTGTAGGATGTTGGCAATGAGGTCCATGACCTGGGCCTGCCACTGGGAGGAAGAGTGTCAGTGGGTGTGATAATGATATGCACGAGGTTGGCAGGAAAGTGACTTAGGAGTGTGAGGATAATGTTGTGAGATCTCTGGATCAGAAGAGTGTCGATGGAGTGCAGGCCCAACCCATTGAGGCTTTTAGGAAAACAAGTTCTTTTTAGGCTGATGGCCACCATCTTTACAGGTGCAAAGGGAATTGATTTTGGATATAAAGGAATGTGTATGTAGTATGCTATTTTAGGAAACACTAGAAGATTGAGGATGATGACTTTCCCATAAAGCAAGAGGTAGATGCCTGTGATAGCACTGAGGGTGAATGATATGCTTTGATGGAGTGTGGTTTTGACACGTACTCTCATGTCCCTAGGAGACAGCATGAGGGGGAATCCGAGGAAGTTGTGTGGCTTGGCATTGAAGGTGAAAGATTTGTTTACCAGTTGATAGTTGCCAGGCCGCTGATTTATCACTGCTAAATTCTAGCCTGTATGTTTTGGTGTACCAGGTGAGGATCTGTTGAAGCCTGGGGATGAGATCAACTGAGGGACAGAAGACAAACACATCATCTACATAAGCAAGGCATTTGATGCTTTTGCTCAGTGCAGGAATGAAGACGCCAGAAAGGTCATGTTCTAGACTGAGCAAGAGGGGATTCAGAAATACGGTGAACAACAAAGTGCTCAGCAGAGAGCCCTGAGGGATGGATATGTTAGGTGTGAAGCCAGGGGCAATTTTCACATCCAGGGTAACTAGTATTTCTCTGTTGGACAGGAGATTGTGGAGAATGGACAGGAGGGCTTCTGGGATGTTCAGGTTCTGAGGACACCAAGGAGCAGGTCGACCTAACAGAGTCGAAGACTGCCTGGATGTCTAGTTGGACAGCAATGGGCCTGCCATTTTGAGACCATCTAACATGCTCGTGTGGCAGCCCCAAGAGTGGAGTGCCCCTTACAAGCAAACCGTGAGGCAGAAAGGGCAGGGAGTATGAATTGTCATAGTGACTTTAATGGTAGACTCAATAAGTTTTATGAGCAGAGAGGTCATTGAAATGGGCCTAAGACTCTTGAGCTTAGTAGGTGGCTGATCTTTCTTAAGGAAAGGGACTAATGTAACCGGATAGAGACCCTTGATAATGTAAGCACCTGAGGCCAGCTTGTTGATCATGTTGAGAGTATTGGAGATGGTGAACTGACTTAGGTGGAGAAGGATAAACTTGGGGATAGCATGAGAACCAGGGTGGACATGATCAGGAAAGCTTTTCAGTTTGTTAAGTAGCATGGCTTGGGTGATGCCAGGATCAGAGCTGACATTTAAGATTGATGGCATAGTGAAAGGAGGGATGTCAGCATTGAGAAGCATGTGCTTTTAATGGTTTCTCAAATGAAGAAGCAAATCTTGACCTATGTAGGATTTGTTGCTGACTATGATGGACAAGGGAGTGATTTGAACCAAGAGCCCACCCCAGGTAACTTCTGGTCCAACAATGCTGATTCCCCACGTACCTCTGACTGCGTTTGACTGAGAAGTACTCAGCCAAGGTCTTTTGAGTATCATGCTATTGAAGTTTCAGTTGTATGATGGTGCTAATGTCTAATGGCCCACTCTCCTGATCATTCAGTTGCTTTGAAATTTTGTCCATGGAAGCCAGCAACTTGAGTGGCCCTCAGGAATTCCCAGGTGTATTTGTGGATGGAAGCTTGCAGGATTTACACAAATGCAATCATTCAGAGATGGGCTCCATTTGAAGGATATTGATTTTATGAAGGTATATATAAATTTCTGAAAGCAATGCTTTTGGCGTATTTTGTTTGTTGAGGAATTGTATTGTTCTTCTGAGGCCAAGGTTTACTGGAGGGCCAGAGTTAATGTCAAGGGAGAGGTGTCATGCCTTGTGATCTGAAAAAGGTATAGTGTGGAGTTGGGCCGATTCAATCACGAAATGGAGATCAGGAGAATAGAATGTTAAATCAATGAGAGTTTGATGCTTGCATATAGAAAGAGTAGGTATGGTCTGGGAAAAAACCCTGCCACACATTAAGCCCCTGGAGAAGAGATGTAGATATTTGTTTGTGAAAGACTGGTAGCCTATATTGAAGTCACCCAAAAGAAGAATGGGAAGGGAGGTGGTAGTTGTAATGTTGTTGATTCGGTGAATAATAGATTTAATGAGGGTGTCACTAGTTGTGTCTTTTTTAAGAAAAATTTGTGACAATCAACAGTCATATAAGAAATAATTATATATTTTTTCCCAATATCTTCTTCAGAAAAAAACTTCTATGCCTAGATCATAAATGCTTTATGTAGCAGTTAGTAATGTTCAAACTTTTAAATACATTTTTAATAACTGCAGTTTTCTATAATAGCATACTAACATCAGGATCTCCATTTAATTTACTACTATAAACATGTGATTTAAAGGATTATCTGTTGTTGTTTTTTATTTGTATTGTATAAATTATCATTTAAAATCAGTATATAAAGAATATCTTATCATTTAAAAAAAAATTGATTAAATGCAACAAGGCTTTATTTTTGAATAAATTCGAATTATAAACTTTTATTCAAGCTTATGATACCTAAAGATTTATCACATGGTACTATTATGGTGAAGCAATATATGTGTGTGTGTGTGTGAAGGCTATAATTCAGAACTATAAGATTTAATTAGTTGAGAAATTAGCTTGAGTATTCATCTAACTTGTTCTGCCTACTCCATATATTCATATCATTGCAGTATTTTTATTATGTGGTTAATCATGTGAAGAAGGATGGTGGTCTATTTGCCATTATATAACAGCAATCATGGTAAGTTTATTGGTTTTTATCTCTGAATTTAAGACCAAAAATATCACAGTCTTTTTAATAGCTTGATGATTTTTAACTGCAACAAATGTATTTTTTTGAAGACAGGATGAATGTGCGAAGGATCATTTTCTTTTGTATTTATAATCATGAGAGTCCAAACTAAATTATGGTCCTTCTTGTAAGAGGCTACAAAGTTATCAGCCAAAATAATTGATGACTGAAGGCAGATGAAATAAATTTTTTAATTATAGACCTAGGCTGCCATTCTTTGTTGATCTTTTATGTAGTTACATACATCTATAGATTTCTTTCAAGAAAAAGAAGATTTCATGAATCAGAGAAGTATCTAATATTAAATGAGATATTATTGAACTTTGTGAAGTTAGAAGAAAAGGTGAAGTGACAGTTGATTTGAAAAATGGATATATATATTTTACTGTAAAGGAGCAAATATTGTAAATATGAGTAGAATAGATTTTATTATAGACAAAGAATTAAAGAACAACTTTGAAGATCAAAATTTATGTGATAGTGTAGCAAGATTATTGATTTGATTTAATAGGTGATATCAAATGCAGATAATTCAGATTTATATCTGAATAAGAGCTGCAGGAAATGTTGCAGGAGTTAGCAGATGGAAGTAGAAAAGTAGTACTAAAGATAAATGTTAAAAAGACTAAAGTAATGTTTAATCGATTTGCTCAAAATATGAAAATAAAGATTGATTATGAAGAATTAGAAGAAGTTAACAGTTACAAATACCTTGGTCAGATTAGTAATACAGATGGAAACATAATGGAGGAAATTAATCATAGAATTAAACTTGGTTGGAGTGCTTTTGGTAGAAATAACTTGATACTAAAAGGAAATATGCCTATGTGTTTGAAAAGGATGGTTTTTAACAAATGTGTTTTACCAGTTCTTACTTATGGATCTGAGACTTGGACACTTAATAGAAGAGCAATACAGAGACTTCAGACCACTCAAAGGAGTATGGAGAGATGTGGGAGTAACAAGAAGAGATCGAAAACGCAATGTATGGGTAAGACAACAAACAGGTGTTACTGACCTTATTGAAAAAATTAAAAGATTGAAATGGAGTTGGGCTGGACATATTGCTAGAAGAGATCATAATAGATGGACAATTGAAATTTTAAACTGGATTCCAAGAGATTGTAAAAGACCCAGAAAGAGACCACATGTGAGATGGATGGATGAAATAAGAAAATGTGCAGGGGTGTTGTGGAGAAGAGAAGCTAAAGATCGGAGAAAATGGATTAAACTTGGAGAGACCTTCATCCTGCAGTGGATTAATAATGGTTGATGATGATGAAACTCTAATGAAATAGGATTTGTATATAGATGTGCTTGCTTTTGATCAAACTAAATGCATTAAAATTGTCATAAATAATTTTAATTCTAAAATTGGAAAATAATTGAAAGATAATGATAAAGTAGATATTAAATTTGTAAAAAAGAAAATTATATTCAAATTTTTTTGATTCAGAAAAATCTAGTAGCAATTATTATGGAAGCATCCAAATGAATATATAGCAAAGGTGGATTATATTTTGTCTGACAGAAAATCTGTATTTCAAGACTGTAATATACTTAATATATTCCATACAGTAAATGATAATCAATTATTGAGATATAAGCTGTGCTAATACAAAGCTCTAGTAGAGAGATAAAACCTATCAAAAAATTTAATATTAAAAGTTAATGTCCCAAATCTTCAGAAACACATCAATGATTTTAAACTAGAAATTGCAAATCATTTAATAATATTTAATAGATTTTAATGGCAGTTCAGACTTAAATGAATTCAACAGAGAAAACTGATATTCTATTAAATTCAGTTTCCCAGATAGTCAGCACAAAAAACATCAATTCTCCAATAAAAGAAATCTGCTTATAAGATTTGAATATTTAGAATTCTATAAAATTATATTTTAAAAAAGGAGTTAATGTTGATGCAGATAAATATAACTTTGTCAAGGAAAGTCATGAAAGAAGATAATTTCAAAAGAATAGGAATTTTTATTTTAGATAGAAAATTGTTTCACAATATGAAGTAAAGATGGCGTTTTTAGTAAAAAGAATGATAAAATCATAAAATATGAGAATTCTGTGAAAAAGTGTAAAGTAATATATAAATAAAGTAGACCTTACAATTGTAATGACTAAAGAATTTTCAAAAGGTTTGAAATGTAGTTAAATCTACGATGAATAGAAAATCACTAGGAAGTATTGAAACTATTATTGATATCTTTAAAAAACATGAAGAAACAAAGAAATTATTGACAATGTTATATATGAAATGTCTAAATCATAAAGATCTACCAGATGAAATAGTGATATTTAAGAAAGATGAAAAAATATTAAATATTGTAAACATAAATTAGTTTTGTATCAATTTTATATAAGATTTTTATTAAAACTATTATAGCTTGTCTATATCTGGATTCTGAAAACCAAGAGAATAAGCTGGATTTAAAAATTGTTTTAGCCTAGTAAATTGCATCTAAAATATATTTAAAAAAAAACATATATCTCTACAAGCATATCCATAATTATTAAAGTTTTAGAACTTTCAAATATAGACCAGAGATATGATTGTATTCTGAAAAAAAAATTTACCAAATTTAACATCAATGATTAAATACGATTAACATCAAAAGATTTGCATGACAAGATGATTTTTATATTTCCAAAACTTTTCATAACAGTTTTATAGGAAAATATTTTGTGAATTAAAATGAAATGCTAATGAAATAAAAATACGTCAAGATTATATCATTTAGCAGATGATGTGATAGTTTTTGCAAATAACACTTTAGAATTGCAGGAAATGTTACACAAGTTTTTCAGATGAAAGTAAGAAAATAAGATTAAAGATACATGCTAAAAGACTAAAGTAATGTTCATTTTTCATAAAAGGAGAAAATAAAGATTGATAGTAATGAATAGGAAGATGTTATTACATATGGAAATAGAATGGATAAAGTTAATTATAGAATGAAATTTGAATGGAATGCTTTTGATAGAAATAATATTAAAATATAAAAGGTATTTGATGGATGTTTTATCAATTCTTAAATATGGATATAATATTTGGAAGCTTAACAGAAGAGCAATATAGAGGCTTCAAACTACCACAATAAAGAATACATGTATAGACATATGCCAGTAGTAATTAGGAGGGAATAAGAATAAAATAAATGGGTGAGATAACATGTATTATTGATATGACTGCAAGATTTTAGGCCAAAATGGAGCTGAACTAGATATGTTGCTAAAAGAGATGTCAACAGATGGTCAGTTGAAATCTTAATCTAGATTCCAAAAGATTGTAAAAAAATTTAGAGGTCACATGTGAGATGAATATGTAATGTATGGAAATTTGCTGAAGTGATATGCAGAAGAGAAGCTATGAATCTGAAAACTAGATTAAATTTTGAGAGACTTTTTGAGGTGCAGTACTAACACCAATGTGTTGCTACCATATTTAACAAATTAAAAAATAAGATATCCTAGTGATATATCTACTGCAATTCAATAAATTTTATGTAAGACTTATTTTAACCAATTTATTGTATGGAAATGATATTACCTGTCAAGGTAACAAAGTTGTTTTAAAAAAATTAAATTGCTGTGTAAGATTCTTAAATACAATAATTAGATTATAATTCCAATAAACATGTTCTTTAGCTTTCTTGATTAAGAACTATTGTAAAGACTCATCATTGGTTTGGATGTAAAAATATTTTATGATGAAACTTTACAGTATTTTAAGAGAAATGTAGAATCCATTTATGTTATAAAGATTCTCTCAAAAATAATATTGCTTTCATCAGAATATATGGCTGAGGATAAAAAATATTTGACAGTTAAAAAAAGTTACTGCAGACTTTCTAAAACTAAATATTAAAAGACCAGCACGATACCTTTATAAACAGATTAAAAGAATTACATCTGATATTTATGAATATATTTGTGTTGGTTTATAAAATAATATTAATATTTTTATTTTGTATTCTTTGTTTGGTGGTTAGAATGACCACTCTTATTTATGAATGACTGCTAATAATGATGATGATGATGCAGTTTTTAAAGAAAATAATAAAAACACTATAGTGGAATAATTATTTTTTTAGAATATCCTCAGAAATGGCCAAATTAATTTATCATAATTTTTGGGAAATGGAGGATTATATTATATTACTTGACACAAGAAATTTAACATGTGATACAAAAAATTACTTTTTAATGTAAATAAATGACCTAACATTCTTAGTCATAGTTGAAAAAAAAATCTAATATTTCACACAACAAAAAAACGTCATCCTAATATGTAGACTATGTGTTAAATTAATCTATTTGAAAGGACTATTTAGTTTAACATTAAAACAGGAAGAACACATATTTCTGGATTCACAGAAAAAAATGATAACTAACAGTATAGCTAATGCTTAGTAACAATAATAAAATTAAAGAATGTATATAAAAGAAGAATACATATCCAAATATGCAGTTCACTGTTTAAACAGGCATCTACTAAATTTTTTCAAGCATTGAACCTCAGGAGATCTTGCTCATTATACATCAGATTACACAATTTTAAGTATACTCTTTTTTTTTTTTGACCAGTATGCTTTATATATACTGTAATATACATAATTTCTTATATATTTCATTTATTAAACTATTTTCAATAGTTACACAAACTTTTAACACAAAAATGAACACTATCATAGAAAAAAAAACTCTTGAATGTAAATCAGAAATTATCTTTATATGTAGTTCTTTTTTATATGTATGTGCACATACTTTACAAAGTGGTTATTTCTTTTCTTAACTTAGCTTTGTAAAGCACAAGCAAATACATACACAAAAGAATCACATATATAAGCAGAGGGAAAATTAATATTTATTTATATGTACAGATATGCAAACATATAATATTAATTATATTTGTTAAAAGCAATACAGATAAAATTAAATTAGGTTTAATTTGTAGCATATACAAAATATTACATTATTTTTAACATTCAGCATGCCATTCAGAAAATCATCTGCATGCTGCCCTTGGTTTAAAATTTCAGCCAAGGAATTACTTTTTTTTTTCAGAAGCTAAATGTTTTAAAGTATTTTTAAAAGGTCTGTTGGATTTTGAATGATTAGCAAGAAATTATGTTAGCCAATTATTTGTTTATTAATTGCACCACAGAAATTATATTGAAGGATTTAGCCTAGTTGTCTGTTTATTAATTATGCCAAATTTGAAATGATAATCAGATAAGTGGCTAAACCAATTATTGTAATTCATTGGTAATGGCTAAACCAGTTATTGTAATTCCTTGGCAATGAATTTTTACCAAGAACTCCACTTATCATATTGAAGTTTTTGTACTGCTTTATTTAATTTGTATATAATTTTGAGTGATTATCATTCTTTTTGGGGTATTTGAATTATCATATATTAAGTAAAGCACTTATATGCATTATAAGAAGTGGGTATATATATATATATAAAGATTTAATAGAAACAACACAATAAGAGTTGTAGAAGTTTTGGACTTTTTGGTAAAGAATCAAAATGTTATTAAATTCTTATATTCCTATGATTTAAATTAATTTTTTCTACTGATGGAAAATCTATTTATCTTTATTTTCTAAAGAAATCCATAGTTGATACATTAAACAATAAATTGCACATTTAGATAACTTTTTTATTTTATTTTCAGTTTTTTCCCAATGAAAAACTAGGTTTTTTTATAAGCTGTCTGCATTGCTACCTTTTAATCAACACATATTACATAATGACAGTTTATCTAGTTAACTTAAAAATTTTAAGATGACAGTGTATCTGGATCACAAATTTTGACATGCAATGTGGCAATGTATTTCATATCTTTATGGATCATCCTCAATGCTCTTCCTACTATCATAAAATCCTGCAACCACTTGAAATTATTCACATAACTTGTAAACTAACAAATATAGTTTAAATCATTTCAAATATTTCAGTAGTTTTTTTCAGTCTTAAACAAAATATAATGTTAGCACACTCCATCATGGACTAAGACACAAAATACTGTCACATTTCATATAACGTGATTCAGATTCACTATAATTTTTGGAGATAATCAGCTAAACTATATTGCTATATAACATGTTGATTCAAAGATGGGTTTGCAGATTGCTTGGAGAGAGAAAATGAATGACTTGTCACTGGGACACAATATTGGTAGGTTGTTGATCTGGAAGTATTGAGAGCATCTTAATATTTTGAATGGATTATATCATGGATGGAGCTTTTGTAAAGAGCTGTGTTAAAAATAGATGTAATTAAGTTAAAAAAGTGCATGATTGCCATTGATGAATTACTGTCTAGATTTGACATTGGATGCAGATGTGATGTCATTAATATATAGTTATACACTTGTTTATGTTATTTGCAAGTAAGGCTTAAAAAGTTCCATATAAAATATTGAATTATTTATGAATGTGTAATTTGTAAATAATATAGGTTTATATTATTAGGTTTATTGAAGATATTAATATAATGTGAATTAACTATTGTATGACAAAGATATTTGGTTAAGTTTGCATACAAAATAAGTATAAGTTATTTCTAAAGATAAAATAACATTGAATTTAAATGGGTGTTCATCTGCATTTTCATAAAATATGTACTTTTAGCTTGGTGTTGGAATCCTTGCAAATTTTTTTGATGTTTTATTTGATTATTAGCAAATGTTCTAAAGTAACATCATATTAAAATTAATGTATTATATTTATATGTTAAATAATTAATTAATTTAGTGTGCTTTTATTGAGTTTAATGGTCTTTATAATGACAATGTTTATGTATAGTTGAAATTATTATGTGTATTTGTAATAAAAAATGTTTGCATAAATTTGTTTTTTTTTTCTTCTGATTTATTAATATATAAATCAAATAGTTTACATAAAACATTAGCTGCACTGAAATCAGAATTTACTTTTGTAATTTTTTTTTGATGGGTCTTTTGATATACTTATTAGCACTTCCATCTATATGATTTTATTTTTAGATCCAGGCTAGGTGAAACATAAACATTTTCCAGCTTCTATACAGATTTAGAATTTTTTTTTCAGGTAGCTAGCCTATAGCCAATTTAGCAAACCATTTAATAATTGAAAAGAAGGGATATCTAACTATTTTTAGCTAATAGTAAAAGAGAATGGAAAATATATAGCAAATCTAGTAATGCCTCCCTTTTCACTGTTTCTGTATAGAGGATAGAGAGACCTTTAGTATGCTGGTAACTATTTAAAGGTTATTTAAATTAATATTATGTAAATTTTTATTGGTCATGTGTTATACTTCGTACATAATAAAAAAATTAATTTTGAATAAAATTAAACTATTCGTATGTTAATGTAAAAGTAATATGATATCTAGAATTTAAAAAAGGAAAGAGGGTATTAATTTCTAAGGAATTTATAAGAAGTTTGAGCACTAGAAAGGATAGATCTGGAAGGAAATTATGGTCTTTAAACTCTAGATGTTGTTACTTCTATCACTACACTGAAATATAGAATATATTTTGAACTATGTAGCTTTATTAAATAAGAATGAAATTAATAATTCAAGACTTGTGTTACAGATTCAGATTATGTTTAAGGTTACAATGGTATTATATATAATTGAACATGTGTTGTAAAATTGTTATTTATTTACAGAGCTTGAAAAGTCATTTGTGATTTGACATATTTCAAATTAATTTATAAAATTAAAACTCAAAGTTTTGAATTAAACAATTTTATAAGAATAAAACGTTGCTATAATATTTATATACATATATGATATAATTTATTTTATTATGTTCATTTTATAAAAACTAATTCCACATATATTAATTTGCAGTTGTATTGTGTAGACTGGATAAATCTACTTTTAAGTATGAAATACTTCAGTTTTTGGAATTATTCCTGATCGATAGCCAATGTAAGATACCTGGATAAGGCAGTTACTCGTACTGGTTCATGTTGATAAATATTTAATAATTTAAGGTAAAAACTATTTTTTTTATTTATATTTTAAATTTTTTGGCAGTTTTTTTTATTATTATTATTAGGGATATAAAAATTTGTTTATTTGAATAATTTTATTTTTATGTATATAAAAAATAGCAGCTTTATAATGCAAAATTTTAATTATTAATCAGAATTATCTAATATTTATAGTATTGCATATACTAGGATACCATGCACAAATGTATGTATATTATAAACATTAATAAATAAATATTTATATAATTACAAAAAATTAATGTTTCACTTGCTATGATGAATGATTTAATTACCATTGATTACATCTTTAGTAGTTTTTAATTACTGCGCATCAATTGATATTTATTTAACATTCAATTTCTAAAGCTTTTATAATATTTGTATTTTTAAAATATATTTTAGAAAATCTGTATATATATATATGTTTGCATATAGTATGTTTCTATTGCTTAGTTTTAAATGGGATCAGAAAAACTTATAAAATGTCAAATTATTAAATAATAGAGATTATATTTTAATCAAGTGAATGTTTTTAAGACTTAGAAGTAATACTTTTTTTTTCTTGGATCATCTGACAACAGTCATGAGATTATATCAGACTAACACTAGGCAAGATTTGCAATAAAAAAAAATCTAGAAAAGATTTTTAGATATAAGGACATATCTTTAAAAAATGAAGATTGGAATTTTTCAAATTGTGACATTCCTAAGGGTGTAAAAGTTGAATATTGAAAAAGATAGGATGGAAATGAAAAAATAATTAAGGAAGAGGAGAAAATAGTTGAGAGATGAAAAATGAGGATTAATCTAGATTTTTATTGCACAACTTAGGACAAGGAAAGAAGAAAATGATTACTGCAAGATTTTTTTTTTTTATAAAAGTGGAATAATGATAATGAATACTGTTCATAGTTTAAAATTGTCAAGTGAAGAATTTACATTAGAGATTTCTGGAAGGTAGGAATCATTTACATATTAATCCAAAGAATGCTTGTCAATTTCTGATCACAGTTTATTTATTAAAAAGTAACTTTTGAAAATAAATGGAAAGATGAAAGAAGTACTCTATTAATAAATTAAAGAAGAAAAAAATTTACATCTTATGGATCATAAAGTAAGTAATAGGAAGTTTAACTACATTTGATTTATAATACAATATGTAAAATTTGTACAATGGATTTGATGAAGTGAGGCCCCAAAATAACCTTAATTTTATAATAAAAAATTGTTTATTTATCTTTTAAAGTATTATAAATTTTATCTCCTTCAAAATACTGTCCATTTAATATAATACACCAGGCTAAATGTGTGTTTCACTTTTCAAAGTAGTCCGGAAACACAAAGTGAAGCCTTTTAACGCCCACGTCATTTTTCCCACCACCACTTATAAGTTAGCAAAATAAAAAAAAATTGAAGCATTTTTTCATTCAAGAGAATAAAAAATCATATGGCTAGAAATCTAGGGAATATGACTGATAGATAAGCTGGTTCGTGTTGAATTTAATTAAAACTTGTTTCATCCTCAAGATTGCTCATAGAGGAATTGTCATGGTGAAGATTGCACTCTCACTTTGCCACTAAGCTGGACATTTATATTTTATCACATCATGCAATATTTCAGAACTTGTAGATAAAATATCTGATTGTTAAGAACAAATTTCGAGAGAAAAATGCCATTTGAGTCAATAAAAAAAATAGCATTATCTTGACATTGGACTTCACTCGCTATGTTTTTTTTTTTTGAAAATTGTGAATTTGACAATTTCATTAAATCATGCATAAACTTGTATTTTCCCCAGAACATATTTTTTCCCTTTTTTTTAAAATATTAGTGGCAATGGCCATAATCATTTACAAGTAGTTACTGCTGCTGATAATTTGAAACACGTGTGAATTTAATTGACATTTCTAAGGAGAGGAAGATAAGATAAAATAAAGTTAATGTGATAGATTAGGAAGTTATTTATTAGAAAATTAACTTCTGTTGAAGTAAAGACAGGAAATTTATACAGATACAAAAATGCTTTTTCTCATGTAGATATTTGCAAGAGAAATTTGTTAAGTCTACAAAAAATTTTCTGATGTTAATTATAATTTTTTAACTTTTAGAATTTTTAAAATGCTCTTTTCAAAAAAAAACAAAACTGCAACCATAAGTTTCAATAGCACTACTGATAACATTAAACACAGAAGTTTAAATTTCAGGTACAGTGGATTTCTTTCAGTCTTTGTTCTTCTATAATTTCCTAAATTTAGAAACTGTTTTCTTTAGAGTTCTATTGGCAAAAATGTCATAATAATATTTTTTCTAGAAACAGTCCGTCTAGGTAAAAACATCAAGTTTGAAATTTTTTGAGCAAATTTTGCATCTGTCATTCAGGTTAGATTAGTGATGCATATATAGATTTAAGAGCAGCCAAAATTTTTTATTTTTGAAGAAATCAAATTTTATTGATCAATATAAGATGTATAAAACTTTGAAAATATTATATAGAAAAATATTAAAATTTCATATATTGTTTGATATAGCATATAAATTAATTTTTATTTTTTTTATTTGCTTGTTTAGAATATTATTAATTCAAAGCTATATAGATCAAAGAGTTTTTGAATAGCTTAGCAGGCAATAACTATCTCTTCAGCAACTGCATTCCCCTCTCTCTCCCTCACTAAAAAAATATTTGAGAAGGCATTGCCATGCTTACCATACAGATTTTAGTATATTTCCATTCTTATTTCATTTTCAATAAATTGTAGTTTGATACCAATTTTCCAACCAATATTAAATGACAAGTTAGTAGTGATTATTGACCATTTGTTTGGAAGAAAGAACCATAATTTGTTCAGAATCTAAGAAAATTTTCAAGTTTTAACCAATCTGGTCACAAGTCCAAGGTTGGATTGGTAGGCAGATTCTCTATACAATACGCCATAGAAGTCTTAATTTTTATAATCAGTTACAATTTTAGACACATAAATGTTCAGACATTTATAAAGAAAAGATAGACATAAGTAGTTTTAAAAATTGACTTTATTCTTGCTGAGCATAATTTTACTTTAAAGAAATAATACCAATTAAGGAGCTCCGATCTTCCATGAAATACTAAAGAAAACAATATGACAAGATAATCAATCGACCTTGTCTTATATTTTCTTATTTTTATTAATGACCAATATTTATTTGAAGAGTCTCTGTTTGACTTTGTCTTGACTCTATTAACATACTAATGATGTCTTCCATTCATGAATGCATGAAATTTTTTTGAATAGTTTGAGTTGGTTTTGAAATATTATTTCTGCACAGGTTGGCATTAAGCTCACTCTGTAAATATGTAAACTGGTTATCCCAGTACTTAAATGAAAAGCAATATAGAGACTTCACAACACTTAAAAGAAATATGAAGAAATGCATGTTAGGAATAACAAGAATAGATGGAAGAAAGTCATCAAAAGGTAGTGATGACATAGACTTATTGAATGTGTGTAAAAGAAAATCTATATTGTGGTTTTATTTGTTTGAGAAAAATCTAGTAGCAATTAATACGGAAGTATCCAAATAAATTTATTGCAGAGGTAGATTATATTTTGTCTAACAGAAAATATATATTTCAAGACTATAATACACTTATTATATTCCATACTGCAAATGATCATCAATTATTGAGATATAAAATATGTGTTAATGCATTCTTATTTCATCTTTAACAAAAAGAGTAGCTTGATTGATATCGATTTTCCAACCAATATTAAATGGCAAGTTAATGGCTGATTATTGGCCATTTGCTTGGAAGAAAAAATCTTTAATTTGTTCAGAATCTAAGAAATTTTTTAAGTTTTAACCAATCTGAACACAAGCCTAAGATTGGATTGATAGGCAGAATTATCATAGAAGTCTTAATTTTTGTAATCACTTATAATTTTACTACACTCTAATATTTGTTAAATTTACAAATATATGATATAGAACATTGAAGTTCTTTCTAATATGAAATTTAGATTTGTTTTATGATACATAATCTTCAATCATTAGAAAAATACTTATGAAATAAGAACCATCCTCTGTAGTTTTGGAAAATTTCTTAGCTTGCCAACATTATTAATCAGATTTCCAAAATGGTAAAAATTTATTTAAAACAAGTGCCATTTAGTTTGTTGAAAGTAGGAAAAAAGTTATATATTTTTTAATTGTGATACTATTCCAAATAAAGCTCACAGAAAGTAGCTTTAAAACAGGCAAACTCTCCATACAGTTTTGCCACTCAGTGCAAGCCAGAGTAATCAATGGATCCAGAAGGCTTTGTGCATATTCATCCAATATCCCT
Organism: Epiperipatus broadwayi; assembly: GCA_028023455.1. Taxonomy (NCBI): domain Eukaryota; kingdom Metazoa; phylum Onychophora; class Udeonychophora; order Euonychophora; family Peripatidae; genus Epiperipatus; species Epiperipatus broadwayi. The sequence continues at coordinate 13,769,095 of JAQFVV010000001.1, forward strand.
AGACTAGTTTCTGTCTTGTGGCCTTCGTCAGTGAGAAGCCTTCAATCTGAAAGCACTAAACTAGTCTGGGGATATTGTATGAGTAGGCACTAGATGGGGATTTTATGCACAAGCCTTCTGGCATCCATTGATTACTCTAGCTTGTTGTGTGTGGCAATATGTATAGTGAATTTTGCCTGTTTTAACAACAGTTATACACAAGCATAAGAAGAGGTAATCATGTGGTGTTTATTGGCTTAAAACCAATCCTGCCTAATAGGATAATGGTGGCTATGGTTATTAAAGAACCAAAGACACCAAAATGTATGGGTACTGAACAGGTTCAGACCCATATGACTATATAAGCTAATGGGCTTGGATTGAAAACATTAAGGTGTTTTCAGTTTAAGACTCATAGTTTTGTAGTTAAATGGAGATAAAAGGTGGTTGCTGGAGGGTTGCATTAGATCCTAAGATCTAGATGCAGGACTCTCAGATCCAAGGTTCTTCACTGACGAAGGCCATAAGCCAGAAACTAGTCTGGGGGTATTGGACGAGTAGGCACTAGATGGGGATTTTATGCACAAGCCTTCTGGCATCCATTGATTACTCTAGCTTGTTGTGTGTAGCAATATATATATATATATAGTGAGTTTTGCCTGTTTTAACAACAGTTATACACAAGCATAAGAGGAGGTAGTCATGTGATGTTTATGATTACCATTTCTTATGCTTGCTTATAACTTATTAAAACAGTTTATTGATGTTTATTGGCTTAAAACCAATTCTGCCTAATAGGATAGTGGTGGCTATGATTATTAAAGAACCAAAGGCATCAAAATTTATAGGTACTGAATTGAGTTTAGACCTGTTTGACTATATAAGATAATGAGCTTGGATTGAAAATATTATTGTGTTTTCAATTTAAGACTCATAGTTTTTTTTAGTTAAGTAGAGATAAAAGGTAGATGCTGGAGGATTGCATTAGATCCTAAGATCTAGGTGCAGTGCTCTCAGATCCAAGGCTCCTCACTGACAAAGGCCATAAGCCAGAGACTAGTCTACGGATATTGGATGAGTAGGCACTAGATGGGAATTTTAGGCACAAGCCTTCTGGCATCCATTGATTATTCTGGCTTGCATTGAGTGGCAATATTGTATGGAAAGTTTTGCCTGTTTTCATAACAATTATAAGCAAGCATAAGAAATGGTGATGTGTGATGTTTATTGTTATAAAGTGACATTCTGACTAGGCAAAATTTAAATTAATTTCACTTTTTATATAAATCTTAGCAGAAATAAATATAATAAAGCTGATGTTTTTGTTTTTTTTAATTTGAATAGGTGAAATGTATAAATCCCAAGATTTCTCATTTAACACATTACTCACTTAATAGGGATCATGTTTTAATGATTATAGAATGAATGGTTAAGTTTTAACAAGATTGTGAGGCTGGACCTTACAAAAGAAAGACATGCAAAGTAATTTAAAATGTGAGAATGACAATAAAAATTTGGTTGTAATTTTGTAAATCAATAATATCAATAATTTTTATATCAATGGTAGCCAACCTTTTTAATAAAGAAACATCTTGTTTAAATATCCCCAACTAAAAAAAAAAACATAAAAGACCATCCAGAGAGTAGATGAAATATAGGTTGATGAAAAATATAGATTTTTGAATAGTTGTGGTTATACTTGAACATTCATTTTTAGTAATAAAATATAACAGAATCAATGTTTATATAGCAAAAATTGAAATTCTTTTAAAAATGAAAGGGAAAAAAGTAGTAAAAAAAAAATATTTTGATACTTAGATTTATTTACAAATTTTTAATATTTAAACATGCACCATACACAGTACTTATTCTATAATAAGACTGAATCTAAGAAGCTATGTGGAAAAGAGCATTTTTCGCTCCTAGAGTCATGAACATATTTATCTACAAACTACAAGTAAAAATAAAAAATGTGTTTATATTTATCATGATAAAAAAGAACCATAATCTTAAGGTCAAAGAGCTATCTGCAGTTCAAGAGAGGTAGGTTGCTGATCCTTGGATTATGTACTACAGTATATAAAATTAGGTGATAAATGATTTTAACTGTGATTCTTTAAAATCACATTTACAGAATAAAAAAGTAAACTTCCTTGCTCTTTCTTAAATGATGATTTATTTTTGTTTTTGAAAATACTTGAAAAAACCTTTTTTCCACTTCTATTTTTATTTAATTGGAACTTCTTTTCATTTCTTATATTCTTAAAACAGATAAAATAATATTATAAGCATATTAAATTTTTATCATGAAAAGCTAACAGTTTATTTTTAAAATATTTGTTTTAAAGCCATTATACTCGGGCACTTTTTATATCTTAAAATAATGTTTATGAAAATGCACAAAAATATGCTATATATGTCAATATTTATAAATCAATACTAGACACACTGTGAAACTATCCCAATCAAACATTATTAACATCAATTTTGCAGGAATTTTTCTTCAGTTTATTACAGTTTTATGTGATAAGGATATATATTCTTTACATATAATTAATTGTGTAGTTTTTGTTTTGGTGCAGTGATAGAAATTGCAGATTCTGGAACTTAAGTTCCATTGATTAAGACCAGTTTTGGCACTTCCAGCACTCCAACTTTTTATGAACTCCAATTAATAAAATTATTAGATTTATTTATTTTTTAATTGTGTAATGTTATTTTAATATTACAATTAATTGGCACACATCTACCTGTAGCAGTAGAAATGGTTAGAGGAGCAAAAAAGATTAATGAAATCTTTAATTACCAGTAAATGTATTTTTTCTTTAATTTTATATTTCAATATATATATTAATTTATTAATATAGTATGTGTATCCAAGATTTAATAAAAAAATTTAAGCCAAATTGTTTTAGAATATTTCAACTAAGAATAGTTTGATATAATTCATCAATTAATTTTTGATGGGAAGATGGTTTAATTATGAGCCAGTTATTTGAAAATACTCTGAGCTTCCTGCTTTTTTCTGGATTTGAATTTATATCAAACATGTTTTTGTTTTTTTTCTTAGTTTGTTTGCTCATTATGTACTGTTGAGATAATAAACAATTAGATTTTAAACTTTTTAGTAATTAATTGATCATAAGATTGTATATTTACTGTTTTTATCAAATAAAGTTGTGAAAATGACATGAAATTGTTGAAAGTACTCTCAACTGAATATTAATAATCTATAAAGAATAATAGTGATTATTTTAGTAAAAGAAGTGTATATTATTGCAGTTATAATTAATTATCTTTTTAGTTCACTAACTTTCTTGGTTTATATTACATATATAGACATAATGCAGAATTTCTTTATATAAAAAATATAATTTATTATATTCAGAATTTCATGCATAAAAATATTCCCATTTGTCTGCATTACCTTTATTTATTTATTTTTAGGTTTTTTTTTTTTTATCAACTCTTGATTATTTCTGAATAAAATAATTTGGACTATTTAAAATTTGAATTTCATTGATTCATGGCTTCTTACATTGATATGATAAGTGCATTTTATAATTCAATTCTTTTGTTATAAATTGATTGAACATAAAAAATTTGTAAATACTGTGGCATTTTTTACACTTTTAATCTTTATAAATGGAAATTATTTGTTACTGCTCAAATTACTATAAAAATTTACTATTTAATGTACCAATAATTAATCTGAATGCTGTTCTTTTGTTTAATATTGATTAGGCTATAAAATTTATAATTATTTGTGTTTTATTATGTTTTTGCATTTTTAATCTTTGTAAATGACAATTATTTGCTACTCTTCTAATTATTATAAAATATTACTTGCTTCGAAAACTTTATGTGTCAAAATTATATGAGTAAAACACTATTGGCACTATTAACACTTTGACCTGCAAAGCTACTGTTTACATTTATTATTAAATTTCTCTGCTGAGCGCTTTCGAGAGGCGTGCTCTCATATTTATAGCTCCGAGTGAAGTAACTCTGTAATTATATGCAAATTATACAAGGTTAAAGGTCAATATACCATGACACAGACAGATCCATCACGCTATTCCATTTTTGCACTACATCAGAAACTGGCAGAACACCAGTGTGAACCACAAGAGATCAACCTGGTCTGCAAAGAGAGACATGGTGTGAAAAGAAAAGTGAAAGAGGCTTGCTTCATCGCTATGGATTGCAACGCTATCAATCGTAAAGACACATGCTTCTCGATATCTAAGAAATGGAGCAATTGACCTTTAACCTTGTATAATTTGCATATAATTACAGAGAGTTACTTTATTCAGAGCTATGAATATGAGAGCACGCCTCTCAAAAGCGCTCAGCAGAGAAATTTAATAATAAATGAAAACAGTAGCTTTGCAGGTTAGGTGTTAATAGTGCCAATACTGTTTTACTCATATAAAATATTATCATGTAAGTAAATCAATAAGAAATATATTTCCAGTAATAATTTAGGATATGTAGATAATCTTTTTAACTTTTTGGATCAGTCGCTGAGTGTGAACGCTGTGAATATGACTTTGATGGAAAGCATTGTTCACCCATGTATTATTTAAAGTTTAAATAAGTTAATCTTCTCTTTGGAATCAAATAAATGCTTATCTTAGAATATTTTGCAGTGAAAATTTACTCTATCTATCATTTCTTAAATTGTACAAAACTTTTAAGAATTTATTTTCTAGTTTAAAACTCTTTATATTAGTAATTCTAAACTTATTATGCACCTTTCACTTATGATTATAGAACAGTGTTAGGTGGTCTGTGGCTGTGTTATTGATTTGGTATTAAAGATCTTGAATTTTTCTCTAAACACTGTAAGATCTTGATGATCATAGATTATTATTTTATATTGTTTTAGATCATGTTTTTATTTGTTTCTTTGTTGTAGATTTCTTTTTTTTCAATCAGCATTTGCATATTAATGAGAAACATTCACATTCAAATCCTGTTATGCTATTGTAGATTTTTGTTTATTGAATAAAAAAAAATTGATTATAGAATTGCATTATAAGCTGGTAGCTTACAACTTATACATAGTTGGAAAAATAGTTGTTCAAGCACTGGAAATTCTAGATTAATCTTTGTTACAAGAATCTTGTTATCTGGTCCATCATTACTATTGTGCTAAATCACACAATTAGCCTTCAAATTCCTTTTGTCAAAATATTATATTTAGATTTGACAATTTTAATATGATCTTTAAATGCTATTCCTGTAGATATTTTTATTGCATATATATATTTATATGTGTAAAAAAAAAAAACATTGGCAAAAATACATTCATATTGGAATGTTTTTGTGAGCATTTTTTGATGATAATAAAATATTTACTTATCTTTTTTGATGTCCATTATGGTCTTAATAAAAGCTTATAAAAAGCCATGTATAAAATTTTCTCTTTGAGTACTTATTTTCATTTATTTTTTATAACTGAAAATGTATTTTGAGGAATGAGAAATATATATATTGAAAGGTGTATTTTATTTTGAGTCAGAAGTTATTTTTATTATTATTGTGATAGTTTTTTTCATTGTTTGTATTGAGGATTGACAATTTATGAATCTTCTAATAATGATGAATTTGCTTTTCTTAAATTTTTTTACTTTTTCATATTAATTTACTTGATGCTGGTGCATAAATTTAGAGAGAATTTTATTCTGAATGCATAATTTATAATTTTTTTAATTTATAAAAGTTATAATTTTGTTCTATAAATTTTGGTTTGCTTTTTTATTATTGAAAAATTTTATCTATTGTTTTAATTACTTAATATAAACTTCTAATAATAAATTCTTAGAATATATTTATAATTTGATTTCAGATTGGTACTAAAATATTATCTGAGCCATCTTTTATTATAGTGATAATTAATTATTTTATATATATATATTCATTTTTCTCATAAATAACTACATTTTATAATGTAGTGTGATATAATCATTATAGACTCTCTTAGGTTAACCATGCATTTGCTTTTTAAATAACTTTTATTTAAATGATCACATTTTTTAAAATTTGAATATTTCTATCCTTTTTTTTCACAACAGTTTTTGATTCTAAAAATTTTACTCTCCTAATTTTTTTTACAGTTATGCCTCAAAAGAAATAAATTTGTCTGTGTGAGTGTGGTAAAAGGTTTAATTCTATACAAATGACATCAGAAACATTTTTTTCTCCATTCCTTTCTTTATTTATTTCTTTTACATAAATATTTCAAAAGAATTTCATTTTTGTCTATAATACTATGATAAACATTTAAATTAGTTTTTTTTTTAATTTTTTTTTCCAATTTTTCTATTGGTTTCAAAATAACTATACTTTATGGAGTTCTGAATTATCAGAAATAATTCACATCATAATAATTTTGTCATTTCAAAAATTATTATTTCTAAATGCCAATTTTTTATATGTTTCAATATACTCCATTTCCTCCATATCAACATTTTAAGTTTTTTATTTCTAGATTTTTAATACTATGTTAATGTCCTTATTTTAAGACCTTTCATAGTTGTAGTTTTTCATATTTATTTTTGTCATAAATCTAAGATATATATAATCACTTTTATTATCCTCATATTTCCATATCAATACATGTAATAACATTCCATTTTTTTCTTTCAGCACCTTTTTTTTCTTTTACAGTCAATGAAAATGTCCAAATAGTTTTTTTTATACGAGAAGCAATTCTTACATTTTATTTGCTTTTGTTTCTAAGTCATTTGTTGTAACTTATCACTTTTTGTGAAGATGTTTAAATTTCTATATTTGCTTTTAGTCAGAAATACCTATGCATTTATATATCTTTATATGAATTACATTTTAACTTCTAATTTTTAAATTATTATATTTTTATTATCAGTTTAGATATGTTTTGACTGTATTTGTACAGTCATCTACTAACTACATGTTTGTAATGTTTTAACTTTTGGGCAAAGATTGAAAATAAATAGACTGATGGCTGTTTGAAAACAATTGAAATTTGTCTAAATAATAGTAAAGAATATGAAATATAGGAATAATTGAGTGAAATCTTCCCAGAGACATCATTTTATTTTAAAATCAAATCATCTAGAAGATAAAAAAAAAACTTCTATCATGAACTATGTCTTAATTGACAATATATTATATTAGTTATATTAATATGTATGCTTTAGAGTTTTTTTTTATTTTATTGGTTCATATATTGGTGAGAAAGTATGAGTTTAATTACAAGAAGATTAATTGCTGTAATTATTTAGAAATGGAAAAATAGAAGATAATCATTTCTCTCTACCAGTAGAATATTATTAATCTGACTTTTATTCAAAAACTTTTATTCTGACAAAAATTTTATAGCTGATATTTAATCTTTTATAATAAATTTATCCACACATTTATAAACCAAATTAGACAAAATAAAATCTATAAATTCACCTTTTTGCAATAGCAGTGCTATGGCTTCTCTTTATCAGAGTCAGGAATCTCTCAACCACTATGCCCAGAGAAATCTGTTAGCCACCTTCCCTTTCCATTTCCCACTCTAAATTTTCCATATTCTTCTCTATTCTGCTCCATTCTATTTCCACATTATTTTTGTCCACCCTATGGCTTTCATATCTAGATTCCTCTTTATCTTTTTTCAAACCCAGCATAAAAACCAAGACCCACTTTCTGTATAATCACTTTGATTATATTTATTCTCCCACAATTTTATTATTTGTATCTTTTCTGCTTGTAAGTATTTACATCAATTAACAGATGCCTAATATTTTCCATGCCTTCCTTACATGACTTGCAGACTAAATCACCCACATTTCTCCATTTATGTGTATATTCCCTTGTTGCTAACAATCCTGTTTGAGCCTTAAACAGTAAACCACTTTCCTTGCTATTATCATAAATTAATTCACACCCAATATTCTGTTTATTTCTACATATTTTTAAAGTCTTTTTACTCTCCATACTGTTTCTCCATCTCTCCAAATCCCTATTTTTTATTAATGCATCTGTTCTGCTATCCCATTCCTGGCCACTATAACACTCAACAATTCTAACACAATCATCCCACCTTTTATATAAGTATACTGACATAAAGTCTTTCTGCATACCATACTATCTTTCTCACACATCTTGTTTGTGCCCTTTTTGGCTATTTTTTTATTATCCATAAATTGCAATCTACCGAACATTTCTATTTTGCTTTTTGCATCTCTCATATAAAAACTTGACCATTCTGTTTCTCCTTGAATTACCTCCTTTGCCATTCATACATTGCATCTAATGCATATCTTCCTACTTCTTTATATTTTTTTAAGTAATCTAACACCCCTTGCCATAAGTTAACCCTGCTACTGCCGTTCTCTTCCATACAATTCTTGCTACATCCTATTTATTATATGAAAACGTAATATTTTTTATCAGTCCTTATCTTTTCTTTGCTTCATTTATCAATTTTTTTCTCCCATTCATCTAAGCAATTTTTTTGATTACTTAAGATAATTCCCAAATAGTATATCTATTCACAACATTTGACTTTATATCTCCTGATAAAAATTATTTCTTCTCTTTCCCCAGCATTAATCATCATTACTTTTGATTTTTCTTCACTAAATTTAATCGCTATCTCTTTGCCCACTCTTGTATACAGCTTCAGCATAACTTCCATATCTTCCTTACTTTCAGTGCACAAGAAGATAACAGCAAATAAAAGACCTGATAATATATACACTCCCTTGCCATCTATTAATGGTATCTCTATTCCTCTTTCTACTCTTTCTGTTGCTCTCTCCACTTCTCTCAAATATAACAAATAAAATAGGTGACATAGGGCAGCCTTGCTATAGTCTCAATTCATTTTTAATTCTGATTCTATATTTCCTAATTGATATGTATAGTAATTAGTTTCATATAATCTCTTAATAAGATCCACTAAAGCTTCATTCATTCCTAAATTTATTAAACTTAACTATAATCTATTTCTATTTACTCTATCATATACCTTCTCTATATCTATAAAGACATTAATAACTGTCTACCTATATTCCTACTCATGTCTACAAGTTGTGTGACTACAAATAAACTATCTCCTCTATGTCTATTCGATCTATAACCTCCTTGCATTTCTCCCATTATATTATTTTCTTCCATTTTGCCACTGATACTTTCTATTGTTCCATCTAGTGAGACTTTTTGGAAATGCTCTAGCTTTCTGTTTATATAAAATCTTTATTTTATATTAAAACTCAATAAATTGGATTTGTATTTCTCTTCAATTTAATTTTATAAGTGAATAATATTCTAAAAAATTATATTTGACTATTTTAAATATTTAAAAATATGAAAATATAGTGTAAACATCACAGATATTTATATTAACATTTTTTTTTGAAAATGTAAGAAATTCTTGTTTAACTTTTTTTTTATTCAATGTGAACAGAAGAAGGTAGATTTATAATAACTATCAAATTCTGCTTTAGAATCTGATATTTTCTTACATAAATTACAATATTTTAGAATATTTTAATACCAAGTCAATTTTGAGAAACATTGATATAATAAGTACTGTGTTTTTTTTTATTTTTCAGTCAAGTTTATTAACTTCTGTTTTTAAAAATAATAAATGAATAAATTAAAAGTTTACTTTTATATTTTTTTGTAATAATCAACCAAATAATGTATAAAAATAATCAAAATTACTTTATAAACAAGCAAAAAATAATATTTCATTATACTTCAAAATCATTACATGAAAACTAGATGACAAGGATGCAAAAGCCCTCTGAATTTTTTTTCTGTCAAAGAACAAAAGAAAAGTATTTTGATATTAGCTGCAGTCCAGAAGATGCTGACCTCTTCAGAATTTTGTTTTCAAGGTTATATTAATAAAAGCATTATGTTAAAATCCACTTTTTTTTAAAAAAAAGTGTGATTCATTATCATTTAGGATAATGTTAATACTGCAATCTAAAGTTACAGAACAACAGTGCTTTTTCTGAGCAAACTTTGCTTTCAACACAGATGAGAAATAACAGATTAATAGATCCAATTGCAGTTGAAATCTTTAAGTTTTTTTAAAACTTGATTTAATTTATGGTCAGAGCTTTAATTATTGCTAAAAAAGATTACATTGCATTGTTAAATGGAAAACTGACAAGCATTTTAAACAAAGAATTTAAAACAAAGAGGATTAATCAGTAAAATTAAAATATTGTTTTAATTACTATCATAAAAATGTTTTGTACAAGTATAAAAATGAGCATACAGTATATTTGATAATTTTAAATTATTAATAAATTAAATACAATATACAGAAAATATTTACATTTGAAAAATTCACAATCCAAAAATACACTGGAAACATTGATTTCTGATCTATCTGTATTTGTTTATGATATATTTTGTACTAATATTTAAATTTAAATCCAATAATTCTAGAAGTAAACAACATATGCATTACTCCAGAAAAAGATACAGCAAAGAAAATATATTTAGAGAAATATATGCAATAGATAGCTAACAGATAAAAGTAAAATTAATTAGCATACTATTGAAAGAAAGTTAAATGAATTTAATATAAATGATAAGAAATATTTATTTAAAGTAAACAATTGAAATTAGTTGCATAAAACAAATAATAAAAAATCCTGCTTGATAAATGATGGGAGATTTACTAATAAGAAATATTTGCTTAAAACAATCAAAGTCAAAAAAGATTAATTAAAAATATCAGAGGGGAAAATAGACTGATTGGCATCTAAGGAAATAAGATAGTGATCAAGAATTAAAACCAGAAATCTGTGAGAGATACAAATAGTGTATACTGAAAAGTGAGAAGAGAGTTTTGAATTATTTGTATGATCATTGTGAATTATTTTATTTGTGAACTGTTAGTCTGGGTATTTGGAACCTGCTGGAGTTAGAACAGGGCTGAAAAATGCCAGTGAGAAGCTGTCTGGGAACAATAGGTAGTTTGTGTGCCAAGGGAAGCAATCCCAGTTACCTTGCCTCTAAAAGTACCAACATTTGGCTAGGGACTAAAGAAGATCGCACAATCTAATCTTATTTTGTTTTTATATACCTAACAGACCCTATAGTAGGAAACCCAGAATGAATTGTGAATATATTCACTTGTTAAATTTGTATTCTGACAAACTTGAATGATAGACTGTTGGAGTCAGAATTTAACCTAATAGTGGTTAATAGGAGTTTGCTATTAATTGAAAGGAGACCCTTTGATTCTTCTTGGAGGCCTTAAAGGAACCGAGCAGGGCAAATTTCCTAATGTCCATTCCATATGTTATTGTCATTGTAGCTATTATTACTATATGATTATTCACATAGTATAAGAACATGGATGGGCTGCTCACCAAGCCAGCATGGTGAGTTTATTGGCTTTTTACCTCTGAGTTTAAAATTAAGAAACACTATGGTCTTTTTTCTCAGTTGCCTAATAAGGCAGAATGAATGTTTGTGTAAATGATAAATATTTTTCCAATAGATATATACAATTAGGACAGACAAAAAAATAAATCATAATCCTTATTCCCAAGAGGCTGCAAAGTCACCAACCAAGGCAGCAGCTGGTGGCTGAAGGCGGACGATGCTAAGAATCCCTGATTGTGGACCCAGACTGTCATTTGATGATGACTTTTTGTTTAGGTACTTACAACTGCAGACCACTTTCAAGTAAAGAAAGATTGCAAGAATTAGAAGAACTGTCTTATATTAAATGGTACATTATTGGACTTTGTGAAGTTAAAAAAAAAGGGTGAAGAGACAATTGATTTAAAAAGTGGACATGTACTCTATTAAAAAAGGCACAAATATTGGAAATAGAAGTGGAGTAGGATTCATTATAAATAAAAAGTGGAAGAACAACATTATAGAGATGGTGTATTGGACCGAGTGGCAAGATTAGTTATACAACTTAATAGCAGATACCAAATACAGATAATTCAGGTTTATGCCCCCAACAAGTTCTCATAGTGATGAAATAGTAGGAGATTTTTATATGGATGTACAAAAGGCTTTTTATCAAAGTAAACAACATTTTAAAATTGTTATGGGAGAGTTTAATGCTAGAATTGGTAAACAAATAAAAGATAAAAGTGCTGTAGGTAATTTTGGTTATGGTAATAGAAACGAGAGAGGTCATAGACTTGTGAACTTTTCAGAAAAAGAAAAATTTTATATTATGAATTCTTTTTTTGAGAAAAGTGTTAAAAGAAAACGGACATGGAAGCATCTAAATGAAGGTACAGCAGAATTGGATTATATTTTGACTAACAGAAAATACATATGTCAAGATTATAATGTTCTTAATAAATTTAACACAGGAAATGATCATTGATTAGTAAGATACATGTTAATGCAAAAGTAGACAAAAATTATAAGGAAAACAATATTTACAGTCGATATTCTGAATCTTCAGAAATATTCTAATAAAGTTAAATTAGAACTTAACAAATCGGTTTCAAGTATTAGTAGATTTTGAACATGATTCCAATTTGAATGAAATTAATATGAAAATAACCGATACAATTTTAAAAACTGCAACAAAGATAGCAGATAGAAAAAAGCAGCAATTGACCAATAAAATTTCTACTGAGACTAGAGAATTTATAAAGAAAAGAAGGAATATGAAGATATACAAAAATGGCGCATTAAAAAGGATTGAATATCTTGAATTTTGTACAATGGTGCGGAAAAGAGTTGAAAATGATATAAGAAAGTATAACTATGAACTAGCAAGGAAAGCTGTAGAAGAGAATAAAAGTCCCAAGAGTGTAAAACAACATTTTGGTATTGATAGGAAATATATATCTGCAACAAGAAAAAAAGATGGAATTATTACTAAAAAGAGAGATGACATCATGAAATGGGTAGAAGACTTTTATCAAGAATTGTATAGTAATAAAGAACAAGTACCTCCTATATCTATTACTTCTTCTGAATTGCCCAGAATTTTAAATGAAGAAGTGAGATATGCAATTAAATGTATGAAGAAAGGAAAGGCTCCAGGTAATGATGGAATTATAATTGATATATTAAAAGAAGCAGGTGAAGAAATAGAATTTTTTTTAGCAAAGTTATGTACCAAATGTCTAAATGATAAATATGTACCAGATGATTGGAAGAATGTAGTATTAATATTATTATTTAAAAAAGGTGATAAAGAAGATATTAGAAATTACAGACCTATCAGCCTTTTATCAGTTTTATACAAAATTTTTACCAAGACAAGCTGGATTTAAAAGTGGTTTTAGTACAGAGATCATATCAAGGTATTGAGAGAAGTTATAGAAAGGACAAATGAATATGAGTTGCCATTATGTTTTGGATTTGTAGATTACGAAAAGGCATTTGATTGTATAAACATTTCTTCAGTGATTAAAGCATTGGATCATCAAAGTATATATCCAGGATATTGTCATATTTTAAAGAATATTTATAAAAATGCAACAACAATTAGATTACTGGGAAAGTCAACATTGAGAAGGGTGTAAGACAGGGTGGCTCCTTTTACAGTAGTGCTGCAAGAAGTATTTTATGGATTAAAATGGGAAGCTAAAGGAGAAAGTAAATGGAAATTATTTAAGTCATTTAGATTTTGCAGATGATGTAGTTGTTTGTGCAAATAATGCTTTAGAGCTGCAGGAAATGTTGCAGGAGTTATCAGATGAAAATAGGAAAGTAGGACTAAAGATAAATATTAAAAAATACTAAAGTAATGTTTAATGGGTTTTCTCAAAATATGAAAACAAAGATTGATTATGATGAGTTAGAAGAAGTTAACAGTTACAAATACCTTGGTCAGATTATTAATACAGATGAGAACATAATGGATGAAATTAATCCTAGAATTAAGCTTGGTTGGAGTGCTTTTGGTAGAAATAACTTGATACTAAAAGGAAATATGCCTATGTGTTTGAAAAGGAAGGTTTTTAATAAATGTATTTACTATTTCTCACTTATGGACCTGAGACTTGGACACTTAATAAAAGAGCAATACAGGGACTTCAGACCATTCAAAGAAATATGGAGAGATGTATGTTGGGAGTAACAAGAAGAGATCGAAAATGCAATAATGGGTAAGAGAAGAAACAGGTCGTTACTGACCTCATTGAAAAATTGAAAGATTGAAGTGGAGTTGGGCGGGACATATTGCTAGAAGAGATGATAATAGATGGACAATTGAAATCTTAAAGTGGATTTCAAGAGATTGTAAAAGACCCAGAAAGAGATCACATGTGAGATGGATGGATGAAATAATAAAGTGTCCATAGGTGATGTGGAGAAGAGAAGCTAAAGTTCGGAGAAGATGGATTGAACTTGGAGACACCTTCATCCTGCAGTGGATTGATAATGGTTGATGATGATATATAAATAGAGTTTTATTTGTTTGTGTATTGAGTGATCAATATTGCTGCTGATACTTTACTATGAGAGTCAGTGCTAAATTCATGTTACCATTGGTAATCCCTTATTGTAATTTTTGCTGTTAATAATTTTTGTTGTTATGAAATTTCTGTTTATTACTCATTTTGTTGGTATTTATATAATATATATGTGCAAACACACAACAAAAGTGGAGCAGTCACCATCTTGAACCTAAGTATAGTGAAATAATTTTAAAGACTAGTAATAGAGTAGAGAATCTATAATAGCAGAGATATTACATAGACTGTAATAGGGGAATTTGATGTTAATAATGCAAGCCTGTAGCCATTGTATGCCACATAGTAGAAAATTTCTTTTTGCTAAATGAGATTAATGATAATAAAAGAAAGGTCACCGCATTAATATGTATGTCGGAACTAAAAGTCATTGATGTCATAAATAAGTATTTTAACATACTGATAGCGGACAAAATAGTATATGAAAAAATAATTAACAAGCTGAGTGAACATTTTGACCCCAGACTGTCAAGACATATTGCAGGATTAGCATTAAGAAACAGGAGGCAATGGAACAGTGAAATGATAAAACAATATGGAATTGTTTTAAAAGAATTAGCGAAAGATGTGGATACCATGATTACGTAGATGAAATTTTGTTAGACCAATTAATTTGGCGCATGTTTAATGATTGGCTCAGACAAAACCTGCTTGCCGAAGCAGAATCAAATTTTGAAGAAGCTTTTCAAAAGAGAGTGGCCTATGAGCTTATTGTAGAGCAAGTAACACTTTTTGGTAAGGAAAATGACAGTTTATAAAATGGATCGTGAGTCAAGATATAAAAACATAAAATTAATTTTTTTCTGCTAAAGTATTGAACAGGAAAATTAGTTGTTTCTGCTGTGGCAAAACCAGGCATATGAGGAAAGACTGTAAATTTAGAAATGAATTATATCATATCTGCAAGCTGAAAGGCCCCCTAGTTAAAACGTGTAGGGAATCAGAGGATAGATATAAGTCAAGAAAGTCAAACTAACCTAGTCACAATCAATAGCATTTATAATATTAATGGTGTAACAACAAGGAGTCAGATCAAGTTTATGTTGCAGCTACAAGTCTTTAATAAAAATAGTCATGGAAATAGACAGCAGATCAAATATCTTAAAAGTCTCGAAGAAACTTTGGAAATAGACAACAGAGGACATCAAGCTGTTAGGGCAGTACATAAAGTATCGATCAGGGCTGTAGATGTAAGTGGAAATATAGTAGAAATAATAGGTTTCTACGTAGTATCAATAAAATACTACAACAGAATGATGAATTTACCTATATACATAGTATGGAGAAATGTTGGTCTGCTAATAGGGTGCGACTGGTTTAAGTATATAGGGATAAGCATTAGTAAAAATGATAGGGCAGTTTTGCCAGGGAAACACATTAAAGACAAGGAGTTTCAACAAACCAAGTATAAGAGGGAAGAGAATTCAAAGTTGGAACAGCAGTCTGGGTTAGAAACATGCTAAGAAAAACCTGGATTAAGAAAACAATAGAAAATATATTGTCTAACCATATTGTGTTAATTAAGGGTGAAAACGAATAGCAATATAGATGTCATGTAAATCATGGCAAGGCTCGGAAATTAATAAACATGATTTCGAAGTTATTAAAATAGAAACAGAAGAGAAAATGTGCCCCCTCCCCCAAGACTGATGTGCAAGAAAACCACTCCACAATAGAAGAAAGAATGGAAGACAAAAAGTCAGAAACATTAGCAGAAGAACAGGAAAAGCCCAGGGTTTAGCCAAGTTAAAGGGCAAAGCAAGGATGCTGGCATGAGGCAGAATAAATCACAAAATTTACATTTACTGAAGGTAAAGGGTTTTTTCTGGAGTGGGGGGAGATGGAATGTTTTGTACTAATATTTAAATTTAAACCCAATAATTATAGAAATAAACAACATACGCATTACTTCAGAAGAAGATAAGGCAAAGAAAATATATTTAAAGATAGCTAACAGATAAAGTTAAGGCAATGAAAGTAAAATTACTATTGAAAGAATTTAATATAAATAAGAAATATTTGCTTAAAATAAATAGTAGAAATTAGTTGCTTAAAACAAATAATAAAAAATTCTGCTTGATAAATTGAGAAGAGAGATTTAATAATAAGAAATATTTGCTTAAAGCAATTGAAGTCAAAAAAGACTAATTAAAATGCCAGAGGGGAAAACAGACTGACTGATATCTGTAGAAATAAGATAGTGATCACGAATTAAAACTAGAAATCAGTGAGAGATATAAATAGCATGTACAGAAAAGTGCAACAGTTTTTTGTTTTTGCAGAACATTGCAAACTATTTTATTTGTGAACTGTTAGTACTGGATATTTGGAGCTGACTGGAGTTAGAAAAGGGCTGAAAAAAGCCAGTGAGGAAGCAACAGGTGGTTTGTGTGTCAAGACAAGCGATCTCAGAGACTGTGCCTCTGAAGGTGCCAATAACCGGCTAGGGATTAAAGCAGAATCACATAATCTTATTTTGTTTTATATATTCATAATAGGCTTTATAGGAGAAAACATAGAACAGAGTGAGAGTATATTCACTTGTTAAAATTGTACTCAGCCAGACTTAAGCGACAGAATGTTGGAGTCAGAATTTAATCAATAGTGGTCTATATATATAAATAAGATTTTATTTGGTTGTCTACTGGGCAATCAATTTTGCTGTTGATGATACTTTGCTGCAATGGTCAATGCTATATTCATGTTAGTTGGCATTGATAATTCCTTATTGTAATTTTTTTTATTAAATTTCTGTTAGTCACTTATTTTGTTGATGTCCTTATATATATATATTGTAATGGTCCACCTGAAGAGGGGAATGCATCTCACTACAGTCAGACCTAGAGTCTTTGGGTAGGATGCTATGACTGATGCGATGAAGTACCTAATATCTACATCCAATTGGTTAAATCTAAGTTTACACAATAAATTTAGATACAATTTGGGCTAGTTCATCCATACCTCTCTCTTCTTTTGGATTCCATTATGCCTCAGTATTCAATCTCAGAGAAATTTGCCTTCGGTTCTCTTCAGGGATGAATTTACACTATATAGCAACTACTGCAACTCTATATACTTTACAATTAAAAATCCATCCAATCATAATATTATATTACCATATAAAAATAAAATGTGTGTGTGGGTATATATATCCGGTTATCAGTTGATGAGTGAAGGTGTAAAAATTTTTGATAAACTAGAGACCAATTTAATTAAAAACAAGTTAACAATGTTTATTGATAACAAAAATACTTTTTAACATGATAAAAAAAATTATAATTGTATGTGTCAAGAATGTATTTCTACCATATCAATGATTAATATACTTACTATTCTAACCCTTAACCTATGGTAGAAGTACATAACAAGGTACTAATTATTTACAAAGCAAAGTAAAAAAAAAAATCTATCAAATTGAACACGAAGCTGACAAACTAATTTACGACATTATATAAGTATATCCTTTATAGCTTCATCATTCGATTCCAGTTAATGATGTCCCATCTTCTTTGTCCCCCTTCCCCTAAGTATGTACAATTCCCTAAAGTTGATAGGAAAGGACATCCACACAAGAAGATTAATTATTCATACCGAAAAAATAAACAAATAATTGATAGTTAATGATTAACAAGTAAAAGATAAACTCTGTCCTGTAGTAGTGAATGTACTTAATATGGAATAGTATAAAAAATATTACCTCATTCCATATCAATAATGATAATCAAATGTCAAGTCAATACGGAAAAGCTGACAAAAGCTTTATTTTACATAAAAAAAATTTTTTTATCTAACTTAATACCCCCCCTAATTTTGTTGCTTTCAAGCATAATGGATTCTTCCAAGCTCTAGGCACATCTAAGCTACCAAGTATGGAGATAAATAAAACTAGAATTACAAATAAAAAAAAATAAAAATGTTCATTAGTTCATACTGATTATTGTCCATGAGTTTAATAATAATGTCTCTTATGGATACAGTTTATTTCTCTTCGGATCATCCTCCTTTGGTAAATCATTCATCACCATGAGAGTTCTTGACAAAGCATTTGAAATGATGTTGCTTCCATTTTCTGCAGTTGCTTTCCTTCTGGATCCATTTAGAGGTTTATTGTAGTACTTTTCATGTTACTTTAGGCATTGTATAGGCAAGTAGGTTAAATCATCGTGCTTCTATGGTAGGACTGTAGCAACCCAGTCTTATGGCAATATTAACTTAGCCGGAATTCTTGCAACCCAGTTTTATTATAATATTAACTTAGCCGGAATACATTGCATAGCAGTTCATAATAATTTATTTATTATTTGACATTTAACAATTTATATAAGAAAAAAGTTACTTCATTATTTATATATATATGCTAGTGATGTTTTACTTATCTTTTCTCCATGTATAAATAATAACACAGTTTTTAATTTTTAAATATCAATTTAAAATTAATTCAGTTCTTTTATCAAATTGCACAAATTTATCAAACTTTTCTTCGTTTAAATGTTGACTATAGTTTCTTATAATTTTATGCTATGAAAATTATACAAATAATTTGGAATGTTTGAATAAGTTGTCCATTTCTGTTGGATTTGAACATTCGATCTTCAAAAGTTGGCTTGGCGCAGTTATTATAGCATTTGAAAAATAACAAAAGATGATGGAAATGAACTGGGTTTGCTTTTACACCCCGCTTACTTTCCTGTGTTTAGTATACAAGCATTTCCATTTTCTTTTCTATTACTGTAGCTATCTATTGTTGAGGGTATTATATTGATTGTAAGTAAAAATAAAATTATATAATAGAATTCTACTTTTATCTTCCATACTTGATTGCCTAGTGATTGGCTTGACATTAGGCTATCACTATGTTTACCAGGTCTAAGTCTTTATTAGTGACACTTAGCATATTTATAAATAACTCATTGTTGGTCTATATATATATGGAAAGGATTTTTTTAACTGGTTTTTTTTATTTTTCATTTAACAAAGAAAATTAGTTCATTGTGACATTTGTGGAATTTTGTACTTAATACTGCGAACATTTATTGTGTATATATATATAGGTGTATGACTATACACAAAATGAAAATATTGCATATTTAACTACCTGTTAGCTAAGCTTATGTTTTAAATGGGTTTGATTTGGGGGGGTAGATGGATAAAGGCTGGTTTTAATTGGATTGTAAGCTACCCATACAACTTATATATATATGCAAATACGTAATAGTTTAATGAAATTATTATAGGAAAAACTGAATATGAAGATATGAGATATAGATGTCCTATATCAGTATAAAAAACAAAAGCTCTAGATACATGAAAAATTTGAAATCATAGCTAATGATGATGAAATTTTTAACTTAATGGCCATTGCTTATGAAAGTTGTTACAATTTTGTCACTTGTTTTTTTTTACATGCCCTGTAGTAGTTTATTTTAGGCATAATAAGGATAAATTCAGGAAATAAGTAGGGGCAACTCAGCTGAATTTTTAAAATACTTAGGTTTTAAGGGAAATTTATTTGTACAAAGTTATATAGTTTCTTTGTTATAAATAGGCCCAGAGTTATTTACAAAAAAAATATCAGGATATATACAAAATAATATATGTAAACTTATAAATAAATATTAGAAAATAAAGTAAGTAAAAATTTTTAATAAGCACAAAAAATATAATGTCACTTAGGAGCGCTTTCGGCTATCCTCGTAGTCTTTGTTAACTAATACTTTGAAAAGTCAACTTTCCCATATTTCCATAATCTTAACATTTGCTGCCTGCCTATTGATTAAGTCTTGCTTGTATTAGGAACTTTTATTATTATTTTTTTCAGTTTTCAATATTTTTATGTTATTATAATTGAAATCAAAACCATATATGCATGATTTATTAAGCTGATAAATTATCATTATCTTTAGAATTTTGTTTTGTATTTTGAACTCTTTTTAATAACAAGTGCTCTTTTGTTCTTTTCTCCAATGTGCTTCTTGATACATTTATAAATTTTCCTTATGAAACTTGCCAGTTGATTCAAAATATTGAAATCTAAATTTTATTATCAGAAGAATTAACATCATTATTAATCTTATTTTTATTTTTTAAAAATTTTTAATAATATAATAAATATGATCATAATTATATCCAACATTTAACATTCATTAGAATACATTTCAATATTTTTGCCTTTATCTGATGAATATTTACAAAGATTATCATTTGTAAATAAGGACTTCAAACCTGCCATTTTATGTGACATTGGTACTCTTGATTTATATGGAATGTAATCGCTTTTTGCTATTGGTTTAATAATCATATAGTAATCCAGTTTATCTCTGTTTCTAGTTATCTTAAGATCTAGAAATTAAACACACATTAAATTTTCATCTGTTTTAATCCATTTTAAGCCTTTTATATTATTTAATTTATCAAACAAATCTTTAATGGTATTTGGCTTTCCACATACAAAAGTAATATATATATATTATTTAACAGTATCAGTTTTTCAGTTTTATAATGTGGTTTATCTTTGTTATATGATTATTTACATTAAGTATTGTATTTGCTGTCATTTATTTAGATCTGAGGCAATGACATCTTGTTACAACTTTGAGTACAATTGTATTAAGAACCAGATGCTTTAATAAGTGTTTTGTACTATTATTTTGTGATCTCTTTGTTTGATTTTTTAGCTTGTGAGTGTGCTGAGATGTCTCTTGAGATTGCTGTTGAAGATGAGCATGTCTCTTATGCACTACACTACATTTAGTAAAAAAAAAAAAAGAATGCCCTGATGTGTTCATAGTTTCCTTCAATGAAAAGTATTAAATAGTTGTAGGATATTATTATATTTTTCCATTAATAACTCTAATGTCAGGTTACAAAATGTTTTTAGTGAAATGCTTTTAAGAAAAGATGTTATGTTTATGGTTTAAGATGACATAGAGTACATATATCTTCTATTTCTTTGTAATTTTTTTTTTTTTTTTGCTTTAAGAAAATAGAAAGTAGGCAGAGCTTCCGTGTTGACTTTTAAAAAAAAGTAAAAATATTTTGATTCCATGGATTAACACTGAAATGTTCTACTTAGTTGTTTATTGTTAAATATAGGATGATTTTCTCTCTGAGGGGAAGGATGAAGTAAGTTAAATACTTCCAATATGTAAATTTGTGTTTGGTGGATAGGCAGAAGGTAATATTTTCACTGTTTGAAAATGGCTCTATGAATGTTTTACAGTATATCTAATAGGAGGTAGTTTGTGGGAATTAAAAAAAAAAAAGATCTTAAGATTATTTGAAAGAAACAGTTGGTTAGGTGCTCAAACCTCACTAGACTTTCTGAATAATTTACATGATTTTGTCTTTATGATCATTTCATAAAGGGGCATATTACAATGGATTTCAAATTTATTTCTATTTTTTTAAAATTTTGATTTTTTTTTTTTTTTTTATTAAAGTCATTGATGCATTATGTTATTTAGATATTTTTAATGATAGACTTCTATCTTAAGAAAGAAAATTAATGTTTGCTTCAGTAATTTAATTCTGGTTTTACAAGCACTCTATTTTAAATAGAAATATTGTCTGATGTGAAAATTTGTAAATATTATTTTAAGATTTATTTTTTAAAAGGAAATGTTTTACAAACAGGTTTTTCATCCATACAAAAATAAAATAATAGTAAAATATTTTAATGCTTCACTGTCATTTAAATAGAAAGTAATTGTTCTGTGAAAATTTATTAATGAATTTTTCACGTACATGATAATTGATCACAAATGACTGTTTTTTTTTTATAAATCTGTATCTATTAAAAATTGAAGACTAGCTGTAAATTTGATAGGCCGTTATATAATGTATTAAAGTTTTATAAATACTATACCTTTCTTTACTTGTATATGTGAATGAGAGAACAGATTTTCTAAAAAAAATGTTTTATAGTGAACTTGAATATGGGTTTTATGAGAGAAGCTGACTTTGATTAAGTTATAAATATTATCTCAGTCACTTGAAAATATGCACCATTTTATTTTGAGAGGATATGGAGTTTTTTTAAACAAAATGTTTATAGCAGAAGATAGCATTGCAAGATTCAAATAAATGACAAGTGTGGAATATATATATATGGCTTTATTGTTATTTCATGGCATCACAAAACTCATTAACACCCCCCACTTCTGGAGATTCATTTGTGAGTGGCTGATACTCTGATCTACAAAAATTTCAAAAGTAGAAGATATTTACATTTTCTTAAAAATTATACAAAATTACAAATGGTAATGTTTTTATTGCTTAATCATTTATATTCCTACAATATTGAATAAAAAAAATTATAATTTTTCTAATTTTTATTGGAATATAATCTCTCTCTTTTTTTTACACAAGTGATCATTAGGCTCCTAAGCCTTACTAGTTTTTTTTTAGATTAACTATAATTCAATTATATATTTGCACTCTTTTCCTCATTATAAACTTCCCTTCTAAGAATTCTTATTGTTAGAATTATTAATATTTTAAATATAATTAATCTATTCTCTCTATATATAAAATCATAAGGGAAATGGAAATAGAACCAAATAATGGAGAGCACTAAAAATCCCAGATTTAAATCTGTTAATAATCTGGCTTCTTTTATAAAAAGAACAAATTGTTAAAAACCTTGCAGAAGTGGAGCATCTGTAGTAAATTAAATACAGTATTCTGGAAAAGTATTAAGAATTATTTATTTAATAATAAACTTGCTCTATCCCAATTAAATATATGTTTTTAAAAAAATTGCATTCTATGAAATAGTTAATGTAGACTAATGCAGGAAAAATAGAGCTTAATTTTGTAGATAATTTTATAGTTTAATTTTTTTTAAAAATTTTCTTTAAATTAAATATTCTTCTAGAGGATTTATGCTGGTGATGGAAGAAAAAAGCTTAGTATATTTGACTCTTTCAGTATATATATATATTTGTTTGTTTTTGGAAAAAATATTTTGAAAACATTGATAATAGACTTTATTATTACATTCTTTTAATATTTCTTTTCTTTGGCAATAAATAATCTGTTTTCAGAAATAAAATTTTTAAATTTATGTCTCCCTTAAGAAGTTCTGGAAAAAAATCATAACTGACAATTTTATGTAACATATTCCTATATGTATTTGGCGCCATTTTTTTTTCTAATTTTATCCACCTATAATGTAATATTGCTTGAAATTTCAAAACCATTTA
The DNA here is from genome assembly GCA_028023455.1 of Epiperipatus broadwayi. NCBI lineage: Eukaryota > Metazoa > Onychophora > Udeonychophora > Euonychophora > Peripatidae > Epiperipatus > Epiperipatus broadwayi. The sequence continues at coordinate 13,792,745 of JAQFVV010000001.1, forward strand.
TATATATTGTACAGAAAGAAATGCTAGAAATATTTTTCTATAAGCTCTACCAGAAGGATGTTTACAAATAGAGCAAGCTTTGATGAAGAGGAGTTAGGCACCATAGGTAACAGGAGGGAGATCATATTTCCTAGTTTTAAAATATAAGAGCCTGTCTTAAAATAGATGCCTCTCAATATGAGATGATTAGAAATCTTTGTCAAAGATTAGTGTCTTATTCCTAATCCAATGAAGCCAGTATGCTCAATTTTTCATTCAAATAACAGGGAATCATCTTGTAATCTGAATATAATCTTTTTCAAAAATAGACAGAAACATAATCCTATGTGATGCTATTTAGGAAATCTTGGATTATAATGCTAATTTATTTTTCTCATTTAGCTTAAGTTAGATCAAAATTAATTTCTAAGAATAACCTCCCTTGAAAGCTAACTGGCACAACTTTGGTTTGTGAGCAAATACTATGCTTTTTCTGTACATTCTGCTGTTGAATATTGCGTGACCTATTTGGTAAAAAATTCCCACATAAAACTTCTGAATACTGAATTAAAATTGCCATGAGAAATCTTACTGGTACACTCAAGTCTACCCTTTTGCAGTACTTTCTGTTCTTTTATTTATTCCTCCACCAAAAAATACATCAAAATTGTTAATTCAGTTGGACTTGCTAGAAACTCAAGCTGTAGTTTCACCATCTAAAGCTCAAATCAAGATTCTCTTAATCAAGAATATACTATTAAAGAATTATGATATTAAAAAATTAAATTCTTGTGATGTTCTAAACAAATTTCTTTTTCCACATCCAATAATAACCTAGCTGTTTTTGATCTTGTTACTCTGTTTTTTCAACAGATTCAGAACAGTCTTTGACTGGTGTGCTCATCTTTCTTCATAAATAGAGTTTATAAATAACTAATTTAATACAAAGTTAGTGACTACTGAATTTATGGCTACAATGTCAGAATTGAAGGACTAATAACTTAAATAAATAATAAAAATATATACATTTTTTTTATTTGTTTATATTAAATAAATAAAAGTTTATTGATATTTTTACTCAGTCTTTTCCTCCAAATTTTTTTTAAAGAAAAAAATAAAACTAATGAAAAGACAAAACAAAAACTTGATGTGAACTAAATAAGATTATTAATTTAATGATATTTATTTCAATATGTTATTTTTTAAATTTTTATTTTTAATTATATATATACATTTATTTATTATATTATGTTTATTTTTTAATGTATATGTATTTAAGATTATATAAAAAAAATACTACTTAATTTAATTATAACTCTTTCTAAAATTAATAAAATCTCTTGATTATAAAAATTTAAAGATTACCTTCATAATTTTTGCCAAATGGAAGAAGAATTGAATTAATGATATTTTATCTGTATAACATTCTCTATAAAGTATATAGATATAAATTAAAGAGGTAAATAATATAGCTTTTAAATAGCCCACTGCAGAAGAAAGACATCCTCAATAGGCCGTTATAGAATAGTAGTGAATAAAATAGATCTCAACAGACTTTCTAGATATCTGTTTATTAAATTGTATTGGATGATGAGTTAACTTTTCCATGGACTGAATATTTGAAAGAAAATTTCTAAATCTATTGAAATAATTTTCAAGTTTACTTGGCATATTTGTCTGAAAAACTGTAATGATGGTATTTGTCTTATAATTATTTGTTGGGCTAATTCCATCATTTAGTATTAATTGTTAAATGTCTTTAGAAAAATTCAAATTTTATTTAAATTTTTTAAATATATTCAACCGTTAGTAATAGCATACTGAATAATATGTAACAATATTTCAAATAGTATTATTCTCATCTCTTGGTCTGACAAATGGTTACACTAGCACAGAAATCAAATCTGAAATCTTTAGATATATGAATATTCAATTTAAGATATCTCTAACCAATTAAACTATTTTAATAAAGGCAATAGTCAATAGAAATTTTATATACTTATGCTGATTTTAACAAGGTTAATAAATGGTTTCCAAGCATTATGAACTATCACACTAGATAGACTTACATAGTTATTTACCATTGTCATGTAAGCTGTTTCTTTAAATTTTCTCATTTTATTTTTCCTTTCCTATCAATATTATTGTATTTTCTTAATTGAAAATGTCTCATTGGTACATATACTTGTTTTTTTTTTCTCTCTCTTTAATCATTACTTCATGCTCTTTTAATAGTTTTTTAATGGGGTGATTGTTTTCATATCTTTTCACGATCACACGATATATTCAGCATTTCCTGTTTAGGTTTTGTTGTAGTTAAGAATACTGTACTATAGCTTTGGAAAACTATTCTAATATTATATTGATTGCAGATCTGATATCTTGATATATAGATTATCTATAATTGTTTTTCTTTTTATCTATTAAGATTTTCTTAATGATAACTTCCAATAACCATTCTTCTTGAATTTGTTCTTTATAGAATTTTTTTTTTTTGTTTCTAAATATCATTAATTTCTGAATAAATTTCTTCTGCTTTTTTTTTTTTATAGTGATAGTATAATTTCAATTTTATGTTTCTGTCATTACTAGATATATATGCTAAGTGTTTTGTGTGTGTGTGAATTTTCTGTAATTTTGATTTTGCCTTGAAAGATTCTTATCACAAGAGTATCTAAAAATGTCAGTTTTTATTTCAGTTTTATCATGAATTTAATACTTATTAGGGATATCATGCAAACTAAAGAAAATCTGCATTTACTATAATATCAAAGCATTTTCAAAACATAGCACACTCCGAGGAATCCTATTTTTTATAAAATCTAAACTAGGAATGCTGAAAAACAAAACTATGAAATGCCATGAGACTGTAGAATCGGTAAAACCAACTACCTTATTAAAAAATGGTTAAAGAGGAAAAAGCATATGACTAAAATAACAGACTATGCATATATCAATGAACATACTATCAATTGGAAAAAGATAAGAATATTGGATAGAGAGGAAAAAGTTAAAAGTTGAATGTTTTAAAAAGCTACTTATATGATAGTGTCAAATAAGCTCATAAGTCAATTTAGGATGAGAATTTATAAATATTTGAAATACAGGCACTCTTCATGTACCTGGAGTTAAGCACCCTTCAACTATCCACACTATCTCATATCCTGACCTACATGACCACATACATATAGAAAAGATAAATAATCACCAATATATGTATTTCATGCTGAACCAGCACTCATCAATTGGTCCAGATTATCATCTCTCACACATATCTATAATCAGTGCTCAGTTTATATTAAGATAGCAAACCCTCATACTTTAATGGACAGACTTCAATCTACTCCAACCCTCCAACTTTTCAGCTATCCATTCCATAGAAATCTGATGATAGAAAGCTCAAATCCCATGCTGGTGCCAATATTAATGATAATTTATGTTTTGTAAACCTCTCATTAATCTTGTTTTTAAGATCAAAAGGAGCAGCATAGATAATTATAAAAAATTTCTACTGACTGTTGCCTTTGGTTTAATTGGTTAGAACAACTCTTTAAATTTAGTATTCATGAATTTAAGATTCCATGTTTGATTACTATGCTAATACAATCACTAGCCATTTGAAAAGAGATGAATAATTATTCAAAACATTGTTTTGTATATTAACCTGTATGCTATTACTAACATTTGAATGTATTTGAAAAGGTTGGATTTTTCTAAAGACATTTAATAATTAATCTTAGAAATAGTCTAATATAATTATTATTTGGCATGGATTCAAGCACAGATTGTAGTTATAATATAAGGATATGCACCAATTGTATCACTAGGCTCATATATATTAAACATTAATATTAGCGACTTCAATGAGAGTTAAAATGTACACAAAGATATAAGTTCAATAATCAGTGTTTAACAATTTATCAAAGACATTTATTGAAGAAGAAATTATGTTGGAAAGAGGAAATAAATGAAAGAAACTGTGGCAACTTGAAAATATTAATCTTTGTACAGTAAGAAATTTAATAGCATTTATAGTTTGAAAAATGTATCACAAAAAAAAAAAGTTGATAATGTAACATCTTTTCATTATAAATTTTCTTAATTTAGAGCTGGAGAGAAAAATAGGAAGTTTTCTGTTATAATGTTAAAAACAAGATGTCTGTGCAATGCCCAAAGCAAAACTTATTGAGTATAATTGTACTTGTACACCTTCTTAATTATAGGTTAAAAGATCATTTATTTATTAAACTGGAGAACCAGTTTAATCAATGGGACTAAAAATAATAACACTACCTTATTTAATTTAAATCATTTTAAGCATTGCAAATATATTTTTAACTTAAGACATTTAAATTACTACATATACTAGATAAGTTAACTTAAGACATTTAAATAAAAGAAATTCTGTTTCCCAGACATTTTTTTTAAAATCTTTCACATTTCTCTTAACACATATTTGTTCATTAAATTATTAGCAAAATTTAAGAATGTTTGAAATATGTTTTAAAAATTGAAGAAATACAGAATATCTGTGAAAGTGTTAGTGGAGAGGGGTATTTTTTCCATTAAAAAAAGTTTTCAAATCTTTTTTTATATATTTTATTGAGATATTTTTCTGATTTAATGAAAAACATTTTATCTAATAGTATGATTTATTTTTGTGTCTATTTCATTTTTCAATGCCTGAGAAATATGTTTCTTTGCCTCATGTGTCAGATCAGCATTGATATTAGGAATGAAGTAGGATAAATATTTGAAATAGTAAATTATTAATAAAATTGCATATTGAAAAGATGAAGTAAGTATATCAGTAACTTGAAAAGATCATGTGAATATGTTGAAAATGTAAAAGCTTCAGCTAAAGTGAAAAATGGCAAAGCATTAGGAGTTGATGAGTTTGCAATTGAATTATTAAATGTTATAGGGGGGGGGGCGTTTAAGAATATATTATTTGATATTTATAATATAATCTTTGAATCAGTAGCTATCTAATTTCCTCTTCAAAGTTACAACTAATGGCAAAAGGCTCAAGACAGAGCAGTGTGAATGTTTTAGAACAAGTAACACAATTTCACATCCAGGTTAAATGTTTTTTAATAAATGTATCTTTCAAAGATTAGACATTGTATATAAATATCAGTCTGGATTTAGAAAAGATGAACGATAATGTTATTAAAGTTATTAATATACTAACAAAAGAGTTTAATATTTGTTTCATTGATTTTAAATACTTTGAAATAGAAAATTACAGATTGGAACAAAAAAAGTATTTATTAGAAAATTTGTACATAAATCATCAGATAACTGTAATATTAAATGGTCCTTTTACAAAAAAAAAAAAGATATAGAGATGGATGTAAGAGGATATTTTTTTATTTTGATAGTGAGAATTAGTCTTTGAAGTAAAATGCTTCATTGTATGTGATAGCCAGTATGGGTTTAACAAAATATTATAAATTGATAGCATCTGTAGAAAGGTAAAATATTCTTTTGTCATACATAGATTATATTTAAGAAGAGGCTAGTTGAGTTTGATTTGGCAGAGATTTGAGCAATTAGGAAAAGTTGGAAGAAAAGTGCGGAAAGTTCAGCGAGATGAAATTAGAATGGAAAAATATATTGGAAGCACACGATTAACAATGTGTATCTGTGGAAAAAGTAAATGAAAATGATTATTTATTGATAAATTACTAGATTGGACATATACTTTGAAAGGCCAAAATTATAAAAGATATTTTGGAAGAAATTGTATAGAGTAAAATAAAGCAGAATAAAGAAGTTTACTTTTGTTGTATAGTTCTAAGTATTTAAGGACTAGAACAAGAGGAAGAAAGACTAGGAAGTAGTATGGCTTGATATTTAAGACCTGATATTTAGTAGAGAATTAGTGATGAGGATGATCGTAAGCAAATGTGTCACTAATAGAATACTTTTGTATTTGTGCTGTTTGTATATATATTATACCTTGCTTAATAGAGTTGCATATTCAACATATACAGATAGTAATATATCAAATAAAATTGTTCCATAAGTAAGTAATCAAATGGATTATTGTTCAAGAAGTCATACAACATTTGAGCACTAGAACCCCTACTCCATCATTCAGTAAAAGATGTTATGTTACAATGGTACATTTAATACAGATAATAATGTATTAAATAAAATGAAGAAAATCATACATTTTACAATAAAAATAATTTATTTAATATAACAATATCAATTAATTAACATATAGATGAAAAATGTGCTTAGTAATGCAAATCTGAATCAAATTATGCATTTATTACTAAATTTATAATTCTGAAATTTATGGGTAAAATTTTATATTAATGTTTAATAAATAAAATAATAGTATTTATTTAGAAAATGAATATGAAATTAATATATTTTCATAATTGACTGAAAAACAAATATGTTTGAAAATATAAAAGTAGTGTAATTTATTTAGAATGTAAACCATTGAGAAGAAAATTAAATCAAAGATGATAGCAAACACAATATGATATAATTGTGTGCCAAAAAGATTCATAAGAACTGATCTGTGGAGTAATTTTCTGTAAAAAAAAAATCATAAAAAATTAAAATTTAAAATATATTTATTTTCATATAATGAATACAAATCTACAAAGTAGACAAAATTAATTAAATGTAGTGAAAACATTTATTAAAATGAATTTTAAGTGGGCTTGGCTTATCATTCAATGAAAACAAATCAAATTAGAAAATGAAGCATATAAAACATTTTAAATCTACCAATAGAGGGGAAATTTTTATATTAGTTTTAAAAAATGCAAAAATATTCCTTTTCTAATATATATATATGTAAAGTTTGTCTCATGATTCTTCTGGATGAAGTTTCAGTGCATAACCATGTGTCATTTAATTTATGTTTCAGTTATTGTAATCTGAAAGATGGCATTTTAAAGTCAAACAACATTTTGGGTGTTGTGTTACTGTAACATTTTGTCACTATTATGAATCTGTCAAAGCTCCAAAGAGAATTTACATCTATTTTGCAATGACCTGAAAAAGGTTGTTAGACAAGTCATTCACTGAGAAATGATATTGTATGAAATTTTAGAAATTATATTTTATTTTGAATAGGATATGCTAATATTGTTTTAAAACTTATAGACCAAGCACAAAATTTTAAAAAAATGCAGACTTCTTAGTGAACTTTTCCAATAACATATAGATCATATGTGTTGTCTCAACAAGATATGAAAGAAGTCTCATTCATTGCATTCTTCAATAAACCTTTTCATATATAATGTTTTCCACAGAAGCTATTACATTCTTGTTTTTGAATATATATATATTTTTAATCATGGATTATGAAATTATATTAATTACATGTTTCTAAATAAAAATATTTTAATGTTTTCAAACCTATTAAATTTTATTCATTTTTATTTTTCTTCTTTGTGTGGAAAAATACTGTTTCTTTTATAATTATTGCCTGTTATGAAAATATATTAAGTATATGTTTGCTTTCTAAATAAATAATATTTTACATATTACATCGGTCTCAGTAGGTTTTTTGTTTGTTTGTTTATTTTTCAATTTTTTTACCAAAAAATTTCAAAGTTATTGATAAATTTATTTGTAAATAATTGTTATTGTTTTGTTAAATAAGTTATTTTTATTCCAAAATATGACTTCTTAAATTTTTATGTAATTGATATACTCCTGTGTTAATGAATTGAAGAATAAATGTGGATATTTTTATTGATTAGTTTTTCTTTTGCTCAATCAATAAAGTGTACACGCAAACAGCACCAATATTCTTATATGTAGGAAGAGATTTAATTTTTTTTTTGCATTATATGATGTATTGTACCAGTTACTAGATGTCAGCAGGCTGATAATCTTAGAATAAATTATTAATTATATACAATTTACATTTTTCAATCATTAACAATTTTAATCAGTAGTAAGAAATTTTTTGTGCCCATTTTTTTTTTTTTTTTACTTTTTCCCTTGGAAATTGTGACATTTTTGTATATTTCGTAATAACACTGTTTAACTTTCAAAAATTAAAATAATAGATAGTTAGAAAAGGTTAAATTCTAAATTTATAATGTATAATTATTAGAATATATAAGAAAATAAATTAATAACACATCCAAATGAATATTTTGGTTATATTGATACATATAGTAAAAAACGTTACATTTATCTAATATTTTTACATCTTATATATAAAATTCCTATTTTCTCTGCTGTTTGATTGGTGAATGTATGTCAAATTCACAACTAATTTTTTTTAAAAAAGTACATTTATGAAAAGAAAGTAATTCCACCATTAATAAAAAATGCTCAGAAAATAAATCAGTATATGTGCTTAAATATAACTACAGAGGTAGAATATTTAAATCATGAAAATGTGATTACAGCACAAAATTCATGTTTGAAATACGATATTTAGTGAGGGAGGAAATAGCTGCTATAGTACAGTATTACATTTAGTGTTGGTTAGCATATTGTTACATTTATGGGAAGGGAGTCGCCATTAATAAAAAATGCTCGAAAAAAAAAATCAGTACATGTGCTTTTAGCTACAGAGGTGTAGCATTTAAATTATGAAGAAATTGTGAATACAGTACATACATTCATGTTTGAAGTGTGGTATTTAGTGAGGGACAAAAAATTGATGCTATAGTAGAGTATTTACATTTAGTTTTGGTTAGCGTATAATTGAAGTCGAAATGATGGCCTTTCGGGATGGTGTACAATTCTCACATTTATTTATAATATTAAAATTTTTTGTTTAACATACATTAAATCTTAAAACATTGTTAAAGCAACCAATTATTTATTTTATACTAAAAATAAACATTCCTGTTTCATCATAATGTTTTTTAAATTCATATAATATTTATTTCATAACAAAATTCAAATGGATACTACTTTGAATCTCCAGGATATAAACAATGAACGAAGACTCCATTTACCTGCATAAATGTCAAATAAGTAACAGCTTTGGTTTCTCATTTTTCCTAGCTTGTTACTAAAGAGAGATTGAAAGTTGCTTAATTATAAGATTAAAGCAAAAATGCATTAAGGAAATCAAAGAAGTATTAAGGTAAAGATAGTTATCTTAATACTGGGTAAGAGATTTCTGTATATGGTATTAATTAAGCTGATTAAAGAAGATTGTGTGAGCCTATAATATAATCTATAAGTGTATAAAAAGATAGTGATCATAGATTTCCTTTTTGCATAAGGGCAGTTAGGGATCAGTATTAGAAAAAAAACCATCTTAATAGATAGAAAATTATTTTTAAAAACTTGAGATTTGATTTCAATTTTTAAAAAATTCAAGATAATTAAATCCACATATCACTATTTACATTTTAATACAATTATGTATTAGTAAAAGAAAAAAATGATGAAATAACATTTTTTTGAGTATTGCTATATATATATTTTAGAAAAAAGAAAAAGGGAAGGTTGTGTGAATTTAGATATATAATTTTAAGTATTTTTGAAGAATTTATTGTTAATGAGTATAGTGCTTGTTAGTGAAACAGGATTAAAATTTTGCTTATTTGGATAAGAATTTAGAAGTTCATAAAATAATATTTTTGTAAATGAAGGATAAAAATATTGTGAAGTGTTCATCAATGGATTGAGCATGCTTTTATATTTTCTTACTGAAAATTGCTGTTGCAGATTTAGAATAAGGAGAATTGATTTTTTTTAATAAATAAAATAGTGAATTTAATTATAAGTATTTAGTAACTGTATATATATATATATTGAAAAATGAGAATATTAATAAAGATTTCAACATATATAGATAAATAGATTTTACAAATGTGGAGTTGTATTCTCAGTATAAATTAAGAGGAATTTTTTGCAGGCAACCATTCAAATTTTGTAAAAGGTGTGTACCACATGCTTTTTCACATAGCTTAATTAATTAAACCTCTTTAATTAGTTTCATATTTTTTCATTCAACTGCCATTAATATATCATTTAAGTCATTCAGTAATAGAAAACTGAATTATAGTATTTCATATTATTACCTCTTTCATTAGACAACATCACTGTTCAAATGGAACACATCTGGAAGAAATAATAATTACTAATGCAATTTAAGATAAACATTTTGTTTAAAATATCATTTATCTCTTTATCACTGGTGTAAGCTTGATAAACTACTGAGGAAATCAACAAATTATACAGATAATTACAGAGTTTCTAAGTATAATTCTTTTACAGCATTTTTAAAACAATTTAAAGAGAAATTTATATGATCACCATTTTCTTTGCTTACACAAGCTGAAAACAGTAGCAAAGTCTTCTTCCATATGGAGAGTTTGCTATTCTTTTAAAGAGAAATTGTATTTAATAAATATGTTTGAATAGATAATAGATAAAAATTAAAGAAAAGTGAGATTTAAAAGTATTTATTTTATCATTGTATATATTTTTAACAAAAATATGAATAGCCTTTTTTGGACATGATAGCAGTTATATAGTGGTAAGATAAAATACAAATATAGTACACACATCACACTTATTTATATACTTATATGTGTTTGTGATATTTATATAATTAAATATTATATTTACTTACATATGTAGTATTTATTGAAATAGTTATTTGTGAAAATTTGTATTCAGAGATAGATTTGTGAAAGAAATTGTTTTTCTTATTACAGAACAATGGTTGCTGAAGAGAAGCAGAAGAGGCAGAGTGTAACATCTGTCAGTTCAGCAGCTCCATTACCAAATGGAGGTTGGGGTTGGATGTGCGTTATTGGTTGTTTTATAGCTAATGTTCTTATACTTAGCTTATATAAAGCATTCGGTGTGTTTTTTGTTGAATTTATTGATGTTTTCAAAGGCAGTTCCTCGTCCACTGCTACTATCAGTGGGCTCATGTTTGGATTAGCTAATTTATTAGGTATTGATTTAATGAGTACTTTTTTTTTTTTTACTTTTTACTTTACATGTTTCTTAGCTTTTTGGATTTTAGAGATGATTATTTTGTTGAGAAAACTTAATGCATTCTAAAATTTGATGTGATAATAATAATATATTAAGAGACTTTAATGGTAATGTACAAGTAGAATTTTATATATTAAGAAATGTCATGTAAATCATTTGTAATGCATAAACTATGCAGCTTTTTGGTTTAATCTGAGACAACAGTTATTGATTTTAATTCACTAAAAGCAGGAATTATTTCAAATAATTAATGAGTGATATTGATACTAAAACTTTTTTAACTAATATATTTTACTAATTAATATTAGTAGCAACAGCCATTTTGCAGTTCAAGTTAGTCATCTATTAATTTTTTGGAAAGTGAGCAAGAACTTTTTAAAATTAAGATCCTAACATGAATCTTTTATTACATCCTTCAAATCATTCCTCAATACAAATCCTAAAATAGTATTGTGCATATTTTGTAGAATAGAAAAGTTTAAATCTTGCTTCTTGTATTCAATGATCTAGATGTATTGTATTGTATGGTATCAATACTGATGGGAAAGTGAATATGACTGTCAGTGTTTAAATAGACTTTTATATATATGCCTTCCAATTACACATAATCTAGTTCTGAAAGATGATTATATGGAGGATATTGTTATTCTAATATGCTTTTTAAAGATTTCACTTAATGTTTATAAGGAAATGCTAATGAAGCATAACACAAAAAAAAAAAAACAAGAACAAACCCTGTAGTATGATTACTTAATTAATCATTACAGTGTTCAATAATGTAAATCAAATAAGATTGTTGAACTATTTCTTGATAAAAAAAGATTCCAAGCTTAAGTTTGGTATGTGAATCATTTTTTAAAATAAAATAAATGTAATTTTTTTTGGAAGTATTTAATTGAAGCATAGACTTTTTGAAAGTCATAAAAAAATCAAATAAGTAAGAGCTAAATATTTTATTTACTATGATAATGTTTTGTGATCTCGAATTATATAGCCTATATTTAAAGAAAAAAATTTTTTTTTCTAATGTTATGTCATAAAGCTAATAGTGGACAAATGATTGCATGTGTGTATGCAAATTTCTGAAGCTGAATATATGCATGTATTGAAAGAATGAAAGTAATGAATTGTAGCAGAATTTTTTATATTCTGAAATAGATACTTTCAGAAAATTGGAGGAATTTTGTACAATTTTGCTGGTTAACTCCATAGTTGCTAATTATGTCTTTCATGTGGAAGATGATAAATCAGCTGTGTCCATTCATTTTACAAATTAACAACAGTTTCACATCGTTGACTGTTGTTTCTTTATAATTATTGAACATATTGTTCAATAGTGACTGTTATTTCAAAAAAAAATTGATATTGACTAGCTCGCAACTTATTTATAAAATATGACAAAAGACCACTTGAATGGAATATTTAACATAATCATGAAGAGGGTTTTACTGTTTCTTATGATGTTTTATCAATATAAAGTATTTCTTTAATTCATAGTCTGTTAATTGCTGCCAGACTTGTATGGCATTTGTTGTTGAGGACATGAGGAATCTGCAAGTGATATTTTTTAATTAGATGCTAACTATTTTTTCATTAGTTGTAATCTCCATAATGATCATTCCATCATTAATGATGATATTTTTGCTTTTTATATACTTCAATTATATTTGAGACTTGCTCAATGATTCAGAGTAAATAAATAACTGTCCGAGAAGGTTTAGTTAAGTACAAACTTTGTAGCAGTAGATAGAAATATTTGAAATAAAGGCACTCTTCATCATATACCTGGAGCTTAATTGTAAATATAGGGGATTTGAACTCAGACTTTCAAGCACCTTTCAACTATCCACATTATCTTATACCACTGATACACATGACCATGCACATGTAGAAAAGATAAATAATCACCAATATATGTATTTCGTGCTGAACCAATACTTACCAGTTCGTCAGATTATCAACACTCACACACATATATATATATAATCAGTGCTCAGTTTATATTATGATAGGAAATCTTCATACTTTAATAGGCAGGCTTCAATCTGCTCCAACTCTTCAGTCATCCATACCATTGAAAATCTGATGACGGAAAGCCCAAATCCCATGCTGATGCCACTGATTATATATATATATATGTGATAGAGTTGATAATCTGGACCAAACTGATGACTACTGTTTCAGCACGAAATATGTATATTGGTAATTATTTATCTTTTCTACATGTGTGTGGTCATAATAATCAGTGGTATGAGATAGTGTGGATAGTTGAAAAGTGCTTGAAAGTCTGAATTTAAATCTCCTATATTTAGCAGTAGATAGAAGAAATCAAGTTAATAACATAATATTTAATGAAAATGAGGATTATAACATAATCATCTATAAATTCTCAGCCTATGGTAGAGTCCAAATCTATGCTTTGGATCTGATATTTGTATCATTATCTTGAGACCTGTAAAGGCTTTGTTATAAAAATGTATATTCAGCTATCAATATAATATTAACTACTTAATGTTTTTTTCCAATTAACTTTTCCCATCATTATACAATAATTAATTCCTTCATTATCAAAATTGATGCTTTTTTTAGATCCAGTATGCCATAACAATTATACTCTGAATAATTATTGTCCCCAAGTGCACACAAAAAAGTAAAGTAGGAAGTCAATTAAATAGAATGTAGATTGTTTTACACAACAGATTTAAATGTATATGGAATAAATACTATTTTTAAAATTTCAAAACTTTTATTCTAAAGAAAATCTTTTAAATGTGACTTTTATAGAAACAAAACTATACTCTATTTCAAATTATAAATTTATCCAAACTTAAAATATTTCAGTCTTCAAACACTCATCTTATTTCTAATTAAGTCTTACTATTTTAGTTTGAATAAAATAACTTTGTTGATAATATAAATATATATAGGAAATTAATAAATCAAGTCTGCTACATTGGAAAATCATTGCTCTATTGACTGTGGTAAAGGACTAGTATTATACACAAAGTATATGTATGCGTTCATGGCAGTTGTATGCATATATTTATGAGAATAGTGCTTGTAGTTATATTTTTATTGATTATTTATCTTAACTTGTATTCAAAAATAGTGAACATTTGCTAGCTTGACAGTATAAATTTTTTTAAAACTTATTAATATTTGTATTAAAAAGACTGAAATAATGCTCAATGCATTTCCAAAAAAAAAAAGGAGAAAATAAAGATGATTAAGAATAAAAAAGTTATCAGTCACAAATACATGAGACAAATGATCAATATGGATGAAATGTCAGTGAAATTAATCATAATATTTACTTGAATGGAATGTGTTCAGTATTAATGTATTAAAAGAAATATATATTTAAAATGAAAGATTCTTAATAAATTTGTTTTGGATACTTAAAATAGAAATATCATATGACTGCATACTAAACAGTAAAAGATAGAGAGGTGTATATTAAAATTAAAAAGTAGAAATGTTTAAAAGTAAAAAAAAAAACAAATATAAATATTATTGAAAGAATTTTCTGGCTGACATTGAATTGCAGTGCTAGAAGATGGTCAGTTGATATTCTAATTTGAATCTGAATTTAAACTTCTAGAAAAGCTATGAATAAAAAAAACTGGATTGAATTAGGAGAGACCAATTCTGCAGTAGATTAATAATTGATGGAAAAAAACGATGATGACAATACAAACAAATCTAGTAATTTTCTTTTTATAATATTAAGTAATAAAAAATGATTCATTCCAGTTAAGAAATTAAGATATATAGTTTGTTAGGCTGTTATTCAATAATGATCTTTTATTTATATATGTTATTATAGATCACATTCCATTGAAGGAAGACTGTATAAATTGAAGAACTGTATAATATTAAACAGGACATTTTCAGATTTTGTAAAATTAGAAGAAAAAAATGAGAGTACTGATGTGAAATGTGGACATATACTTTACTATAAAGTCATAAATATTAGAAGTGGAATGGGATTCACTTTGTCTGTTAGTGTATCAAAACAAATATAAAAAAAGATATTAAATGCAAATAATTCATATTTATAATCCTACAATTTTTTATGAAATACATAATTTTTATAGAGATCTATGGAATGGTTGAGATTTCAGAAACAACCATTTTTTGTTATGCAAACAAAATGAAGTATCAAATAAAGAATTGTCTTAAATGAATAATGAATACAATATTTATTGATAAGAATGAATTTATTTAAAGAACTTGAAGTAATAGCATATAAAATTGCTGTACAAAAAAAATATATATATTTCTAAGGTCTGTCTTCCTGTCTTTACATTGAAACTCATAGCCCAATCAAGAATGAAAATTAGCTCTCAGTCAAATAATATTAATCATAATTAATAACACAAATAGACTTATGAATAAGACTGAACAATTCATAATAATCATAACAAATAGAAAATTTTGTATTAAACAATTGCTATGATGCTAAAACTTTTGATGTAGCTCATTATATATTTTAGATTTTACTTAGGAAGTAAAACTAAATCTAAAATATGATGGCCACTTTACTAGAAGAAATATTAAGGTTGCAACTTCATTTTAATAACTTAGTTATGCATATTCATTAAATTAGTGCAGGAATTAATGAATTATGATTGCAGTTGAATCTTTATACATTAATAAACTATATATGGTTTCATGTACATATTAATTGCATTTATATATATATATATTGTAACGGGATGGGGTGGTAGGATGGAAGGTAAATGGAGCTTGACCATAGTCATACCTGGTATGTTGGCAAATCATCATCAGCCCCAAATCAATTTAAAATGAAATATCAATAATTTACAAAAGTATACATAAGTAAGATATATTTAAGGGGAGCATGAGATCATAAGAGATCCCTGAGAGATCAGCCTGCTATTCCACATAGCAACCATAAGTATAATTATCCACCAGCATTATCAATAAGTAAAAATCAGTAATACTCAAAATAATAATCATTCATCATCATGAATGATCCATAATAAAATATAATAAAACCAACAGTCAATCTGGTGACTGGATCGGAAATGGGTCTTCTGTAGACCAGGCTAATTATTGAGCCTTTGCCAGCTTGGTCAATTATTTAAACATAACTTGGATGTGCCAACTTGGGGTTCATCCATTAGAATACATAATAATCAGAAAATCTAAACAATAATGCTGAGATACAAAAACATGCTGATCATTATCAATGCTCGGGCCACTTGTAATGGCCAACTGTAAACTTCTAGTAAGACTAAACTCAAATTAAAGGTAGTGCATTGCTTTAAAGAATATAATCTTATGTGCCAACCAGGATTGCTGGCTGCCTCAAGAGTACTAGTATATGTCCCCATTTATATATTCATCCTGTGCTCGAATCTAGCTCAAAGAACATAAGCTCTATCACTGTTATATGACTAAGAAATGATCATTTAATACAATTTTAACAATTAAATACAAGTTTATTAATAACAAAAAAATAAATGATATTAAGATCTGCAGAATCAGGCTTCTGATTTTGAATAGTATATAAAATTATATACACAACTAAAGTTATTATATTGATTTACAATATTTCTTAATAAGCTTCTATAAATGCATATATATATATCCGTACACAGATGTGCATTTTATGATATACAAGGAATACATTTCAATGGATATTCAATAATGACAAAAAATGATTAAATTTTACATATATGTTCTATTTTAATTTGTTACAATAATAAACATCACACGACCACCTTCTCTTATGCTTGTGTATATCTGTTGTTAAAACAAGCAAAACTCACTATATATATTCCACACACAGCAAGCTAGAGGAATCAGTGGATGCCAGAAGGCTTGTGCATAAAATCCCCATCTAGTGCCTACTCATCCAATATCCCCAGACTAGCTTGCTGTGTGTGGCAATATATATATAGTGAGTTTTGCTTGTTTTAACAATTGTTACAATATTATATTTTTCTAATTAATTCCATTTGGAAAACATACAGAAAATTTCACACATATACATGTGTATAAACAAAATATAGATATAATTTAAAATCAGTTATCAAATTCTATTACAGTTTTCTTTTATTCTTATAAAAGAAAAGTATAGTCAATTTTTGAGAGGTTAGAAAACTTTTATCAGGTTACCCCTTAACTAAATAAATGTCTTTAAATTTAAAAATATAGATTTAAAATGTCTATCAAATGATTTATTTAAAAGCAACTTACTTTTGTATACAAGTTTCTCTGTGCTTTTCTGCATATAGACACAGCAGTATACATATAACTACTTCTTTATTCAGCTGGTGTTTCTCTTGGGCAAGTTGGTTTTTTGGTCAATCAAGGCATTATCATCAGGTAAAAATATAATTCAGGTATGGTTGGCTTTCTCCCTTCTGCAGTTGGTTCCACTTAGACTTGGATTTGGTAAGCTTCGGGTCATCAAGCTGTTTTCCAAAACACTTCTAAAGCTATGAATTTCAACACAAAGAAGTGGGTCATTTTTCTCCTTGTGAATTCAAACTATTATTGAACTGAAGAGCAACTACTTCCTTGCATTCTTACATCCTCATGGCAGTTCTGTATATAATTCTACTAGCCATCTCTGCAGCTAGCTTTACTGTTGCCATTGTCTGCTACTTTAGCCAGCTTTGCAGCCAGCTCTGCAGTTAGGTCTTCTGCTAACCACTTTTCAGAAAATTAAAGCCAAACTAACTGATATTTTTTATCAGTCCTTTTTGTAATCTTGGTTGGGTCAGGTAATATAAACATAGTGACTGTTTTCAATTAACTTTAATCCTTTGGAATTTGACCAAAGGTGTGATCTATATACATGTTTTTACTTTGATACCAATTAATTAAAAGATTTCAAAAATAGACATTTTTATAATGATCAGAAAACATGCCTATTTTTAAATTTTCAAAATCAGAATAAAAATATTAATTTTTATTTATCAGACCTTTTTTTAAATATTTAATTTTATAATAAAATATTATTTTAAATTCAGAGTTATTTAATCCATTATTTATTATTTTTATTTCAGTGAATGTAGAAAATATCTGCTACAATTTTTGTCTGTGTTTATTTCTACTTTTCTTTTACTTTATATATACATATATATGCACACACACTACATCATTGTGTGCTATGTAACCCAATTGGTTACAATTTATTTATCTTGTAAATGAGTTCATGCATTTAATATATAATAAAGTCATATATGTATTTTGTATAATATTATTGATAGTATTAATGTTTGTTTTAATAAATAATAAAATTACGGTTGTATTTGTATAATAAAATAAAAGATATTATTTTGATATTTGAGCATGTAGCAAATCTTATAAGGGTACATTCAAATAACTTTATCATTATGAAATTAAAATTATTAAAATATAACAAGATCATATATGGTCATCCCAACTGTATGAGTGTTGAGCACTTAAACTAGTTCATGTATGGTCCAGGTTAGTTTAAGATCAGACCATATTATGTGAATGCTGGATATTCCAGATGAACAGTAGAAAATAAAGAGGTATTCCCACCCCCATGGCTTAATTAGTTTCTGGAAGTGTTGAAAGCAGAACTAGATTGTCTTTACTGGTCACCCTAAGTTTACTAAACTATGTTATTAGTCCAACCCATCTCTTGTTATTCAATATATAGTTAATGCTATTTCAGCTTGTGATCCCCAATCTGTAAAACATTATATAGGAATGACTGCATATGGTTGCCAGACCTAGACACAGCACATTCTATTTAGTTTGCATCATTGATCAACTTGATACAATCATATTTTTATTTATTATGAAGTTAACAGTTGATCAGTTATGTAGAAAAGCATTAGAATGTTATGAGACATGGAAATCGTAATCAAACTGGGTTTTTTGTTTCTAAAATATTTATATCCAGCCTTACTGACAAAATTTGTATTTATTTTTAAGAATTAAAAAGATTCTAACCTCACAATAACTTTAAGCATCACATGATCACATTTCCTATACTAGCACATTAATTGTTGATAAACAGAGCAAAACTCTCCATACAGTATTGCCACCTGTGCTAAACAGAGTAGTCAATGGATGCCAGAAGCCAGAAACTAGTCTGGGGATATTGGATGAGTAGGCATTAGATAGGGATTTTATGCACAAGCCTTCTGGCATCCATTGATTACTCTGTTTAGCACAGGTGGCAATACTGTATGGAGAGTTTTGCTCTGTTTATCAACAATTAATGTGCTAGTATAGGAAATGTGATCATGTGATGCTTAATGGTTTAACACCAATCCTGCCTAATAGGATAGTGGTGGCTATGGTTGTAAAAAAGCCAAAGACACCAAAATGTATGGGTGCTGAACTGAGTTCAGACCCATATGACTATATAAGCTATTGAGCTTAGATTAAAAATATTTTTTGTGCTTTCAATTTCATTCTCATAGTTTTGTAGTTAAGTAGAGATAAAAGGTGGTTGCTAGAGGGTTGCATTAGATCCTAAGATCTAGATGCAGTGCTCTCAGATCCAAAGCTCCTCACTGACGAAGGCCACAAGCCAGAAACTAGTCTGGGGATATTGGATGAGTAGACATTAGATAGGGATTTTATGCACAAGCCTTCTGGCATCCATTGATTACTCTGTTTAGCACAGGTAGCAATACTGTATGGAGAGTTTTGCTCACAATAACTTATTAGCAGAATCAAAAGATTATCAAACAATATAAAATCAATATTATCATCTTCAATAAGCAGAAATCTCTTTTCAAATAGTATAGAAGCATAAAAATTGTTTTTTTTTTTTTTTTTACATTTGTGGACATGGTATTATGAAGACATCAAGATATTATGATTAGAGATAGTGGAAATTGGCATTTTTAAATAAGATCTTGAAATAAAAGCAAGTTGGATTTTGGAGAATAAAGAAATAATATTTTCTGATAATAAGAATATTGTCTAATTTTCTCATGCTGCAGACTAAATGATAACTACCATATATTACACTGTAATCTCTCTGAAGTTATACAACGTAATTTTATCTGTAAATAAACTATAATGATAACGTTAATTTTTGTGTAGAGAAAAACACTTTTAATCTTAGTTTGAATGATATAATTCGATAATATTAGGCTTGAAGAAAAAAAATATAATTATTAAATCCATTTCTGTTTATGACTCTAGTTAAATAAAAATAATACTTTAAAGGTTTTGATATTTAGATACATAAAAATTCATAACATTATGCAATTATAAGTTCTTGGGTTTTTTTTTTTTTTTTAATTTGGAAAATATATATATACAGTGTTTTGTTTCATTCTGCAGTAATAATTATTGAAGTAGTTTCCTTTGTTAACTCGAAAATTACTGTAATTGTATAATAATTACTTTTAAATGAAGTCATTTTTTAATTGTTTTTTTTTTTGTTTTTTTTATTATTGTAATGTTTCTTTTTATTTTATTTCATTACTTAAATTATTTTTAAACATGAGATTAAGTTTGTTCATCATCTATATATAGGATTATTATGTAAAACTTAGCCTATGTCAAAAGATGTAGTTAGTTAAAATGCATTTTAGGAGTCATTTTCAGAGTTTTGTTTTTCAATGCCTGCTGCCAGTATGTTTAAAAAATGAGTGTGTGTGTGGGGGGGGGTAATTGTTTTAAAAATATAAGATCGAAACATAAATAAAAAGAAATGGAAAGTTGGAATATAGAGAGTAGTTGCATTCATAAAAAGATATGAATATTAGAAAGAAATCAAATCGTGTGACATATGACTTGATTTCTTTGTAATTTTATTTTTCGCTATTAAAGCTGTGGTGAATTTATATTGCTAAAGTCATTAATATATGGTGTATCTGAACTTGGTTCAGTCCCATATGGCTATTTAAATTAGATAGCTGGATTGGAAGGCATATGGATGTCTGAAAATTTCAGATTTTCTACTTAATAGTTATTTATTAGATAAAGTGCTGGGCTGGTCCTGGTACTTTTAGTCTAATGCTTGAATAGCCTAGTACCTCACTGAGGAAGCCAGTAGCAGAAACCACTGAGGAAGCCAGTAGCAGAAACCGATCTGGGGTTGGGGATATTCTGCAAAGCTTGTTAAGAGCTTATTTGCGAGCCCTATATATAACAAGATATGAATATATTTGAACTTTATCAAGTTTAAAGTCTATTTTTTGAGATTAAAGAAAGTATAATAATTTCCATCTTAATGAAGAAAGATTAAAAATAATTTATGCATAATGAAAAGTGATTTTGATGACTAATGGCCTGCTAAAAATTATGCATCTCTAATATATAATTTGCACTTTAAGAAATATGAAGCAATAGTATATATCATTTGAATAATTGTGTAGCAAATTTAATGAAGAGACTTAATTGCTTCATATGTAGATTAGAAATTATTAATATGTTTTTTCCAAGTATATGTAGCCTCATTTGAAATGTAAAAGAGCAAACATAATTATCTCTTTATGTCATCATCATCTTTTAATAGCTTACTTACAGATAACTTTAGTAAACTTTTTTTCCCATAATGCTAGAGCAGATTTTTTGCCCTACTTATCAGTTCTACTTACATAAGTTTTTTCCAGAAACTTACCTTTTGTTATCCTTAAGAATCCACACTATTCCACTGATTATGCTTTTTTTCTTACTATTTATTGGGAATATCTGTTCTTAAGCTTTTAATATTTTACAATAGCATCATTTAATACTATAAAATTATTATTAAATACCAATACACTTAGACAATCTCAATAACAGTCAATTTCAAACTATTTTCATATGTTTATTTTTCAATATTTTTTAGATATTTCCTGGTTTCTTAAGTCAGGAAAGGAGTTAAAGTAAATATGAACATGTTAAAACAATTTTTTTAAATATAAAGATAGAAGCAGGATTCCTTTAAAATGTTATTAAACTTTTCCAAACATATCGGCAAAATACCATTTATTCCTACATTCTTGGTTTCTGTTTCCAAATTAGGAATTTTGACAGATAAAGAGTAATTCAACTATAAGTATCTTATAAACTTTATAGGTGAGTATATGTTGCTGAAACATAAATACAGGATGTAAATAGGGTCATGTGATCTATCATTCTTATTTTGACAGGATGTAAATATTTGTTTATTTTCATATATACATTCTAGAATCAGTTTCATATCACAAGCTGAAATTGAAATATAGAAAATATAACTTATCACTTAATGTTAGATTACTTAACAGAGCTACTTACAAAACAAACATAAAATTTACTTTTTACCTGTTCTGTTTTATTCAGTGTTTATATTTGTTTCACAGGTAACCTGTTACAGTAACAATAAGTGATACTGATAAGTTCTATTTATACATTGTGTATTTTTGTTTTTTATTTATTGAAGTCCATTTTTAAACCATAAAAGTGTTGCAAATTTCCTATCAAATAACTTAGAGCAGCATTTCTTAAACTGTGGGTTGGGGTCACAAAGCGAAATGTTGGGGTCATAAAAACTTAATTCAGATACATGAATTTAAAGAAATATTAGTCGTAATCTTTTCATTGTCTTTAATTTAATATATTATGTTTTTTGTACAGTGCATTTACAAAATCGTAATGATGGCCAAGTTGAGCTGTAAATTATATTTACATATTGAAAAATAATACTAAATGCATCATAATAGTGGTGTTGCGTTGCAATTTCAGCATATAAGTTATTTCAGAATCAAAATATATACTGCTGTAGTGAGAATAATGTTGCCGCCACTGTGATTATATAATGCATTTCTGGTCAAGTTATTTGTTTCGGTTTCATTTCAACAAATGTCCACATCCCAAGAACAATACAATATTGTATTATACTGTTTTACTCGACTAAGATTAATATTTATTTGAATAAATATTTTGAAAGATGTTATTTGTTATATGTAAAACTGCTTGTATACTTTTTTTCTCACTTTTTTATTCAAAATTCATCATCCTATTAGTTATTACAAAAATTTATTTTTTATTTGAAACTTATTGTCATTTATTTATTAACAAATAAAAATATATTCCTATTTTTTAAACTTAACAGGAAATTTATAATTGATTTATTGATATTTTTTAAATATTAAAAAATAGAACATATGGGAGTAAATATGCTTCAGTATAATTAAACAAAAAACATAGCTGCCACTTATCTTATTTATATTTTAGGATAAAAATACTTTTTACTCATGGATAAATGGTTGAACTTGAGTACGAAAGGTAATGATGCAGATGGCAATGCTACAAAGTCTCTTTAAGCAGGATCTCATAATCAGAAAGAGACATCTAAGATGTGAAAAAGAAAATATGATGAGACATTTCTCCAATTTGGCTTTACTTTCAACAACTGTGATAGTAATGAACAACCTCTTTGTTGAATTTGAAATAATATTTTGTCTCTGGAGAGTATGAAACCATCAAAATTAAAATGGCATTTTGAATCCAAGCATCTTTCATATGTCAATGAACCAAAAAATATTTCGAACGACTGTTAAAAACTTCAAATAAAGAAAAACAATATTTTGAGAAATTTTTAACTGTTAATGAAAAATATTTACTCTCATCATGTGAAGTTTCATATCTGATTGCTAAAAATAAAAAGGCCATACACCATTGGAGAAGATCTTATATTAGGTGCTATTAAAATGGTAGAAATATTTCACAGAAGTAAATAGGGTGATGAAATTCGGAAAATTCCTTTGTCAAATGACACTGTCACTAATAGAATTTCTGAAATTAGCAATGACCAATTTGAGCAATTTATTACTAGATTTAAAGAAAACCCAATATTTACAATTCAGTTGAACGTAACAACTGATATTTCAAAAATAGCTCAATTATTAGTGTGTCAGATACATTTACAAAGAAAACATTGAGGAAGAATTGTTATTTTGTCATTCTTTGGAAGAACATACAAGAGGGGAAGACATATATAATAAAGTACACATTTTTAAAACTGAAGGTTTAGAATGGAAAAACTGCTTTGGAGCATACACAGATGGTACAAAAACAATGACTGATGAAAATATTGGTTTTAAAGCTTCTAGTAATAATTGTGTAACTTTTACACACTGTCTGATCCATTGAGAGACTCTTGCAGCAAAAAAAATTATCAACGGAATTAAACGATGTGCTTCAGGATGCTGTCAAATTTATAAACTTTATTAAAAGCTGTACTCTTATCAGCTGTTTATTTTCAAATCTTTATAAAGACATGGACTCTGAATACAAAAATTTATTATTATATGCAGAAGTAAGATGGATGTCAAGAGGGTGAAGTTTAAAAAGATTATTGTTATTAAAATAAGAAATTATTGTATTTTTAGCCGAACAAAAATCTGATCTTGCTGCCCTTTTTCAAAGTGACTTATGGCTATGAAAGCTGTGCTATTTGTCTGATATTTTTGAGAAGCTAAATGATCTTAACTTGTCTCTTCAAGGAAAAAATAGCAATATTTCTACTTTGAATGATAAAATTGAAGGTTTTATTTAAAAGATCAACATTTGGAAGAATAGGGTGGAAAATGATTCATTGGAAATGTCTTCCTCTATAGACAATTTTATAATTGAAAAAAATAATTGTAAAACTTTAATTGCAAAAATTATTATAGATCACTTAAAAACCCTAGAAACACAGTTTTGCAAATACTTTATATCGAATTTAGATTTCATAAAGTTATCTTGGATTCAAATACCATTTTGGATTGACATTAATGAGATTAATCACCTGCCATATAAAGCCCAAGAGGAATTTGCTGAGCTATCGAGTGACAAATTTAAAACTTGACTTTCCACAAAAATCCTTGACTAAATTCTGGATCAGAGCTAGAACTGAATTTCCCACAATTTCTGAAATGGCATTAAATGTTCTGCCATTCAGCACCACATACTTATGTGAAATGACTTTTTCAGCTTTAATGTATATTAAATCCAAATATCGTTCAATGCTGAAAATGTTGAAGATGCTCCACGTCTGGCAGTATCAAATATTTCACCAAGATTTAATTTGTTATGCAGCAAAAAACAGGCACATCCGTCTCATTAAAACGTGATTTTCTTTCATTAATTTTTGTATACTTAAAACAAATCCGAAAATGACTTATTTTCATATGTATATTGTTTATCAAAAAATAAATTATTTATGGGAATACTTATTTCTATATCTTTTATATTTAATATCTGGGATCGTGAAAAAATCTCCATGATAAAAAGGGGTCATTAAAGAAAAAAGTTTAAGAAGCACTAACTTAGAGAGTAATATACCCCTTCCTCTCCTTTTATATTCTATCTTTAAAATACAATTGTTTCATTTTACTTTAAAAGCAAAATTTATCAATAATATCAAATAAATATACTTTGTTAAATAGAGAAGTAATTGATTTTTTTATTTCATTAAATTGTAAAATATTATATATATGTACTGCACGCACAGATAATGATGCTAATATATATATATAATCAAAAGCAAATATAAAATACTATTTTAGCTAAGCACTTTCGAGAGACTTCTTGCTTTCACATTCATAACTACTATCAACGCAGTTTCTAACAAGATAGTAGCTAGTCTCGAAAGTGCTTAGCTAAAATAGTATTTTATATTTGCTTTCGATTATATATATATTAGTTTCATTATCTGTGCGTACAGCACATATATATAGTATAGAGAAGTAAGTTAAAACTTTATTTTTACTGAAAAAAAAAAAAGATCAAAGGTCAGTGGAAACATAATGCTTATATTAACTGGGATTATTAATTTGCAGTTTACTCAAATTTGTTCTTTAATTTTATTTTAAAAGATATATCTATATTGATCATGTCCTATAAAATGTTGATATATATATATATTATAAAATATGTGTTCAAGATTATATAAAAATGTTACTTTAGTCAATTTTTATTTCTTGTTAAAATAATGAAGTCTTGTGATTATGAAAATTTAACAGGCCCATATTTTTCCCCAGATGGTAAAAGATAATCTTTCTTCATTTTTTTTTTTTATTCTTTTAAATTTCTATTTCAAGTGGCCCAATTTAATCTACCTTTTTGGATAAAATATTGTATACTTATATTGTTTTATTTATCCCTAATTAATTCATTATCATTTTTAAACATTAGTAATTCTCTGCAGAATGAAGATCTCAATTTTAATTCAGTTTCTCTAATTACTAACCTTTCTTCTCCACAACATCCTATACAATTTTCTTATCATTTATCCATTTTACATAGACTTTTTCGTCCTTTACAATCTATTGTATCCAGTTTAAAACTTTTTCCATTATTATTATCTCTTCAAGCAATATGTCCATCCTATCTCCATTTCAATCTCTTAGTTCTTTCAATGACATTGATGAAAACAGTTTGTTCTCTCCCCCATGTATTTCATTTTTGATCTCTTGTTACCCCTAACATACATCTCTCCATATTTTGTTGAGTGATCTGAATTCTCTTTATTAATATTCTGTTACATGTCCAAGTTTCAGATCCATAAATAAAACAGGTAAAACATCTTTTAAAAATCTTTTTTTTTTTTTTTTTCAAACATATAAATGTATTTTCTTTAAATATTAAGATATTTCTAGCAAAACTACTCTATCTAAGTTTAATTCTATGATTAATATTCTCCATTATATTTCCTTCCGTATTAATAATCCTGATCAAATATTTATAGTTGTTAACTTATTATAATTCATGATTATCAGTCTTTGTTTTGTTCTGAGAAAATCTATTGAGCATTTCTTTAATCTTTTTAGTATTTATTTTTAGTCCTACTTTATTACTTTTATCTGATAACTCTAAATCATTATTTGCAAGACAACTACTTCATCTATAAAATTTAAATGGCTTAAAAAATATCCATGTATTTTTATTTTCTTTGCTTTCCATTTTCTTTTTGTAAAATTGCTGTAAAAATCTTTGTAGATATGGAATCATCCTATCTTATAACTTTATCAATGTTAATCTTTTTATTGATATTGCATAATCTAATCACAACTATTATGTTTTGATAAATATTTTTCTGAATATGACAGAATCCTTAATCTAATACTTTGATAACCCAAAACTTTAATCCTTGTGGAAATGCTTATAAAATCAAATGCTTTTCATAGTCTATAACTCCAAAACATAATGGAAACTTATATTCATTAGTTTTTTCTATAACTTCTGTTAATTCTTCGATTGCCATTCATTGTGCTAAAAACATTTTAAAGTTAGTTTATTGATGTGGTTTTTTTCTTTTGATTAATTTGAATCCAAAGTTCACTGTAGATGAGTTATAATTATTGTGCTAAAGATTTTGTATAATAATGAGAAGTCTGAATTTGGAATATCTTCTTTATCATCTTCTTAAATATCAACATCGCTACTACATTTTTTCATTCATCTTGTACATTTTTATCATTTAGACATTTGATATATAATATTTGCTAAAAAAAATTTCCATCTGCTTTTTTTAAGATATCAATAAAAATTCTAAGCTTTTTTTTCTCCATAGATTCAATTGCATGTCTTACTTCTATATTAATAAATGATTGGGAATTCAGAAACTATAGTAGTTATAGTGGTTATTTTGTTTTCTTGTTCATTATTACTATAGAATTCTTTGTAGAACTCTTATATACATTTTCAACTTGTAATTTTTTTCCTTTTTTTTTTTTTTTTAGTACCATTTTCTTATTGCTGAAATAACTTTTCTACTGCTAAAAAGTTATGTTATTTTTAATTTTTCTATTCTTTTTTAAAAAATAGCTTTCCTTCCAATTTCTTAGCCATATTTTTTTATAACTTTTTATTGTACTATTTTATAGAATTTTAGATATTCAATTTCTTTTTTTTACATACATTATCTTGTCTGAATTGAAATTTTATGGTCAATTACTGCTTTTTTGTATTAGTTATCTTTTTAACTCAGTTTAAGTCTGAACCATCATCAAAGTCTGTTTATATTTTTAAATGATTAGTAAAGTTCTGATTTAAATTCATTGAATCTTTTGGAAGTTACGAATTTCAACTGTTAATGCTGTCTTTCTTAATAGGTTTTGTCTCCAGTTTTGCATTAATACATCTTATATATAATTAGTGATTATTTTCTGTGTTGAATCTATTAAGAACATTAAAATTTTGAAGTATCTAGTTTTTTTTTAGTCAATATATAATCTTATTCCACTTTACCTTCATTTGGTTGCTTCCACGTCCATTTCTGTCAAGTATTTTTCTTAGGGAAAAAGATCTTCTTTTTCTGAAAATTCTTAGTGTTCTTTCTCATTTCTGAATATATAATGCAATTGCCCATAGAATTTTTCATCTTTTAGTCAGTTTGCAATTCCAGCATTAAAGTCTCCCAAGACAATTTTAAATGATGTTTAGTCTGATCAAAAGCATTTTGTATATTTGTATAAAAATTCTCTACTTCTTCACCAGAATGAAAACTTGTTGATAACTTTCATTAATTTGTATAACTAATTTTTCTCTACAATATATCATCAATTTCAAAAACTGTTCTTCCACTTCTATTCGTTTGTAATGAATACTACTTAATTTGTGTTTTCAATATTTGTGCCATTGTACATATTTATTTTTCACATCAAATATCTTTTCTCTTCATAAAGTATGATAATGATTTAATACTATTCAATTCTTTTTCCAATTTATGCAATTTTTCTTCATTTAAAGTAATCTGGAATTGTGGGTAGCTAAATAAAATCTTCATTAAATGACATCCTGGGTTCATGATTAGAAGATTCTTAATACTCTCTGTCTTTAGTAACTAACTACTGCTGTGGTTCATGACTACTGCCTTATGGAAATAAATACTATAGTTTTGTTTTCTCTTTCATAATTGTGAATTTATATATAATAAAGGTCATGCAGACTTACATTCATTCTGATTTCAAAAAGACTTTACTGTTTCAATTAAAAACTATCAGAAAATTGAGCAGACCATAATGTTTTTTAATCTTAAGTTTAGATATAAAAATCTAGTAAACTTGCTAAGTTAGCTGATATGATGTGTTTGTATATGAATAATCACATAGTAATAATAGCTGCAATAACAAGAATATGTGAAATTGAATATTAGGAGATCTCAAAGAAGAATCAAAGCCTTGTCTTTGAGTTTACAATAAAATTGTTTCTGCAGCGAAAAAAAAAAAAAAGAGAGAGTAATTAGATATATGTAATTGTTTTTTATGGTGTTTGCACATGATTTAAATGAATTATTTTAAAAACAAAACAGAAGTTTAAAATAGCATTTAAAAAAAATACATTGCTTTGAGTTACATATTTGTTATTTATGACTTATCAATAACTTTATTGATATTGTCCTTGCACATTAATAAAATCAATATAGTCTATTTTAATTCCTTGAATTTTTAACCTAAACACAAATAAACCTTCAATAGAAATTAGTGGTATTTTTCTCATACCTTTTTTTTTAATGTTTCATGGTAAATTTGGATCCTGGAGATATAATCAATCTTTATAATTTATATAAATATTTAGCAGAGACTGTGTAAGTTAATAAACCAGTAATACTTTAAATTCTTTTTATCACTTTTTTGATATAGTATTATTTTGCTGAACAAAAATAGTATATATATATTTTATTAGTCAAATAAATTATTTTAATTGCCAAAAGGATTTTCCTTAGGTGATCTTTTTTAAAAAATTTTATTTGAAATTTCATAAACTATTTATTTCATTTATATAAAATTTTAACAATTATACAATGAAATAAAAAAAAAACAAATCAACTTTCATTTCAACCATTTTTATTAGTGATTTAGTTCTATATACTTTTTTTAAACCCAGAAATGATACTTCCCTTACCAACTCTCAGTTAATGACTTTCCATTAATAGCTTTTTACTATAACAGTTTTGCTTTTAGATTATGCACACATGCACTTTTCAACAATACACACTAATGCTATTAAGTGTCAAATCCTTTTAATAGCATTTGTACATATCTGGTAATTTTTAACATTCAATAAAGTTATTAAATATTATATTTATTTAAGTAATGTTATAGATGACTATGTATTAGTCTGCATTATAGTGGCATGTTTATTCATGTTTAAAGAGGTTTATTTAAACTTCATTGTAACACTATTTCATACTCTGTAGTCAAGTTGCAATCTTTAAGTGTCCATATATATTCAATGGACCATTAGTAAGAATGGATTTCCATTCTTGCTATTAAAAAGGTGAGAAGGTTGCCTTGACAGCAGTGAGAAATATTGTTTACTATAGTTACTGTGAATGTTTAGGTGTGACTGGTTGGAATTTAATTATATTATATTTAGTAATTTTTTTATATTTTTGTAATAACTAAATAACATCTATTAATTTTTTGGTAAAACATTCATAATTAAGGGCTGATGTTAATAGGTGACCATTTTAAAAATAACTGCTGGATGCTAAAATATGTATAAGTTTTATTTGAAACAAATTTATTCACAAAAGTTTAATTTATATGTAATTCTAAGCGTAAATCTTTTTCACTTGTTATTAAAGCAAGATTTACAACTCTTTTTTGTGAAGTATTCATTTGAAATTAAGTAACATTTACTATAGGTGATGGTACGATTTCATTCATAGATGGAATAATATTAGTACAATTGGTTTTAAGACAGAGAATTGATTTTTAGAAGTTCAATGTTTCTAAATATACACAATTGTAGTGTAATACATTGCATAATTATTGACACAATTTATATAATTTGCTGTTTACTAAACAGGATAGATTTTGGAATGTTTTGGAAACAGTATTTCCTTGCTTGTTTCAAATATATTACTTTAGATTGCAAATTAGAAATAATTTAAGTAAACAAGTGTATTTTTATAACTGACATAAACCATGTTTGTTTGCCTCACCAACCATCATGAATGAATAATATGAGAGAAATTTCTAACAGAGATTAACAAACTTTCTTCTGTGATCACTAAAATGATTAGAAAGTTTGATATTTTTTTTGTATTTCATACTTTTTTTTTATTTTTATAATTCAATTACTTTGTGGCAACATTATAATTTTTAAATTTATTTGTTGATTTTGTTTATAAATACTTAAATAAAATATAAATTTAATGAAATGTAATTGTGTTAATCAAATAATATTGTAATTTTTGATCTATCCTGCATATTAGTAAAATGTGGATTTACTACTATATATATTCACAAGTGAAAAAAAAAATCTTTAATTCATTTAATGATGAATTTTACTTAATGATAGAAAAACCAGTTCCATTATAATATTGGGAGGCATTTATTTTCGTAGATTATTTCGAATTTTTAAATCATTTGTTTTATTTTTATATTAGATTGTGATTTAAAAAGGCAAAATCATATACTATATGTTTAAAATCTTTTTATTTCTTTAATTTATTAATTCTTAAATTAAAATCTTAATTGTTTTTTAACTACATAATGTTTTTGTCATAATGTAGACTTATCAGAACTTTTTTAAAATCTTCATCATAAAAACATCACAAATATTCATATTCATTTTTTCTAATATAATGATTCAGTTTTCTCTTTTCTCTTTATTATAAGATTGAATAATCAGTATTACCAGATGGTAGTGCAATTTAATCTAATCAGACAGTTTTTTTAATTTTGTCTTTATTATGAGAACTTGAAGTTTAAAAATAGAATCCTTGTAGTTAGCACTCAGCAATCACCTTTAACTCTTTGTTATAAAACTAGCAGCTTGAAATTAAAAAGAATCTGGTTTTGAACCAAGTAAAAGCTTTTTGTATAGTTATAAAGATGGACACTGGGTTAATAATTATATATTTTAAGATGCTCGATTCTATTCTAATTGTAGACTTCTTTATTTCTTGGCTAGAAATGTTAATAGAAACAATATTTCTTGATTCTTCCAGTTTACTGCAAGAATAAGAACTTTTTTTTTTCTTTTCTCATCAGGGTACCACAAATTAGTATAATTTAATCCTTTTTCAATTTCATGGGCTGGTTTTTGGCTTTTTACCTTATAATACATAGCATTAGAATAAAAAAAGGTCCTTTTATTTACAGTAGTAAGGTGAATGAATCAAGTAATACTGTAATGGTATTAAATTTAAATATTGATGATTTTCTTTATTTTAAAATTCTGTGAATTTAGTTTTATTCCTTCTTCAATGCTAATTTCATTTAGAAAATTAAAGCTTTCAAATTTGTGGAGTTCTTTTAGTAATTAGTAAGTTCTATATCATATGTATAATAAGCCTTGACTATCAATATTAAAACCATTGTTTACTATTACATCTTGTGCAGCAATTTTATTATTTGGCAAAATAAACTTAATTTAATTTTGATTACCATCAACTTTCTCATAGTGCTTTTCAATTAGTTTTTTCCTGACAAAAGAATTAAAATAAAGATTTTTTTTTTTTGTAAATTCATTTCTTTTCTTGGATTTTTTTTCTCTTACTTATAATCATATTATACACAAGCATATGGAGTGCCAGTTTTTGAACTGTCATGGTTTATCATTCTTGATTTTTACTATATATGTCATTCCTTAGTAAGTATTTTTCCAATACATATCCAGATTAAGCTTTTTTTTATTTTCACTATTCCTTTTAATCTGGAACCTTTAGGCAGTCCGTTTCTGAATTAACTATTCAGGATTATTTTCCCTTTAAAGCTGCAAGTTTATATTTAAAATTGAACAGTTTGAAGTTCTCTCTTATTAATTACACATGCAACTAATTTGAAGTAATTTTGTATCTGCAACTATATCTATAATATATATATATATATAGTTATTTGTATGTTGGACTATTTTTATCATCTAATTGAATAGTTAAATGTTTTTTTAGAAAAATTCAAGTTTTATACATATCTAAATATATTCAATGTAATAATAATGCACAAGTTAATAAAATTCCATCATCTCATACTTGTGTTTATAATATTAAATCTTATCTTG
This sequence comes from Epiperipatus broadwayi, assembly GCA_028023455.1. Taxonomy (NCBI): domain Eukaryota; kingdom Metazoa; phylum Onychophora; class Udeonychophora; order Euonychophora; family Peripatidae; genus Epiperipatus; species Epiperipatus broadwayi. Next base: position 13,825,622 of record JAQFVV010000001.1, read on the forward strand.
ATATTTTATCATTGATAGTTTTTTTATAATAATGATCATTTTTCAATTCTTTTGTAAATTTCAGATCACTTATTTAATCATTTCTCTTCCAAATCTTGTGTATATTTAATAACATTATATGAAGCCAGATATCTAGATTTTTGTGAACATTAAATATGAAGATGTTATTCACTATCTTGGTCAACTGTAGATTGGACAATTAAAAAAAAAAAAAATTATCAGTCATGTGTTTTAGGTTATCAGCAATAAAACGGCCCTACCATTTATTTTTGGTCTTATGCCCAGAAATTATAGTATGAAATTTGATTTTTGATAACCTGAAAAATTACAATTCAGTATGCATGAAAGTTTTGTTGTACTATTGTTAATTTTTTATTAAAATCTTGCTGACATATATGAATTGTAGTAATTTTTTATTATCTCCAGCAGAGTTGTTATTATCTTTGAAATGTTGAAAAACTTACCCAATAACTTTTATTATATAAAAGGCTTGATACTTGTTCATGTTGATAAGTTGGAGAACAGATTTGTAGCTATGCTACATCATCACTTAAAATATAAAAAAAGTTCAGGTGTCTTGAGATCTTTTGAGCAGTGAAATGTCCCAGAAGGCATTAGTGTCTTGAGAAATAGATTGTGTGGATAATTCACATCATGCTGGTGTTTCTTTGAAGACTTGTTGGGCATTAATGAGGTTGAATTCAGATTTTTCCACTGTACCATGTTGTCATTTGAATTACATTAAATTTCAGTCATCATGTGAGAACTTGAAAATTTACCCTAATAATAAAAATAAAAAACATAACTTTCATCTTTCATTATTCCACTGCAAGAGAAGACATTATACGCCAAGCCAATCAATTGAACATTTGTTAGAATTTTTATGGTTTCTCTTTTTGATTTTACCCTTTAGTTAAGAATAACTAGACATTTATTTGCCAGATAATAAGTGGAAAACTAATTGTGTTAGCTATGATCTTGCTAGCAAGGTGAAAAAATCCTAAACTTGCTTAGAAGTTATCAACTATCTGAAATAACTTCCAATACGTTAGTTGAATGGGTAATGGTTTTTTTTTTTTTTGTATATTTACACAGCTAAAAAAATCTGTTTCTTGGTTTGTAGATGATACTTGTTCACATTGTCCATTTTTTGTGCTAAAAGAATATGAATTAAAAATCAGTTCAGCATGTAAAGATAATATCTTACTCGAAAGTTTCAGTCCATGATACATTAATTATGAAAGTTAAACAAGACTCAGCTTATTTCCTAATTTTTGAAATATAAATATATTGACACTGTTTATTTTTTGAGAATAATATGGTTGATCTTCATAAAATTGACATAGTATGCAAAAAAATATGCACATATAAAAAAATGAAATTATTTAGTGGAATGAAGAATCAATGTGGAAATGAAATAATTCATTATGGCAGTTAAATTTTCTATAATTAGTGAAGGTATGAAAAGAAGACTAGTATTAGATTAAACTACATATATAAGGTTTTTAAATAAAAAAATAATTATTATAATTGACCACTATAATTAGAACAGATTTATGAATCAGAACATGTGAACAGTTGAGAGAAAAAAATAACATTTAAAGATTATGATATCTGGATACACAATGATATTTTAATTTGTTTTTGCTCATCAAATATTCAAAATCTTTGCTTAAATTTAAACATACTCAATAATATTGTGTGTTTGTGTGTATACATTATGTTTTTAAAAAAGCTAGTATCAGATTCACTCTTATTTTAAATCTGTTTACATGCATTGGGCAAAAAATCATGCAAGTAGCTCTTATATCTAAATGCCAAACATTATTGTTTATTAATGAAAATTATCAGGCACTCATATTAAAAATTTGTTGATTTATTTGAACTATTAAATTTTAACATTCTATCCAGTGTTAAATGAAAAATAATAATATCTAATCTAATTGAGCATGATTAACAATGTCTTATGTTGAAGAGTAATTGTTGTGAGTGAGTGCTTATTATGTAGAAATTTTTTATCTTTTTTGCAATCATCTTAAAACACTTTATTCTAAAACTCTTATTTAGAGCAACATCTTAATGTTCAGAGCTATTCTATAAACAATTGAAGCATTTCACATCATTAAGACAACTTGTGAAGAAAAGCTCAGATAAGAATTGCATTTCTCCCAGGCTAGATTTTCTATTTATTTTCAAACAAGATGAAATTAATCAGACTTGAAATTTTTATTGCCTCTTTTGTTTATAAGCTAATCATTTCAATTTTTGTATGGAATGCTATGTGTGTACAAATAATAAATATTTTAAATATTTAAAAGAATTTATAAAATAGTATTTAAAGATAAATAATTTTATAATTACTATAATTAAAGTTTCCTGCTTAATTATTTTACAATTTACATTACAATAGAATTTGAATTATTAGAAAATTAAATTTTTTTTTTTTTTTCAAATGCCTTTCATCTTAATATTTCAAATGAGAGAACAATTAAAAATAACTTTAAATTCACTGTTTTTTAAATAATTGGTACTCTTGGTTTCACTGTCAAAATATCAGAATAGTATGTGCTTATTTAATCCATTGATGTTATTACATGCAATGGACATCAACTCTGAGCAATCATATAAATTATAATTACTTCAGAATAATCTGTCATCTGTTTGGTTTGTCAGACTTCTTAGTTACACAATTATTGTGATGACAGAATTCACCTACATCTGTGCAGTACTTTTTTTTAATTGATAAACAGAATATTTACAAATATTAACATATTTACATTTTTTTATATATTTATGTATTATATATGACAAATCCATAGTAATTTTTAGTCACACACCAAATGTTATGCAATAGTAAAAATGTTACTTATAGAATGAAATAATAGAATATATACTTACATAGTCCATAAATATTTTGCTATGCCATGGGTTTTGAAAGTCTTGTATTTATATCATTTTTTGCATGAAAAGTTATACAGAATGTTTATTCTAACTCTAAATTTTCTTTTATACTTAGCACACTAATATTTTTACTAAACTAATCCATATTATATTATTGCACAATTAAAAAAAAAATTAGTTTGCTATGTTTTGTTAATGATATTTCTGGGTAAAATTTTTAGGAAATCTAAGTATATATTAAACATTGTTGTTATTATTTTTTGGGGAGTATTTAGTATACAAGAATTGGAAACATCTTTTCTGGATAATCAGTTTATACGATAGTTGTTGGTTGATATTCTCTTGTGTAGTAGGTTGGCAAGGAATTTTAACTGACGGGGGAATGCATAGAATTTCAAATATGGCTAGAGTCTTAGCAATAACCGTGATTGATCACACAATGCTTAAGAGAATAGGTTATCTTTTTTTAATCATTAAATGAGATGCCAATAACAGATCTTGTATTGGGCTTATATATTGTCATGCTTAAAAGCTTGATAAATGAAAAAGGATCTAACATATGGTCGTATAATGAGTAATGATGTAGAGGGTGGTATTGCATTGAAGTTTGGATTATATAATGTTGCAATATATAATTTGTTTTTTATATTGTTTGAAAATGAATTAGGGTAAACAGGCTACCGTAATTGACAAGAAATAAATCTGAGCCATATATATAATTATATTAGTTTATTGATAATAATACTAAATGATTAAATCCATAGCACAAGCTGTCCACAAAATATAGTATTAACTATACAAATTGTTATAATAAAGCAGTTTTGGACAAGATATTTTTATTTTTATTCTAAAATAGTATCCACCATGAATTAGTTCAAGTGATAACTTAATTGCATTTTAAATAATTGATTGAGATGCCTAGATAGAATGAAAGATTCCTCCTATTTCTTTTTTCAATAATTTTTCAAATCATTGTAATATTTTTAAATGAATTAATTAGATTATCTAAGATAGAGAATTTTAACTTGTACATAAAAATTTTTAAAGTAATTGATTGCTATTAATGTTATTTAAAATACTACTACTATAATATTAATCTAAAGTAATGAGAATAATTATTTAACATTATGTGTTTGTTTTTAATCATTAACAGCCATCTTGCTCTAAAGTATATATCTTGTGTATATGTGTGAAAAAGTGAATTAATTTGAAAATGTATTAAGTCTTTTATTATAAAAACCGCTTATGGTAAAAGACTTGTTAGATTTTTCTGGAACAAATAATGTATAGAGGGTCTTCCTAGAAGATTACATTTGTATTGAGTCAGGAGAAAAGTTCCGTTAGGAAAAGATGTTTATGTTTAATTGTGCCCATTTACTTAAATAATTGTAAACATAGTGCTATATAAAAATAAATGCTTATTTAAATAATATATTGTAATATTTAAACATCATTAAACTGTTGCACATGCGCTTTGGATTTTAACTATAAAATGAATGAATAAGCATATAAAAGTAATTTAAAGTGATTATTTAATATCTTCACACTTTCACTTTCAAACACTTAAGATTCGCCCATACAAAAGCGTTTGGGTTCGAAAAGATAGATGACCATTCTATCTTTTCCAAAGACTTTATTATGTAGTTGAAGTGTTAGTATTCATTCATTTTATATTTAAAAATCCAAAGTGCAGGTGCAACAGTTTAATGCTGTTTAATTATTATAGTTTATAAAAACATCGCGCTATATAAAATAATTGACTTAAATAATATATTGTAACCATCTGGATTACATGGCATACAACAACATAGTTATGTGTGTTATATATATATAAAGTAAAAGAAAAGTAGAAATAAACACAAATTTTTGTAGATATGTTTTACATTTCACTTGGAATAAAAATAATAAATATAGGGTTAAATACGTCTGAATTAAAACAATTTTATTATGAAATAAATATTTTTTTAAAAAAAGGTCTAAATAAGTAATATTCTGTGTTTGAAATTTAAAAACAAGCAAGATTTATTTGGGAAATTTTTTAATTAAAACTTGTATAAAATATCTACTTTTTAATTAATGCTTGTGTGCGTTTCTATTATCTATTTTTAAAAATCTGATAAGATTTCCAAATGTGGCTTTTTAATTAAAAGTCCTTTTGGAGGGATTAAAATTATTTCCAATCAAGAGAAATAAGAAAAAAAAACAGTTTGTAAATTAGTGTTGTTGTCACCTCACATGATTCTATAAAAAGACTTATAAAAATATCTGTTCAATTTTTGCTTGGAAGTTTTTAGAAGAGCTGCCCAGGAGAGTCTGTGTTTAATATTTTGAGAAGCAGTGGTCAAATAGGCTAATTGCAAAGTTTGGAAAGTAATTTTCTTGAACACAGTTCTTGTCTTAATATTTTTGTGAAGCAGTTGGCTAGCAGAATTTGTGTTTGGAGAGTTATGAAAATAAAAATAGGTTCCATGAAGATGTAGCTGAAGTCAAGCTAATAGATCCATAAGTGAGCAGTCTACTAGTTTTATATACTGGAGTTTTGATTCACTTGAAGACTGGATCAACTTAAAATTGTTCAATTAGCCTCTACAAATGTATTCTGGAAGACAGCTGGCCTGAAGCTCATCAAGTCCTAGACAGAAGGGAGTTTGCCAACCATACCTGAATTATACTTTTCCCTGATGATGACAAGCCTGGATTATACCTTTCTGATAGACAAAAAACCAAGCTTACCAAGAGAAAGCTTGAAGAATTAGTATACATATGCTGCTATTTATCTATATATGCAGAGAAGCACAGATAAATGTATATATAGCTGGTTAGTAATGTTATATATTTAAAGTGACATTTTAAAGAACAATTTTGCTTAAGTTAAATGTCTAAATTTTAATTGATAGACCTTATTATATTTGTTTTTTCAAGAAAATAAATGAAAATATTTAAAATCTATATTTTTAAATTTCAATCAACAACAATCCACTCACCAGATTGACTGTTGATTTATATTTTTTATTGTTTAAATGCAGTCACAAGATGGACCATTGATTGGTTTATTTTGGTAGATCATTCATGATGAATGATTCCAACTTTTTGGGAGTGTTGGTGAACTTATAGTTAGTTATGCTGATCTCAGTGATATCTATTATGCTCATCCCTTTGAGATTAAATTTCATTTTTTTTAACTTGAGGATAAAAATACAATTTTCAGATCCCTCATGGTTTAAACCCCAATTTTCTGTAGAGTTACAAATGGCTACCTATCTGAGGGCTGATGATCATGTACTGTAGGAATCATAGATACCTACCCAATGTGTTGCTTATGATGATTACATACTTGTGATCATCACTTCAAAATTATCAATTTGATCTCAAACCATAACTGAGAAAGGAAAAGGAATGCATTTTATACAGAATTATAAAATTTACTGTGAAATATGTGTTAAGAGTATTGATGATTATTATAAATTTTAAAATAGTTTTTATGTATGATTAAAGAAGTTCATGTTTAGAGTTAAATAGAAAATCTATGATTTTGAATATTGGATTGGGTGTTTGATTATTGAAGTTTGTTTAGCTGTATTTTCAGTTTTGATGATGGATTGAGGGTTTTGTTATTGGTTTGAGGATGTAATGTTTTCATGCAATTCCATCATATTTTCTATCTCAGCTATTTGCTCCAACTCATTTTTATTTCATGTTCATCACAGAGCAATTAATGTAGTTCTGCCATGATTCCATCCTCTAAATCTCCAAAGAAAACGAGCAAGGCATAGCTTGTATTTCCCAGCCCATAAAGCTCATAGAAACAGGACATAGTTTTGTATTTTTCACATACTCCATAGGAGATGGTTTTGCAAAGATGTTTGCATTTTCCTTATCGTGGGTTGTAATTCAAACCTAACTCGAAAATGTTGTAGTAGCTTAGTGTCTCAATTTGAGATAGCTCTCTTGGTGTTCATGGTGCATGGTCCAATGGCTGAATTCTTTATCACAAATTGCAGATCACTATTCATTCTGTTAACTAAAAGATCTCTGTCATATCTCTAAAACAATTAATGAGTACATAGTTTTAGGTATGAACTTTCTTTTGATTATACATGTAGATTCTATAAAATATTTTTAGAAAAGTTTCATTTCTATTTTCCTTTTCCCTCAGACTGGGGCAATATATCTGGGTTATATGGCACACTGCAACATAGTTGTGTGTATGCATATATATATAAAGTAAAGGAACAGTAGAAATAAACACACACAAATTTTTGTAAATTTTTCTATGTCACTTGGAATAAAAATAATAAATAAAGAGTTAAATAACTCTGAATTAAAACAATTTTATTATGAAATAAATATTTTTTTTAAAAAAGGTCTAAATAAATAATATTCTGATTTTGAAATTTTTTAATTAAAACTTGTACAAAATATCTTTTTTTAATTAATGCTTGTATGCATTTCTATTATCTATTTTTTTTTGTCCTACACAGAGATTTTTTATAAAAGTAATAAAATATTTTAAGACATCCAAAGAGCTTGTTATAATCAGTAAAACATATAGTCTTCTTTTTATATATTTCCTTATCTTTTTCATTGTTCAATATCTACTAATATCTAATTAATAGATCTTTTCTAAAATCAATTAGGACTGTTTTATTACATGATTTTAATCTTTGCTATATGATCTTCAGAATAGTTTTATTTACATGGAATATATTTGGTAAAGTACAACAGTTTCCTTTTTTGATATAGAAATAAAAATTCATTTTTTCCAATCTAACAAAAATATATCACTTGATTATAATCATAATAGTGTGTTTTTGTCATCTTTCTAACAATTTTTTTTTATAATCTCAAATTTGCAGTTACATGATAAAAATAATGAAAATTTTTATTTCACTAAAATGTATATGTAATAGCTAGTTATCTGCCCAGTAGCACACCCACACATAATTTTTGATACCTTTATTTGATAGTTTTGCACCCTATCTTGTGATTTTTAATTTTTTTAGGGTGATGCAGTATTAAATAGATGTTAAAATTATAAATAGCTTGTTAATATATATAAATATAGATAAATTTGTATTATATAAGAAATCAATAATTCCATTATGAATATATATATATTATTACTATTATTGTTATAAATATATAGCAGCAGTAATAATGATGTAAATAATGGAAATCATGAGATTGCATTCATGTAAACAAGCAGACATAATCTTACCTTTGATGTTGCTAGGAAACTAAGACAATCTCAAAGTTAAAAAATTTTCTCTAGTAACCTATTATAGCTCTTTTGTCTTTCTTTAGTAATCTACTACAGCTTTTTTGGCAAAAGAACTATAAAAGATTACCACAGAAAACTTTTTTAATCTTAGGATTGTCAGTTAGTAATTGATACTTTCCTACCAACATCAAAGGTAAAGATATCTCTGTTTGTTTACATGGATACAATCTTTTAATTTCCATTGTTTTCATCATTATAAATCCATGAAAATATTTAATTTAACAATAGTCATAATATATATATATATATGTATATTGTCAAAATAGATTTACTTATTACTAAATTTATCATCATCATTCTTTTTTTTCATTTTCCATTTTCTAATTGTTTACATTAACTTGGGTTAGTGTCAGGCATAATCATCATGAGCCTTCTCTCTGCTCTAATTACTATAATAGAATTATGTGCTTATGAAAATGGCATTTTCATTCTTTAATTGTATACTCAACAATTGTATTGAATTTTTTTTTTTCCTTTGTTTTTGTTTTTTTAAATTGTTTTCTATATTTTTGTTTTTTCTTCTTGGATTAGAATGCCCATATTCATTTATGAATGCTAATGATGGTAATGAATTGTTTTCAACAGTTATTACTTGACATTCTTATGCGTTATCTAATTTTTATCATTACTGTCCATTGAATTTTATTTTTAAATTGTTTCGTTTGTTTTGAGTTTTGCACATAGTAAAATAGTTTGGGACCTTTTTGCAGTGTTGATGTTTTTGTTTTTTATTATAATCCTGCAGGAAAAAATTTTTCAAAGTTCATAATAAGTTTGACCTTCAGAAGTGATAACTGGACCAGGATGTTTGACCTTTAACTCTATAGTTTACAACTCTACCTTTGCCATTCATGAAGGACAATAATCAAATGGTTTATTGCTCAAGAGAACTGGGAGACAATCCATGGATCTTGAGCTTCAGAATCTGCTATTGCTTCAAATTATACAAGGCATTGAACTCTTAATTATGTTTTATGATAGTTTTCGGTGATAGCGTGATGGTTGCTGCAAAAGTTTTCTCTCTTCAGAATGCCTTGCTTATTATTCACCCAAAAAACATGTATTTTTGTTTTAAATTTCAATAAACTCATTGTTATTGATTTTATAATCAAACTTATATTGTCAAATTTATTATTATAGAGAGATTCTGAAGATCTTTAATTTTTTGAAATAGTTACAAGTGATTCTAATTCTTAGCATCATAGCAGTCACACAAATGGAGTGGCTATTATAGCGTCAGAAGACAAAAAGTAGAAGAGAAAGTTAAAGAATAAAAAAGTTAAAAATGACTTTTGTGATGGCTATGCAAACAAGGAGAAACTAAAATACATCCACATATATATTGGTTTTTAATCTTTTTAATGATGTCATTGCTGAATTTTAATTTTTTGTAATTAAAAATTTCTGAAAGATTTCAAAACTTTGAATAATTGTAATTCTCCATATGCTATTCTTAACTATTCCATTCCAATGAGAGCAATCAATATTGTATTTCAAATGAAAAAGACATAATTTGTATGCAGTTTCATTATTAATACTTTCTGAATGTAAGAAAGTTTGCACACAATATCCAAAACGTCTTTTCTTTTGAGATAATATTCTTAACAAATATATTTAATTATTGACATCCAAATAACTAATGAAATTTTAATCTTATTGTTGGGTTTGGTCTTAATTTTTTTTTTTTGTATCTATGCCATTATTTTTTTTATTAAAATTTAAATATATCATCATTTGTATTCCTATATTTTCTTATGATTTCTGAATGGGAAACTCTTTGAACTACAAGCACACTCAAATATTTTACTTGCTGTTACTTTAATAGCAATATCTAATATATGTGTGAACATCTTAAAATATTAGCCTTTTAATTTCTGCATCAAACTTTTTTTTATTTTTATAATTTCTGTCATTCAGTAATTATTAGCAAATATCTTTTATCCATGAAAATATTCAAATATATATATATGCCAATAATATTAGTGGAACATTCGGGAAGTAAACAGTATATTAAATACTGTAGTATATCCTTTTTCCCCCCATAATTTTAAAAGTGAACTAGTATTTTAAATTAATCATGCAATTTGTCATGGATTATTCTATTATTTTAAACTTTTTAAATTAAATTCTTACTATAGTTTCTTATGTTAATAAATCAAAATATAGAGAAAATATGAAGATATTACAGATTAATGATAAATAAGGTAGTATGAGGCATAATTAAAAGGTGTTGGTCAAGCATTAGTGGCCTAGCGGTTAGCATAGCTGCCTTCCAAACAGATGGCTGGTTAGCTTTCCGTCAAAGCTTTGACATATAAAATAAATAAAAATTTAAAAGGTGTTATAATATTGGTTTATTAATACTATGTGATATTTCTACAGTAATTAGTAAAAATAGAAATAATATCTGTTGATAAGCAGTGAAAGATTGTTTTTTGATGAAAAATTAAAATTATTTAGTAAAAGAGCATAATTAATTCTTATAAATATTAAGAAAAATTGCTTATAAGCTGCAACAAGCTTTACATGTCTCCTAATCCAGTTTAAAAGAACACCCAAAACAAGTTGTTATTTTTGGAATGAAAACAATTCAATTTTTTTGTCAAGCGTTGGTGGTCAAGAGGTCAGCACGGCTGTCTTACAAGCAGTTGTCCCGGGTTAGTGGGTTCGCATCCCGGCCGATGCTATGACACATGGAAAAAAAAAAAAAAACAATTCAATTTTATTGTCAGTTATATATTTAAACAATTCCAAATAAAAAATATTTACATCTTGTTTAAACATAATTTTTTACCTTTTAATTACCTGAATCATATCAGTGTAAATAACTTTTTTTATGTGTAATTATTAAAATTTTATTCTTAATTTGTTTGGCCTAATTATTTGTTTAGATAACAGAAAATCCAACATAATGTCACAACTAATTCCTAAGATTATTATTATTTGGAGAGTCTTCTGAATAAAATAGTACTTTCTAAATAGCAGAAAAATCAAAGTGCATTCACATTTAAGAGAAACTATGTTATCATATACAAAATCAAGAAGCGAACATAATAACTTTTTACAAAGACAAAAAGGTCAGCACAGCTGTCTTAAAAGCAGTTGTCCTGGGTTAGCAGGTTCGCTTCCCAGCCGATGCTATAACACATAAGAAAAATAACAAAGAGATCTATCATTTTTTTCTCTATATATATTTATAATTGCTTCTGTATACTTCCCCCCTTTATCTTGTTTATACATATATAAATAGTAGCTTAAATTTTATTTTTACTAGCATTTGAAATTACAAAATTTGTTTAATGTAATTTATATTAATTCTGAAAAGTTATTGCTGTAAAATTTCTAAAATTAACACATTTATTGTTATATAAAAATAAAGTTATTTGATTTTTTTTTTTGTAGCACCTCTTGCAAGTGCGTTAAGTACAAGATTTTCATGCAGATCAGTAGCAGTGTGTGGTGGCTTCATTGCATCCTTTGGATTGTGCTTATGCTTTTTTGCTCCAAATTTAGGATATTTATACTTTAGTTATGGACTTGTAACAGGTAAACTGTATTTGTTTTATTTTAAAAATATTTTAGAAAAATATATAAAAATATTGTTTGTTTCTTTTCAGTAATAATTAGTTTTAAAAGAAGATCCAAGTCAATATTGTTATTTATCTCATTGTTTTGATTTACTAAATGAAAATGAGATCTAAATTTTCTTTTGTAATTTAAATATAGATATGGTGCAGAAAAGACTTTCTTTTTGTAATTGTGTTTAATTGCAATGTTGATCAATTTCAAATTGAATTGAGTCATGAACTGCAAAAAGAAGACTAACGAAGGAGTAGTCATGAGATATAGTTGCTTTACATAACTGCATTAATTTGATAGAACTCATACATTGAACAAAATAACTTTAAAATTTATTCTACTAATAGATTGGCCTTTAAATAGCCTTTTTCAGGGTAAGATCTCCCTAAAAATGAGGGACAAAATCTTATTCATTAGGCCTATCAATTGATGAATGATAATGGTTTGAATTATTTCCCAGTATGGCTTTTAGTCTTTATCAAAGAACTTCTAAATACCTATATCGATGTTTATTTAGATGAATATAGAATTATTATATGAAAGAACAAGTCATAAGCCTGATTGAAATCTGAATAAAGTTTCAAATTTTACTCAATCAAGATTCAAATCCAAATTGCAGTCTGTCATTACACCAGGAGGACCTTAACTAATAAATATAATTGAATCTTTGCATTTTTTAAATACTTATGCATTTCCAATATTTATTTAACTTATCTCACCTACATGTCATCTTTTCTCTCTTTAATTGTTTCCTTTTTTATTATATACTGTACCAGTCGAAATAGCATCACCTACTAAATTGCAAGTCGGATTCAAACTCAGCTGAACCAAACTGAATTCAAACCCAACTCACCAGCTCAGATTAGTAGAAATCTAAATCGATGGCACAGTTCTATGCACCAAGAAACTAGCTCAATGGTTGGTGAGGATTAGAGACCCCTGAACTGACACTAATATCGGATAATTAATTAACTTAAAATACTTTTAAGTCGAATCACATGTATAAGTTCGGGTTGCCAACACAGACAGCGAGTATTAATATTAAAATAATTATAAAAGAATTAAGAACTAAGAAACCAAGTGTGTTTAGAAAATATTTAATAATAATAGTTTGTTTTGTTTGAATAATGAATAATGATTATATTAATCACCTCTAGCCTTTAAACAAAGTTTATAATTATAATAAGAGTGGCGGTCGTTATTATATGCCAGTGAGTATTACGCAATATTTGAAAGTCTATGTCTATGCCCCCAACAAGAAATAAAAGGCAGATAAAGGTATTCATTAGTAAAGGAAATTATTACTCTAATTTCATACCAAAGAATGTGATATTTATTTCACATTCGCAAATCCATTCGTGAAGAGCAAGATACGTATTTTAGGGCATAACTTTAATCTTTATTGGACAACTTATTTACTGAGAATTTGTTGGACTTTAATTTAAATCACTTCATCACGAATTATGAGCATCAGAGCGGGCTTTACCGAAACAGAGAGGCAACGGTGCTGACGAATTATGAGCTATAAAGTGAAATTGAAAGACGATAGCTAGTCGATAATCGAAGTCCTATGGCGGCTTGCATCTGACAAGTCTTATGCTCTTTGACTAATATGAACAGGAGAGGAAGTGCTTTCTTCCTCGATAATTTAAAATAACAGAAATATTATCACCGACCAGCCTAACGGAGCGGAAGATTGCCCTATGTCAGCAACGTTGAAGATGATGACTTACTAGTCACCGTTTGAGAACTAAAACCCAATTATAGAATGCTCTACATGATGACTTGATCAAATGAATTAAAGTCAAACAAGCTTTTAAGTAAAACTATTTCAAAGCATTTATAAAATTATATTAGTTATGCCCCAAACATCGTGCCCCTCCTGAATCTAAATAGCAATTAACTGAAATTTGAATTAGAGTATATTTAGTTGATTCCTCTATCGGCCCTTTTGCAAAAATATTTTAACATTATATATATGAATAAATGCATATTGGTAAACACGAGAAAATAGCTGGGGCATAGATTGGAAACGGAGCTAATAATTTATTATTAGCCAATTATAAAAATAGTAAACATTTAATAATTTCTTTCGACTCGTTGATTGATAGAACTTATAAATTTAGTTCTAATGGGCGAGAACTACTATTAGAATTAATATTATATTATTTGCGTGAGGCAAATAGAACAAAGGAGCTCATCGAGTCGAAAGATTATTGGCATATAATTAAAAATAAACGACATTAATAAAGCACACAAATATATATATAATATAATAAATGAACCGCCAAGTAAGAAAAGAGAAAGTTTAAAGACTAGAGATTGAGAGAATTTATATAAATTTAAAAATAGCATAAATAAAAAGGGTTTCACAGAGTATTACATTTATAGAATGAAAAGAGCTCTTAAGGGAAGTGTAAAATAAAGTTCGGAAACTGGCCAGAAAGTTTAAGGTTCATTATGGAAATATATTATCCATTTCTTCCAGGGCTGGTTCCCTTAGTTTACACGTCCGGGTTGGTAAAAACGTAGGCATGCATGATTTTAGCAGCATGATTGGTCTGGAAAGAATTTAGCAGCTCCATTGAAGATTTTTAGGGGACTTCAGGAACAATAGCCAGATTCCTGGCGTTTAGCCCCTTACCATGATAGGAACACTTTTTGAATTCATGATTTTGAACAGCACATAGTTTACTGGCACTTTTCTGCAACAAAGATGGTTTCTCCTTTTCCAAACTTTTCAGAGCTATATATACTGTCCTCTGATGCCTTCAGGCTAGCGCTTCTTTTATTATAGTTGTTTTTAGATACATTCCTTCGATAAGGCTTTCAAACTCATTAACTTGAATTCATTTTCTAATTAGAAAATGAATTCTTAAAATCAGAAAATGATTTTAATTAGGAAATCCTTATCTTTTTTTCTAATTAATAAAACTTTAACTATTGTTTTTGGAAAGGGAAAATCTGAAAGCTTATCGAAAGAATGTAGCTTTTAATCAATAAAACTTTAACAAATTATTTTAAAATAAAATCAAACATTCCCGACGCAATGAAACTTTTAAACAATTATATATATTTAAATATTTACAAATATATACGCACAATCCACGCAGTTATAATATATAAATTCATGAATAATTCTATCATGAATTTATTAATAGAATTGATCAATTTAAATCTGAAACTAATTAATTTTAATATGCATTTATGAAATAAGTTATTCTTTATGGAAATTAGTGTGGATTGAACATATAAAGTCCCACTGCATCGGAAATTTAAGGTTAGTACTAGGGTTTGAAGTGGGCTTATGGCTAGATGTCATGAAGCTAGGATCGAACTCAGATCCGACTGCTTCAATACAAACCCACAATCTAAGTAAATTACATATTATGTCAGATTTTTTTTTTCACATTTGAATACCTGAATGCCATTCTTAACTCATTATGTAGCAAACAACAGCAAACAGATTTTTATTATGCCATTCAGTCTTTTCCCATTTAAACAGCCTTATTTAGAGTAAATTGTCATTTTGAAGGAAATTCAATTTTTTTCTTAAGAAAGTATTGTTCCTTTTTTAAAATATCTGCAAACAAAGAACAATCATGAATTTCAACTATGATATAACAGATGTTTATGTTTAAGAAAGCTTCAAATATAGCTTAATTAGAAAGTTAATTTTATTTTTAAAGTATTGTAAGCCAATTGACTAAATTAATAATTAAAATACAGAAGCTATAATTTGTGAGTTCAAAGTTCAGGATCTTTCTTTTTTAATCTGATAATTTTAGTTATAATTTTTATTCTCTAGTCAGAAATATTCTGTAATTAGTATTTGATATCTATTATAGTTAAATGTTCCTATTTTAATTAAGTTCTATTTGAATCTAAATTACAACTGGATATTAACTTTTAAGTTTATCTTTAACTATATGCTATTATTAAAATCTATTTTAATTCATTTATTTCAGGGGTTGGCTCAGCTTTGGGATTACATCCAGGAACAATTATTTTGGCATTTTATTTTGATGAAAAATTAGGATTTGCTAACGGTATGTGTGTGAGCGGTAGTGCTGTAGGTGCTATTATTTTACCACCTTTGCTGGAATATCTCATTGGAATTTATGGTTTTCGTGGTGCTATTTTAATTTTAGGTGGATTAGTTTTAAATGTTTGTGTTGGAGGTGCTCTTTATCGGCCACCCTCAAAAAAATACCTCAAACCTGTTCTTTCTACTCCAGAACATGAGAAATTACTTGTTGAAAATGAAAAAAAAAAAAATAGTGTTGCTGTAATGAGTGAAATAAGTGAAATAACTGAGAATGATTTAGATGAGGGAAATGATATAGCTGAAAGTGAGGCTCTAAATAGTAAACAAAGGATAAAAAGAAATAGTGAAAGTGATAATGTTAATAATTTGCAACATTCCAAAAGTGACTCTGCAAAATCATCACAAATAAACATTGATATATCTTCCTTATATTATCCTCATGATGTTCCTATTAGCAGAAGAAGTTCTAAAATTAGTGTGACTGTTGCAGAAGATGGGGTTGGTACTGATCGAAGAAATACATCAAATGAAGTATGTTATGATACTGGAGGCGTATATATAACTAGAAATGATCCAGGAGATGAAATTGACAAAGAAAATGGCTGTTGTGCACATCTTTGTAAAAAAGGAAACTCTGAAAAAAAAATGCAATTTGATTTTAGTGTTTTAAAAAATACAGTATTTTTAATTTTAAGCTGTGCTGTTGTTTGCTTATTCATAGGATATCCTGGAGTAAATTTAATTCTTCCTGCTTATGCAATTGAAAAAGGAGTAAGTAAACCCAGTGCTGCTTTATTGTTATCTATTTTGGCAGGAGCAGACTTTTTTGGACGAGTGGGTTTTGGATGGTTTTCAGATTTAAAAATTATTAAACGAAAACATGGGTTTATGTTCTGTTTATCTATCGCTGGTATTTTAACTTACTTGGTATCACTTGCAGAAACTTACCCATTACTTATTGCATACAGTGCCTGTTTTGGTTTTGTAACTGGTGCCTGTATTGGTGTATCAAATGTTTTATATGTAGACTTCTTAGGTAAAGAGAAATTTGCTGCAACTTATGGATTATCAAGATCTATACGAAGTGTCTTCCAGTTAGCTGGACCTGCTGTAATTGGTAAGTAGCATATCTTATTCAGTAATTTTTATGCATTTTATTGAATAGAAATAATCATTTGTTCATTAGAGTTTATATTATAGTTTTAAAATTGAGATGCCAAAATAAATTTCATTAAGAGGATAGCCAAAAAAAAAAGGGGCAAAATAATATTTTACTTGCCTTTAAACAGAGAACTCAACATTGGTATATATATTTTATGAAATAATTAAATTTAGCTTTATATTGGGTGTATCTTATAAAAAGAACTTATTTCAAAATACTAAGGGCAAAAAGATGGTCATCCTGTTTAGAAGCAGGGCATCATTCTTTTTATTGAACTTAATATGCATTCTATTAGTGAACTTATCGTGAAGACCACAATCACACACACATATAATATATAATGAAGAATATTTAAAATAATTGTATTGCAAAATCAACTTGCATAAAAATATAATTCTTTTATTACACATAACAAATATAAAATTATTATTCATGATTTCTTTATTCAGTTCAATATTTGCATAATTAAAAAAATCATTATATATTAACAGCAATAATTATGCAATACTAGAATAATAGATTCTGGAGCTGAAAATCTATGAATCTTTGCTCCAGCTCTGTCTTTTTGCTATCAATTACTTATTTTTAGTTCAGTAATTCATTTTATACATCTTTACTGTAGTACAAATATGAGCAATTGATGAACTCCAGAGCTAGTGCCAACTAAATCTTCAGACTACCTTCTGACGATTGACCTTCATTATGGGTGTCAGTGAATTGTGTATTTTATCAAGCAAATGAACTGAAAGTTTTAAATTTCCTGAGGGTTTGGGATCCATGCTACTCTGCTTGCCCATGCTTATAAATATGACATTTGGCTGGCAACTGTATATCTTAATAACTTTCATTATATGCTAACTAAATATTTTTGAAAATTTGGCAAATAGTTATATTTAACAAAACAAATCATTATATGATTATTATCATCAAAAATGGAAATTATTAAATCCTTTATGATATTTTTCATATATTTAAATAAATCTCACAATTATAATATAAAATATCATTTATATAATAGCAAGAATTATATATATATATTATAAAAATAATACAGAAAAAGCTTTTTTCGCAAATATTTTTTGTCTTTTATGAAAATTCTTTTAAACTTCAATTTACATTGCATGCATAGATAGCGACATCTCTCTTTTTATATATAAAATTAACTAGAACTAATAATAATGGCAAAAAAAAAAAAAATTAAAAACCTTACAAATATAACATACTATGTACATTTTTTTTTCTCTTTTTTTTATCCTCTTTCTTTTTTCCTTTATCCTTTCCCATTTAAACAACTTATAACAATCATACAAAATGTACTGAGGGGGTGGGGATTATATAAATATATACTATATAATTTTACATTCATTTTTAATAAGCCAATTATTAGTTAAATTAATTGATGTTTTATATATATTCATACAGTTAGGTTTGTTATAGTTGATATAATTAGTTTTATATATTTTATTTCTATTGTGTCCTTTAATATAGTTTAAAGATTTTATATATTTTTCACAATCTATCTCATGTCCATGTTTTAAATAATGAATATAGAATGCAGATTTATTATCTCTTCAATAGATTGCATTATTAAGTTCTTTTGCTCTTTCATTTAATTGTTTCCCTGTATGCCCATAATAAATAATATTGCACTTTCCACAAAAATATAAAAAAGAAATTAAATACTGCCTAATGATATACTAGCAATTAAAAATGAAATAAAAATTCATATAACACTACAATACTAGCCAAAATCAACAAAATTTTTACAAAAATTCTTACACAACCTTGATTTTATTTGATAACAGATGAAATCATGGTTGTGTAAAAATTTTAGTAAATTTTTGTTGTTTTGGCTAGTAATGTAGTGTTATATGAATTTCTATTTTATTTTTAAAAAAGAAATTGTATATAAAAACAATTATGGAAATTGCAATATGATTTATTTTGGACATATAGGGAAACAATTAGATAAAAGACCATAATAATGCAATTATTAGAAAATAAAATAAATCTGCATTATATATTTATTGTTTAAAATATGATCATTAAATAGATTGTGTAAAGAAATATAAAAATTTTAAATTATATTTAAAAACCTAATAGAAGGAAAATATATAAAATATCAGTTTCATTAGTGTTAAATCTGTATGACTTGAGAAAAATTGAATAAGTTTATGGTTCAAGTCAATTAAATCAAACAAATTTAGAACTTTTCATGCTAATTAATTTTTTTAATAGCAATATAAAAAAAAACAAAACTATTTGATTATTTTAAACATTTAAGTAGCATTTGATTTTAAATTCAAAATTTTATTCTGTTGAGTGTTTACAAAAATCAATTAATTACTTAGCTTAGAACTGTGGAATTACATAATGCCTTATTTTATGAAGTATAATATTAAAGTATAGACCATGCAAAAACGGACTTTTGGTGTTTATTTCATGGATAATATGTGACGTAGGATGTTACAATTATATATTTCTTTACAGATTATGTTTGAATCTTAGAGTTTTTGTTTTTTAATGTTATTTTATTCATGTGTGTTGATATATTGAGCTGTGAATTTAAATAGATAATAAAAGCATAAAAGAATTTTATTATTGAAAAGTTTATTTGCTTATGGAGTGTAGATTTTAAAAAAAAAGTTGCAGATACTTCCTATGAAGGATTGTTACAGAAGGGCTATAAAGGGCTCTTCAAAATTTTTGTTGCAAGTAGAATATTGAGATGCCAAAGTAAATAATGAAGAATGGTAAACAATATGATATTATGATCAAAATTTTATCACTTGGGCATTGGCTTTATTTCCTACTTATACATTATATAATCTTTCTTTCTAAAAGAAACTAATATTTGTCCTTTAGCAAGTGCTAGTAAATAAATATGACCATCCAAACTTTGTCTAAAATGTTAAAGTTGAATTTTAGATTGACTACACAGATCAGTCGAAACACGAATGCATTCACCTATATCATATATCAGCCCATTAGTCTACTATTTGGGATCTTGCATTGCTTTCTTGTAATATTTTCAACAGACTCTGCAAATTCTTGTCTAATAATAGGTCTCTTGTATTCTATTCTCATCCATTTTAGTCCAAAGAAAGCAATTGATATTGCATTTCTTGCCACTCATGTTTTGTGCAATAGTAAAGGAAGTTGGAAGACTCAGAAGATAAAGATTTGTGAATTGTGGGCCAGGTCTGTCATTTCCAGTTTTTGAACTTCTTGGAAATTCCTGAGCAATAAACTATTTAATTTTTTTTTAAAACCACATCTCTTTAAAATAAGTCTGCCTCTCTTACAAAAAGTTTAATCAAATTAATCAGAAAATGCCTTTTTCATTCCAGATGAATGAAAAGATGCCCTGCAATAGTAAAGTCAGTATTCATCTCATCTGGCAAACTGAACAAAATACACATTGGTCTTTTAATATTTTCATTAGATTTTCAAAATTTTATGAATTATCATTAAATTATTTTTTCCTATTATCTTTCTATTATAATAATAGAAGATCCATGTCTCACTTCTATACAATAGATAGCTTTATAGCTAATTTAAATCATATTTATGAGCTTTAAAGGTGATTCAGGTATATATGAAAACCCCAAATTAGTGATGATGAAATAGAAAATATGAAGAAATTGCAAAATTGAAAATTAATATAGAAATGGTTATATAATAATGATAAATAAAATTTTATGCTAATAAAAATAATTATGATGATTATGAGAATGTTGGTTATGATGATAAGGAGGAGAAATTAGATTGCTGAAATGGGACAAATCTGGAACTAAAAATAGGAATATAAATGTTGATAAGTTCTTGGATAGAAAATAATATAATGATAATGAGTGTAAAAATAGAATTTGTGTTTTGATTCAAAATAGGTTTTAACTAATCTTCTTGAAGTTCATGAGTATAGAATTGTGATTTTCTTTTTTTTTTTATAAAGACAACTAAAAGATGAAATTAATGGACATGATATATTAGAGGAATATTTAGACTTGTTAGGATAACAGAATAAGCCTAACGTATTCTAATTGATAGTATAAATTCACATAAAAGTGGGAATTATTAAAAAAATTTAAAAAATGTTATAATAAAGTATGAAAAAATTAATAGAACAATGAAATCTTCAGTTAGTAATGCAACACAATATTATTGATTGTAAGATGGTAAGGATTTTAGCAGTTTTGTGTCAGTGTTTATCTCTACATAACAGTAATTAGATATCCTGAAAAGTAATTATGGCCATTTATTATACATTTTTTAAATAATGACTCAAACTGTGAGTCCTTTATCTATTATGACGTCTTGATTTTTTTTTTTTATATATCAACCACATTATTAAAGAATTGTATTGATATGTTTGTTGTATCATAGTGCTTTGTTTAATTATATTAGAAAGTCCAACAATTGACATTTATTTGGACATAACTTGACCTTTTGACTCTGTTCCTATTACATACTTTCACTTTCTTTGTTTATCAAATTACTAATCTTATGGCTAAATTGGAAAATAGACATCACATTGAATGGAAATAAAATATCATCTAGTTTTTTATCCATAATTTATTCCTCCCTAGGGTTCTTCTTTGAGCTCTCTTCTATTCATTATTTATATAAACCTGACCTTCAGGAATTCAAGCACCATCTATAAACACTAAAATAAAGCACATTGCATACTTGGAAGATATAACCATTATTCCCCCTCCCCCCTTAAACTTTTTTACTATTCTGGAAATTATAGTAAAAAGTACCATCTTCAATTTAATACAAGAAATCCTCGATTTGAAAGTTATATGTGAGAAGATAATCCCCTAAATGCTTAAGCTTCTCCATTTATTTAGCATCTAATCCTCTTAGAGCTAATATTCAAAATAGCTATTAACATCAATTCAAAAGATAATTAACTCTTTAGCAAAAACATATCTATACATACTCACCAAAATTTAACTTATCAATGTAGTAATCTTTCCTAAACTAACTTATTATACATAATCAAATATACTTTTTGGTAATAGTATGAATACTGAACCCTACCGCTTGATGGCATTGTTTTTCACAAAATGCACATCAATATACAGTTTTAGCGGCCTTAACTTAAGGGTGACACTACAATAGGTGTTTTTTGAGCTGTAACAGGCTGCCTAGAGGGCGATGTATTCTACGATTATGTAACAAAATACTATGCCCATTGCATTGCAGCAGTATTCATCAAGTGAGCGCTCTTGAACTCTCGCTATGGTCTGATTTATGGTGGCTGTATTTGAAAGAGGCGAAACTGCAAAAATTCATTGTCGGAAATTTTTTAGAAAGTGTGGAATTAGTATTCCATATTAAGAATTGTCATGTCATCACACACACTTCCCTATGCTTTTGAACTGTACACAACTTGAAAAGGTTCTTCTTTCAGCAGAGTTTTTTTCCGATTTCGAGCGCAAATGCCCATTTACGCGTGAATCCGTGCGAGAACTGTAAGGGAAGTTGGTTCAAGGATTCCAAAATCACGTTACTTACAGCTTTGAGGCTTCCCTATTATTTTATTTGTGTGTTACTTTTGTTACAGTTTTGAGGCATCCCTGTTATTTTATTTACATGTTACTTTGGGCTTTTTTTTATGCCCCCAAAACTGGTGTTTTTTTTGTTACTTGTTTTGGTTCACAACTTGTTCAAAGTTTCATTTATTTTTGATTCAATAAATTATTTTATGGGAAACTGTTGTTTTTTGTTATTGTTCACATGATTATAAACTAGGTAAGTAATATTTGATCAGTTTCATTAACAGTTAATTAAAGTAGGTAATATTTTATTATACCAAAAAAAAAAAAAAGAAGTGTTTAAGAGTTTATTCAAAAGGCCCCACCCAAAATATATATATAATAATAATAAAGAACTGTGCAGTAACATAATAAAATGTTCAAAAAGAAAATCCAAAAAGAAGTCGATAATTAAAAATCAAAACAAACCTTCTCCGCCACCCCACCCCCCCGGCTTAAAAAAAAAATGGTGTTCTTTAAAAATGAACTGTTTATGTCTTTTTTAAAATTAAAGGCCCAAAAATTAAGGAAGAACTTTTCGCTATCATATAATATAGCTTTCTGTAGTGTAAAGAGTTGAAACAAAAAAATAGAAAAGCTTTGTAATTAATTAAAAAAAAAAGATGACAATTCAAAATCAAAACAATTCCTCTCCTCTCCACCCTCTAAAAAACCAAGTGTAGGTTTATTCAAAAGTACCGAATTGTTGAAGTCTTTCAGCAAATCAAAACATCAACCAAAAAAAAAAAAAAAAAGATAAGTTCAAAGCAAGCAACCACCATCTAAAAACAACAAAGTGCTTGTTACCGTATTTTTGTGTAAACAAACAAAGCAAACCAACACCCCTAACACCACTAAAAACAAAGTGTGAAAAAAAAACTTTGGTTTACCGTAAGTAATATTATGTAAAGAAACCGACGGACAGTTACTCGATAATTTAAAAACAAACCAACACCCCTAGACCATCTAAAAACAAAGTATTTGTTTATTAAAAAACGAGAAAGAAAAAAAAAACCTGGATGGAATAAAATAAAACTTTGGTGGATTACCGTAATATCATGTAAACCTAACAGACAGGCCGATGCCAAAAAAAATAATTAAAAAGCGGTTGAAAAAAGCAAAAGAAAAATCTTTTACCGTAATATTATGTAAACAAACAGACGGCTCGTGAATCGGTATATTGATGTGCATTGGGAGAAAAAGAGTGCCATCAAACAGTAGGGTTCAGTATTCATACTATTACCTACTTTTTTATTTAAAAAAAATAATTTATTTTGTATTCTGTTTCACTTCATAAAATACAGACTTGTGAAATAAATAATGCATCATGGTATTCTATTCTCCATATTAGAAACTTACAAAATAACATATCCTGCTTCTCACTCAATATTTCAACTCGATAATTAATAGATTATTAAAAGATTTGAGCCTAAATATTTTGACTTTTTAATCTAATTCAATCCCAATGCTTCCTATCAACTTCTTCATTTTGGCTATTCTTGAGACTCTTAACATTAATACCACATATTCACTATGTGATAAAAATGGAAATACCTTGAATCATGTCTTGCTTCATTATCCTGAACTACGGACATATAGAAATCTCTTAAGTAACATAGCTTCTTTACATATACCATCTCTAAATGAATTTATTGATAGTCTAAAGAGAGAGTTTTTACCAAATATTACAGACATGACATACATCATCTTGATCTTGTGATTTCTATGATGTTAATTTAATTTCAATTCAAACACAAGTAAATTACAATTACTATTTTATAACAAAATTACAAAACTCAAGAGATCAAGTTTTAACCCCATATGAAATTTATTCAGTCACATGAAATCTTTTTTCATTAATATCAAATTTGTAAAGAAGGATGAAACAATCATCTAACCATATATATTCAATCTAAATAACATACACATCATGTAATTATTTAAATCTATATAAAATTGGAAAATGAGTACAATAATAAAATATTGACTTGTTTTATATAAATATATTAATATCATGTAAACCTGTTACTCTCTGTTCTTGCATGAAACTTACCATTGTATTCATTATTCTTCAGATTTAATCAGTGAAATTAAGTTAGAAGTGATAATTTATTGAGACTGTTAAGTAATATTTTTTTTATTGTATGCTCTAGAATTAAATGTATGAAGTAAAGAATAAGTAAACTTCATTTATATTGCAGGATAGGCAAAATTTTAGTCTTCTGCATTCTTTGACAGAAAAATACACTTCTAAAGACAATCCTAGGTATATCTAAACTTCACCATACACATTTCAAACATATAAATAGAATCATCTGGAACAGACTGATGGAGGTCTTTTTTTTTATTATTGAAAATCACTTTTCAGTTAGTCCAGGTCATAATTTTTCATATCTTCTTTTTTTTTTTGTTTTGTTTTGTTTAGTGTTATATTATTATAACTTCATCTACAAAGATAAAAACATGCACTCTATAAAATGACATCATTCTTAGACAAACATATTAATGATTATTACCATTAATTTATTAGATTAGAGATTATCATCATATCATTTTTAACTAAGATATAAACTTTAAATTTAATTAAAGATTAATATAGGATTAATAATATCATCAGTTTTATCTTCCTCCCCAATATGTAATATCTTAGATGTACTTCACAAAATCATCTGAAAAAAAAATTAAAAAAGTTATAAAGTGGACCAGCTGAAGAATTCTGTTTTCAATCAGAAATTTATATTGGAAGTCACGACTTTTCATGTACTTGAAGTTTATAATGAAATAGAACTTTTAAATATATCTGATATTAACAAATGGTGCTGATGGTGGTGGGCTTGATTAATGATATCACATAATTGCATTTAATAAAAATAGATATATTAATCTTTAATTAAATTTGAAGTTTATATCTGGGCTAAAAATGATATAATCTTTATATCTTTAGTAAATAATTAGTAACTAGTGATGTATTTAGAGAATGTAAGCACAATAAATTTGTTACTTATAGATTATGTTCATAGTGAAGAAAAATCTTTCAATTTTTTTTTTTTTAATATTTTAAAAAATAATATATTCCTTTCTCCCTCCAAAAAAATACATTTCAAGAAAATTTATTCCATGACTAATTATATTTTTAAAATCAATTATATTTATATATACTTTTTTTTTTTCAGGAGCAATCAAGGATTATTCTGGAACATTCAAGCCTTGTCTTTTATTTCTTGGCACAGTATTTGCTATTGGAGTATTAATATTATTTGCAGAACCCTTAGCTGCAAAATATGAAAATGCTAAAGCAGCAAAACTGAAGGAAAAAACACGTTCAAGAACTATTTCTAACAGTTCCAAAGGAAATGATATTGCATAGATGATTGTGCAAAAAGAATACCATATATATACTTCAAAATATAAGTTTTGAAGAAATCTGATATATTCTCATGAAATGGGAAAAAGTAATCCAGATGTTGAAATATATTCATTTTGTTGCAAAAACTGACATAGATAATGTTTATGAAGATTGTTGGACCCAAGTATTTTTTTTTTTATTTAAGATTTTTTTCCCCCTTAGAATTTAAAAATAATTAAATTCTTGCCAAAGGGCATTTTAAATTTTCAAGTTTTCAATTTGATGTTCTACTGACTTCATATTGAAGATTAATTTTAATTATGGTTCTGAGGTAATTGACAGAACAAAAAAAAACTATTAGGATTGTAATAACAACTTTAGGATTCATATCATAGTGAAATAGTTGAAAAGATTAAATAATTTTGTATGATTTTTTAAATTTAAATATGACTGGGGTTTATATCTAAAGTTTCCATTAAAAAGTGTAAATGAAAACCTACTTAGGATTTTATAATTCTCCATGACATCTTAAAAATTTTATTCTGTAAGAATTGTAAGTACATATTAAAATTTTTAGCAAAATACAAATTTGTAATACTCCATGACATCTTCGAAATTTTATTCTATTTAGAAATATAAGTACATAATAAAATTTTTAACAAAACACATGGTAGTCTTTTTTTATATTGTTATTTGTTAATTTTTCTGTAATACTTTTTATATATAGATGTTGAATGTGAAATTTGAGTATTATTAAAAGAATATTAAACCATTAGTTGTTTTTAAAAAAGCTCAAAGTTCTTTGAGTGAGATCAGTGAAATTTATTGTTTGATTCATTCAGAAATAGTCTATAGAGGTATGTTAAAATTAAATGATTGGAAAACCATGGGTCATTGTAGGATTACCCGAATATTTTTCACATTAATATTTGTTTACATATGGTGTGTCATCTTAAATAAGACATTGGCAATTGAAATTATTACACTAAGAAGAAAACTTACTCCTCCAAAATGATTCAGTATTCTATAGCTGTGATGCATTAATTTGGATCAAAAAGATATGGTGTGGCTACCAGAATCATGGCAATTTCTTCATTTCAAAAGTCTGTCTTAGAGATAGGCTTTGTTTAATAATTGATAGCATATTTTTTCTAATGATTGGGGAAAATGTAATGAATTATTTATTTGCCCATAATACATGTTCTCAATCATCACAATAGTCAAATGAGAAACCAGTAACTGAAATGATAGGCCAGCCATGTGTTTCTGCATGTCAAACAATGAATTATACCAGATACTGGGTGTGTTCACATGTACAATTCTGTTACGCTTTGTATTTTTTGGCTAGACTTTTATAATGTCCATCAGAATCCCATAGTGACAATGTCTGACTACTGTTCTTGCATTATTTTCTCATCATCAACAGATACAGTTATCACTTGAGATTGCTTCTTTTGAAATATTAAACAATTCAGCAGGTTTGATAATGATGTTCCAACTAATCGAGCATAAATAATTAGACATTTTTTATATTAATTCATTGATTTTTAGCAGTGAGTAAATTCATTGATATTTCATGCATTTTGTTTAAACTCAGTTTTGTATTTAAAGAGAGTTTACTTCAATTTCTGTTAACAGTTAAGTCCAAGATTTTTACAAGCTTAAGAAAGTAGTATCAACAATCTGCCAGATAGGTCTTAGGATTTTAGTTGTTAAAAAAAATCATTAACATGTATTTCTGTGTTGTATGATGTAAACAAAAAATGTAGTGCTAATATTATGTTATTGTTATTTTATATAATATACATACTCATGGAAATATTAAAAATATTAATTAATAGAAAAAATTATAAACGAAATTTTAAAAAAAAGTTGAAGAAATAAATAATTATTTTACAATTGTATTCTAGATCTGTAATTTA
Source organism: Epiperipatus broadwayi (assembly GCA_028023455.1). NCBI lineage: Eukaryota > Metazoa > Onychophora > Udeonychophora > Euonychophora > Peripatidae > Epiperipatus > Epiperipatus broadwayi. The sequence continues at coordinate 13,853,404 of JAQFVV010000001.1, forward strand.
TCTGGTTATCCTGAAATATCTTTTTATGCGATTTGAAATTTAATTGTAGAAGTAATTTTTTTTAAATAACCAGATGCTCTTGTAGGATATCAATACTACTAATATTATCTTTTAGTTAAGAACAGCTAAACACCTATTTCTCAATATTTCACCTAAAGACTGATCCACTTTCAATTGTTGCTTTTTTTTTTTTCATGTGTCAAACATCGGCTGGGAAGCTAACCACGAACCAGGGACAACTGCTTCTAAGGCAGCTGTGCTGGACACTCGACCACCAATTCTTTTTCTTTTCCGGATTACTGCACATTTTTATCCAAGATTCATAAGAAAATAAATCCATTAGTTAAAACCTAAATATTCCTTATTAATTTGGAACTTTCTTTTAATTTTGTTATATATACACTAAATTAAAAAGGGATTGGTTTTTGTAAGAAAAAATTAAAATAAAATCAGACAGATTATAATCTTTATATATATTTTATTACAGTATAAACAAACAGATATATACCACCCAAAAGAAATCATAAACTAACTTAACATTATATATCTAAAGAATGTTTAATGAACAGGAAGTAAATGCCTGTGCATTAATGTATACATATTTTAAATATGTTTATTACACCAAATATATTTTACTATAATAATAATAATTGAAAACTTAATAAATAATTGTAACAGAATAAATAAACAAAACTATATTTGTATATTAATTGATTTTATTTAATAAATAAACTCTTCTTTATTTATTTGTTAAAGACCATAAAATTATATTTTTAAAAATAGTATTAAATTTGTATTTTATTTTATCAATTTTAATAAATCAAAAATGTTGAGTTTAAGTTTAAAAAAAGATTTTTTTTTTTTTTTTATCAGTTGATTGTTGCTATTTTGTTCCCAATAGGGGAGGAATCAAATTTCAGTTGCCTGCATGAAATATAAAATATTAACCTAAGGGAAAAAACTCTGACCAATTACTTAAGACATCAATGTTATGGAATGAACCCTGAAAACAATATAAGTGATGTCAAAGGAATTATGATAGAAAAAAGTGAGGTTAATCTAAAAATGAAGTTAAATTCTTGATCCCATTATTATATATTTAATCATATGGTATTAATTTAATAAAAAGAAGCTAATTGGAGAGATTAAAATGACATTAAATAATTTATTAACTGCTAATTTATAAAATGTAATGATGTTGGATTTTTTAAAAAAGAAAACACATCTTTTCAATTTTTTCAAATATAATACTAAACCACTATACATTACATGATCACCATTTCTTATGCTTACACAATCTGTTGTCACAGTAGTAACTTTCTCCATACAATATTGTCACCTAGTGGTTTCTAGAAGATTGACACATCAAAATAATTATTGAATACCTACTCATTCAATATTCCCAAAATAGTTTCTTGTTTATTGGATTTGAGAGGCCTGCACTTAGACCTTTGGATCTATGCATCCCTCTAGAAGCTATCTTTTATCTTTTTATTTAACTATAAAGCTATGAGCCCAATTGAAAACACAAAAATGTTTTAATCCAAGCTAGTTTGCTTATATAGTCATACAAATCTGAATCAGTTCAATGTCTATATTTTGGTATTGTTAGTTTTTAATAACCATTGTCACCAACATCTTTTGGCTAGGATTAATATTAAACCATTATAACATGTCATGACCACCATTTATTAGGCTTTTACAGTCTGTTAACACAGTAGCAGCCTTTTCTGTACAATATTGCCACCTAGTGCAAGCCATAGTAACCAATGGATGCTAGAAGAGTAGTGCATCAAAATTCATATCTCCTCGCTGATGAAAGCCATAAGCTAGAAACTAGTCTGAGGTTATAGGATGAGTAGGCACTAGAAAAGGATTTTGATGCACTAACCTTCTAACATTTATTGATTACTATGGCTTAGATTATCATAAATGAATCTGAGTAGCAATAAATGCCCCCACATTAGGTAACCCCAAATATATTGAAAATATAACAGCAATGCTAGTTAGCCTGCAAACTAAATGCGTATTTGTGCAACTATAATAAATATATTTACAAACTAAATGGTTTTTTTTACTTACATATCTGGATAATCTAAATATGTTGGGTAAATATCATACTCAGACAATTTAAAATATAATGAGTAAATAAATAAATTGATCACAAATGGCTTTCTAATAGTTTATATCTACATGTACAATGGACTTAAATTTGTAAAGAGCACCAATGGAGACAAATGCATGCTCTTGCTTGGCAAAGAAAATTTATTAACTAGTTTTACTTGGTAGTGAGATATAACATGTAGGATATGATAAAATAATTGGATAATGGTTCATACAGCAGTAAATCAAAACACCTAGGTTAATAACAAATTTATTAAGATAAACATTAATTTATTTGTGGTGGTTAGAATAAAGAACCATTTAACATTATTTATAATTCACCCTTACTATATTATAATTAAATATGATATATAATTTATAATTAAAATTATAAATGCATATAATCAAAAAAGGGTTAATTATAGATTTATTTATTTCACTTAAAATATATGGAGAATTTTTAGTATTACCTTTTTAAAAAAGAAGAATCAAGTAATTTTTATTTTATAAAGTTATTTATAATTTTAAATTAAGTTATGCAAATTTACTTTTACCTGATTACTATTATTTAAATTATCAGAATGACAAGCCTAAATTGCATGGTAATTAATACTATTAATTTAGAAGAAAGATTTTTATAAACATTTGTAAATATTATAATTTCAACTGTTGTTAGTAAGATTTTCTCTAAGTGTCTTTTAATATTAACACATAAACTTTCAGTTTAACTTGCATCTTCATGCTAGCACACATATATGTAAGGTTCCATAGACATTTTAATCCTTAAATGTTACCCAATTATTATCCTTTGTCAATATTACAATTCAAGTAGATTTTGCAGTCTTAAATTCAATGACAGCTTAGCATTTTGTTGTTAATTATTTTATTTAAATCAGGCATTGAATGGAAGTCCTGTTCCTTCTTTTCAAAGGTTCTTTACTCTCATTACATTTTCTTTGCTACAAGTCCAAAATTTATTTATAGAGTAAGATAAGATTAAAACAAAACTAAGGGAAGAAAATATGTTTTCTTTCTGAAATTGTTTTCTATCTGTATAGTAATGAGCAATGCAGTCTATATTTTTAAACACTAATTTTGAACATGTAATTTCTTCTAATTTTAATAAATCATTGTCATCTGATAATTTAATAAAATATTTTTAATTTTAATAAATAAATGGTTCATTTATTTCAGATTTATTCAAAACAAAATAAACATTTTATTACACATATATGATCTTGAATTATTTTCATTATTTAATTCCCTATAAATTAGAAAAATAACAGATGTGTGTATACCATATATTCCCCTCCTTAATAAAAATAAAACTTCTAAACAATATAAGGTCATCACTAAAAAATAAACAACCTATCAATAAATCATTGTTAATCAAAACTACCATCACAATAATGAAATTAATGCTTATGTCTAAGTATGTGTCTTCTAAAAAATGTATATATACCCAAACATTAAAATTAATAAGACATCCTACAATAATTATATTAATTGGCACCCTTATATTTCATTCTAACTGGATGCTTGTAAAACAAATCCATAATATATAAGTTGTATGACATCTAATTGATAACAGTAATCCCTTTATTTCTAAGGAATATGGAATCTGCACCAAATAAAATCATGAATATAATAATTACTATAAACTAAATATTTACTACTATGTCCATAATGATTCACACATTTCATTGTTGCCTTACAATAAATTATATTTTCTAAATCACTAACCTCTTAAATTCAACACATTAGTGATCTTACTTTGTGATAAAAAAATTTTCATATTTATAGTCAAGATACCTACATTCATGGCTACGTACCTTGTGATAAAACTATTTAAACTTTAAATGTTTTATTTCTAAAAATAAAATTTTATATGTATCATCACTATTTAATAGTGTGATGGAATTCCCTTTCAAAGAAACATGGCCATTTATTTTAAACTGCACTACATCTAAATATAATAAGAAGGATCATGTTTACTTGGACTTTCCAAACTTTGGACTTCTTGTTCCTGTCTATCCTGTATCTTCTTGAACCTTTATCATTAATTTGTTGATACTCATTCAATTTAGTTTTTAGGACTCTACCTTTATCCTGCATTACAAACTATCTTCTAATTCATATTGACTTCTATCTTTTCTATTAAGATTTCTGTGCCTTGTTTTGTGGCTAGTTTAAGCTCTTCTTGGCTTTGCCTCATTTCTCGTTTAAATAGTTCCTCACTTTACCATACTTTTCTTGATTTTTATGGAACTCACTCCTTAGGTCTCTAAAGCCTTGTTTCATTTCTTGTATATGCTTTTTTTGTTTTTGCTTATTTGAATAAGTTCTTGGCTTTGTCTCAATTGCTTCATTTCACCCATTAAACTTTTTAACATGGCCATTATATATTCATTTTTATCATGTTTGGAAGTGACATATACTTCACTAACTTGTCTCCCCTCTCCTGACATATCTAACTTTCATTTTCTATAATTCTTATTAAAAAGGAAAACATGATTCTTCAATTTAATATCCCACACCATTATTATTATACCAAAACTAACATTTTAAAATTATAACTGATTGTGTACAACATAGCATGGATTTCATGAACATGCTCAGAAGACCATATTATGCTATTATCAACAGATTCAAACAGTGAACACTAAGGTTTTCATTTTTTCCCAAAATAACTAAGATACAATACCTCCAATAAATAAGCTAGCTTCAAGTACTTTTCATTATTTATCTTACAGTTACTTCTTGGGGAGAACTTAATAAATATTTATATGTAATAAGCTCCATTTCTTTGGCATTTTACTAACATAGAGCACATATCTAATGCTTTTAAAGTCACAAATATAAATTCTTATTTTTATTATAGGGCAGGTCCAGGTTTCATCATTTGGTACTTTGCCTTCACATCCCCTCATTTGACATTTATAAAACATTTTATATACAAAATCCTTTATTAGCTTCATTATTTCTCAACTCATGTACCATTATACTTAATTTTCAGAAAACAATTTGATAACTTGTTCTGAATTCAAAGACTTACTAAAACACAACAAATTTAAAATTATTATCTACAGAGTCATAATCATTTTAATCCAACATCAGTATATATAAAAATAGCTGATATCAATTGTGGTCATTAATCAAATATTTTTAATTTTCTCCCTACTTATTACTTGATGACTCTAAATGTCTTATATGAGCCATGGATAAATGCTTAGGCCTTTGTTGGGAAGTCAAATGTAAAGGAAAATTATATATTATTAAAAAATGTAAAGGAAAGTTATTAATATTATGCCACAATGAATTTGGGCAAACCAAATGTGAAGGAATCTAATCTCCAAGATACATAAAACAATGATACTGAAGTGACATTGTTTCATGGATAGCAATATTTCCTTCTATTGAAGTTGGTTGAGCTAAATATAAAAGGAAAACTAATAAAGACTGCCAAAATGTAATTAAAATAAGTGCTGTTCACTGAATAGCTTATATATTTGGGTAATCATGATTACAATAAAATATAAATATGGCTAGCTGGCCTGCAAACTAAATGCATTACATAATTGGGCAACTACCTGTAACAAATATAATTATGAACCAAGTGGTTTTCTCCTTTTATATGCTAAGTTAAATGTCATTCAGGCAATTTAAAATATAATGAGTAAATAAATTGATTACAAGTAGCTTGATAATTGTTTATATCTAAATGTACAATGAACTCATAAATTTGTAAAGAGCACTAATGGGTTTATATACATGCTCTTGCTTGGAAAAGATAAAATGTATTAAATAATGTTTTACTTGGTACTGATATAATATGGAATATACTATAGGATGAGATAAAATAGTTTATGCAGTAGTCAAAACATACATTATTAACAAGATAAATTTATTAAGATAATTTATTTGTGGTTAGAATGGACAATTCATAACAGCAATTTAGCATTATTTATAGTTCACCCTCACTATAGTATAATTAAGTATGATATATAATTTATAATTAAAATTATAAATGCATATAGTCAAGAAAGGGTTAATTATAGATTTTTCTTTTACTTAAATAATATATGGAAAGTTCTTAATATTACTTCTTTAAAAACAAGAATCAAGTAATAATTTTTATTTTATAAAGTTATAATTTTAAACTAAGTTGTGCAAATATTATTTATGTTTTAATTGATCTTAACTTTTACCTGATTACTATTATTTAAATTATCAAATGACAAACCTAAATTTCATGGTTATTAATAGTATTTAGAAGAAAGATTTTTATAAACATTTATAAATATTATTTATTTCAATTGTTAGTAAGATTTTCATTAAGTGTCTTAATATTTACACATAAAATTTCAGATTAACTTTTATATTGCAGCATTTCCTTTGGCATCTTCATGCTAACACACATGTAAGGTTCCATAGATATTTTAATTCTTAAGTGTTACCCAATTATTTTCCTTTGTCAATATTATAATATAAGTAGATTTTTTGCAGTTTTAAATTCAATAGCAGTCACCATAGCATTTTGTTGTTAATCATTCTAGTTAAACTGTAGACATTAATGGAAGTCTTGTTCCTTCTTTCCAAGGATTTTCTACTCACAATACATTCTTTTTGCTGTAAGTCTAAAATTTATTTATAGAGTAAGGTAATATTAAAACTTTTAAGGTAAAGAAAGTATGTTTTCTTTCTGAAATTGTTTTCTGTTTCTATAGTAATGTAATGCAATCTATATTTTAAAATAGTAATTTTGAACATGTGATTTCTTCTAATTTTAATAAAGCATTGTTATCATCTGATAATTTAACAAAATGTTTTAATTTCCAAAACAAAAATAACATTTTTATTAAATATTTGACCTTGAAATGTTTTATTTATTTAATTACCTATAAACTATGGAAAAATAACAAATGAAGATATGTGTATACACAATATATTTAAATAGATTTCAAACTTCTATTTCATCACACATTACTAAGGCATGATCAATGATGTGAAAAAGACAAATGATCCCCAGTTGACCCAGATCACAATCTCTTACATATATCTTCATTTGTTCACTATATGAGATTGTAAATTACTATAGTTTAATTAACATGTTTCAAATTCTGCATTCACATCTTTGATACAAACCACTTTATGTAAATATATCAATAACTTTTTCTAGTCATTTATTAAGCTAGACATCACTAGACCAAATATATATTTTACGTCTATATAATGTTTAATACTAAAATTAAATGCTAAAATTTAAGATATTTATTTGACTCAAGCTCCAGGAACAGAAAAAAAAAGCAGCTTTGTTAGTATCACATATAATCTCAGTTTAAATAAATTATAACGAATATATAATATTCTCAGTAGTTTATTGTATCAATGATCCAGTATTGATATTTTGTATACTTTCAAACAATTAGTTGAACAACAGTTTTACAAAATGGTAAAATAAAATTTAATATAATTTTCAGTAACAAAATGTGTGAAGATAAGTGATATCCAAAATTTCAAATTTAACATTGTTTATGCTTTTTCCTAGAAAATAAAACTCTGGCTAGTATTTAATATAATTTTTGACATTAAAATTTAATAAAATTGTACAGTATTATTGCCTTTGTATAAGTATCAGTTCACAATATATTGAAAAGCTTTCTGTGAAAGAAACTTATTTTGTTTTGTAGATAGAAAAATTGTCCAAGAACCATTCTAGTAATCTTAACATAAATTTGAGGGGGAAATGTTTATATTAGATATTTAATCATGTAGTATTTGTTGCTTGAAGTGATGTAATATTTGACAGATTTTCTAATGCAGATATTTAATAATAAACTCATTAAAAAAGAGATCTAGTTAAAATAATACTATGTCTGATTAAAATTTATAATAGCAGATATATTGACCTTTACTGAGTTTAAAGTTTATATCTGGATTAATAATAACATAAAAATCTTTAACCTAATAAAAAGTTATCAATAATATATTAATCTAAAAAATTATATATCATCATTAAGTTTGTATGAGAGTTTCAGGTTTGTAATTAAATCATAATAAAATACAATTATTGAATAATGATGAATATTTGAGAGTTTGATGATCTGGACCAATTGATGAAGCTAATCCAGTAGAAATGTATTGCCTTTTTTTAATAGAGATTTTATTAATGATTTGTTTGAAGAAGTGTAATATTTAAAAGATTTTTCAAGTGTACATGTACATAATATTTTTATACATTTATTTAATGTTCTTTTGAAGGGATTGTAAAGAACTTCCTGTCTTAAACAATGGATTACTAAATCTATTGATAATTTTTAAATTTATTATTAATATCTTTCTTAAGAAAAACAATATGACATAAATGTAATGTTGTACAGTTTTAGAAATGTTCTAGAATAAAAATGATATATATGATTTCAAATGTAAATATAAAAGAATTAAATGATAACCCAATATTAAAAACATATAAAATAAAATGAGTGAATGAATGTTTAGAAATAAATACAAATAGAAAATAGAATGGGTGAATTGACTCTGATGAAGACAATATCACTAAAGTTCCATTATAGAGGTATAGGGCTTACAAAAG